>JAXCLQ010000009.1:11091570-11117349 GCA_035584115.1 Cedrela odorata | reverse complement strand
TTATTATTTATTATTTATATTTAAAAAAGTAATTAATAAATAATATATTAACATGTTATATTTAAAATAAAGTAAATAAAATAGAATAATTTTTAATATTTAAATTAATATTTACTAATATTTATTTATTATTTTATGTTTTATTATGTTAAGTAGTTATAAGGATAAAATTGTTTAATCTATGTAAAATTAATTAGATAGTAAAAATGATTTAAGGTTAATCAAAAATATAAAGAGGGTGTAAAATAATGCTATTTTCTAAATTTTTCCTTTCTCTTTTTTTTTTTTTAACAAAAGGAACGGATAAATTAATTATTTTGATTTACTATAAAATTTTAACTCATGGATTAAATAAGAAACACAAATTATCAATCCTCTCACGATCTATGGATATTCGCTCTATAATGGTTGGTGATTATTAATTAATAATATTTTTTAAATTAATATAAACAAATTAGAATTATATTAAAATTTTCAATTTAAATTTATAAACATTTGATATTATGAAATTATTTTTATTATTATTATTATTAATTATAATATTATGGTGCAGTCTATAGGTCCCTTGCACAATATTTTTACTCTCATTATTTTTTAGAAATTCAAAATCATATTTAAATATATATATATATATATATAAGGTAATTGCTAAATTTTGTTTAAAAACAAAATTTTTAAATCCAAATAAATCATTATTAGGTAATAATTGTAACAAAATTGATATTACTTTCATAAAAAAAACTCACGTGTTGTGTATTATGGTTGCATACTTGTATTTTTTCTTCAGCCAAAAATTTAGGAATATATCATATTAATAGAATTACATAACTCTATCCCACAAATAATTTGCCATTACACCTGTAATGATTCATATTATAGATAAAACCACAAAGAAGAAATCCTTATATGAATGAATCATATTGTCGATAACATCATGAAAAAGAAACTCTTTAGTTAACTTCGTTTGATATTAAGATGTGTTAATTTTTAAATTATAGTTATTCAATTTATTTATATAATAGTAAAAAATACAAACTATTTGGATAAATTATGAGATACAAATTAATATAGTATAATAATATTAGTTGAATAAAAATATAAAATTAATGCAATAATAATAATTCATTAATTTTGTATTTTTATTGATGAACATTAGTTAAAAACGGATCAACATGCTTTTAACAGCCATGTAACAACGTTAGGAAAACTATGAAAGGGTACAATTAGCTATTGAAATGACAATAGAGCTAGAAGAAATTTTCAGCAACTAATTTTAGACAGCGGAAAACCCTTGAAAACAGGACACTAAGGGAAACAATTAATTCTGCAACAACTGTAACTCAAACAGAAGCATACATGCGAACTCTGTGCTATTGCCAGCCCAAAAAACTGCATGCCACAGAAGCCTCGATGGTGTTGAAAATATTTGTTGTTTCCCTCGAGAAACAGTGACAATAACAGTATTGCACTGTTTGAATTCTCTTAATTACCTCAAACCTCTGCGGCTGTTTGCTTTAAACAATCAACATTACACAATCCAACTGATCTCACCATTTCTCCAAATCTGCAATCATCAAACCAATACATTTACACGAACATTAAGGTGAAATAAAGAGAAATTCTTAAGAGAGTCTTAGTAATGAACTGACCGATCAAAGCTGTTCCTTGCTCTCTCCTGGTGATCGATGCTGTTCCTTGCTTTTCCTGAACGATCCACACTCTTTCTTGACTTCTCTCTTTTATCAGTACTGCTTCTTGATTTCTCTCTGCTGTCTGTACTTAGCCTGGATTTTTCTCTCTGTCCAGTACTATGCCTAGCCTTCTCTCTATGGTCTGTGCTCGGCCTCGACTTCTCTATATTCTGGTCTGTGGTGGTGGGTGATTTCTCTTGTCGTTCTGCAGTTTGTTCTGATACATTTCGAAGATGGGTTAGCTTTTCAATGGCTGATATGAACTTACTGAGATGCCTCAAGTATTCAGGGTAGAGTTCTAAATTGCAGTGGTTTCCTCCTTTAAGCCACAATGGTTCATACTTCTCTTTACAAAGCTCCCATAGCTGCTTACCATGAGAAAAATCCACAACTTCGTCTTCAGTTCCCTGCAACCACAAAAAACATTGTCACATTGTACACTTAAATTAACCATCATTAACTGAAACGGAATTATAGCAAATTCACCAACCAAAGATGCAAACATTCAAAGCAACAAAATTTAGCTTCAGTTAGCAAATTGGTCACAAATATATCATGGCATCAACTTTTAAATGAAGAACAGAAAATTTTCATTTCAGCTATATAGTGTATCAAAACAAAAACTCAGGCCCATTCTCTGAATTCCAATATCAACTTGACTCCAACTTACAGAAAAGGCAGAGAATTCCACTTTGAATTTCAGCCTGAATAAATTATGAACTTGATATTTTTCTAAGACACTAGTCACTCACATGAATCACCAGAACCGGGCACTCAACTAGTGGAATTTTTTCAATGTTCTGCAACAAAAACAAAAAGGGTCAGAACCAAAAATATTTAACAATGAACAGAATTTCGTATGTTAAAAATCATCAGTTAAATCAGAATGCAGGAGTTTAAACCTTGTAGATGTCAAACCAGAAGGTTCGTTTCACAGGATACATGACACGAAGGCCAGAGAGGATTGGACTGTGAAGAATGACAGCCCTTAATCGAGGCAAACGGACAGCCAATTCCAGGGCAGGTCCACTTCCAACTGACTGTCCATACAATATAATGTCTTCCTCCTTAGCTCCATAAGTCTCTTCAAGGCATTTGTATGCAGCTTCTATGTCCGCATAAGTGTCCTGTTCACTTGGCTAATTGTCATCAAATTATATATCAGATTAATCAGCTATGTTTCTTGGCAAAATTATATATCAGAAAAAAATTGGACAAAGTTTGACAAACTAGCTGTTAGTAACCATCCATTTTTGACAAGTTAATTAAAGCAATAAAAGTAAAAGAACAGTATCGTCCAATAATTCAACCACAATTTTACTCTTCTTACGCTTCGAATGGAATTTTGGTTTAGTACTGAGCAAGACAACCTTTCCAAATAGGGTATATGTTTAGGACAACAGAAGTCAAAATTTATTCTCTTGTATCTCGTTTGACATTTTCAGCAAATGACACGCGTGCAAATGTCCTTGGCTAGACCACAGTTAGGCATAGACATAGCTAGACAGAAAAGACAGGAATATACCTTTCCAGAAGAATGTCCATACCCAGAATAATCGTACCTGAGAATTAACACAAACAATACATTTATCACTCTAATCCTCTCACCAATAATTTAATTAATTCTACGTCTGTTTAATTATATTTATACTTACCCCATTAGGTTAACATTAAGATGAACACTAAGCTCGGTGAAAATGTGATACATCTGGCCAAGATCAGCAGCATTTCCATGAGAATATAACACAGTCAACGAAGCTGATGGATTCTTCACGTACATAGCAACAATCTCATTTCCTTTCTTCGTGTTTAGCTTCAAAACGTCCACTTCATCTCTCTGATGAACGTCCGAGATCCTCAGTTTCCCAGTTGCTTCATCCACTATTACGTTATACGACGGAGGGTTTGGCGGGAAGAACGCTAACTTGGCCGCCATGGATGATGTTGCAGTCCCCATTTGGACTGAAGAAACCACTCAAAGCAGAAGATTAGTATTAGGTTTTGGTTTGAAAAGTTGATAAGGATTGCATGGTAAAGTTTTAACCTATTTCTAGACAGGATTTAAGGAATTTTTTTTTGGATAGCTAGAGAGAGACAAACACAGAGATTATGGTGTGAATGAAACTTATGGAATCTGGGGTTTGGTGTTTTCTGTTTGGTTCTTTAGAAAATGGATGGAGCAGCTATATGAGTTTATTGTTTTGAGGGAGAGAGAGAAAAAAAAAAACATGGAAAGGACGAAGTAAGAAAGAAATTTTTGTCGGTTATTAACTATGAGAGTGATTATCGGAATCTAAATGCTTAATTAACAGTGATTATATGCGATTGATTTGGTGACAAAACACTTAAACCAACCGCTCTCCAAATTTTAATGCGCGTAATTATTTTTTGAATTTCAACTTCGGATCATTATCCAGTGGGCCATTGGTCAAAAAATTGAAAATCATGCTTTGGCCATCTTGTTTAGAGAGCTCACGACATTATTTACTGGTTAGATGTACAAAAATCTTACACAAGAATAGTCTTTTTCAAATATAATAATATTTTATAATCTTCCCCCATTTATATTCAATCACATAGCTTTCCTCCTCACACACTCCTGTTGTTCCACAGTATAATCCACTCTCTCTGCGTGGGCATGACTTTGAATTTTATAATACAATTGGGAGAGGGATAGCAATAATTAACTATGAAAGTAGCTTTCACGACTCTTTCTCTGATACATTACACATTTGTGGACAGAAATATTGAGAAAATTTAATAAATAAAAGATTTCATGCAAGCAAAAGGACAGTAATGATGGATAGGGTGGGACTAATGACCCTAAAATAATAATAATAATAATAATAATAATATTAAGAAAATGAAAGAAGTGGGAACATATCTCCATTATTACGTATAAGTACTTTGCATCTTTTAATTTCTTTTGACTTTCTAAGTTTGTGGTTTCCCTACTACTAGTACCTATCTCACAGCTAAGCTCCACCCATTTGAGATTAAGAATAATTAAGAAATGTTAATCTGTCTCTGAATTCTTCGATAAGCTTATGATTGTATACATTAATATCACAAAGTGTTACAGAGAAACAAACAACCAATTGCAGTCAATATTGGGCGTCAAATGTAGATGGATATATATACGACTCATGCAATGCATGGCTAGTTTTAGAATGGAGCCCAAGCGTGCGGTAGTAAGGGAGCAACTCATTAATCAATCTCAATCAACACCATCAGCACCATGGACATACTTTCATTCAATTTGAAAGAAACATTTTTGTTTTTTTAATTCTTAGATTCAGAGACAGAGTAGAGTCGTTAATTAACAAGTTTTTACTTCCTGTACTACTACTATATATCATGTTGCAGAAAATATAACAGAAATAAAAATAATTCCTTATGTCATTTGCGTTCAGAACAGGTTGATCAAACAAATTGTTTATTCCTGAAACGGGATGTTCATTTTTATCAGACCGCGATGTAAACTGTGGATGAAACGACAAGTCAAGTCTATCGATTGCTTCTGGAACAATTATTGTGATTAAATTTGAATCCAGTCCAGATAGCCCAAACAAAGATATGTTTCATTGCTAGGCCTTTAAATTTTTACTACTGGAGGCCCATAGAGAAATTGACCGTCGGGAGAATACAGAATATTATGTGGCTTCGTAATGACTTAACATTCTAGATATTGTCACCGGGTTTTTTTTTTGTGATAAACAGCCAAGCCCGCGATGGGTTAAGTCCTCTTTAATCAGTACTCATTTCTCCGCCAATTTTTTGCACAAGTAAAGCAACGCAAAGGCAAGCAAGCTAACACAACAAATCAACACAACCATAAGCAAGCCAAAAACATAAAACAATATAATTACGAAAGCCTTAAACTCTCAACCTTTTATTAATCAATTAAAAAGAAATACAAAGACCACTCACTAAATTTTTGTAAATACTCTCCCAAAATTCTAAACTTTTTTTTTAAATGAGTATCACTCTCAATACTCTTTCTAATCTATTGATTGTTGGCCACACACTACCAAACATTCAATTTATATATGAAGTCAACACCCCTGACTTATTAGGGATATCGAAATTTGTTGCCTAATCAAACTCATATTTTGTGTATCATTAAGATACTTAGAGTTCACATTCTAATCAATTCTAATTTATGTGCCCATGCTAAAATTGCTTGGTTATAGCATGAATCCGCTCATGACTCATCTTGCTAGTAAGATAGGGCATTCGAACTCTAAATCAATAACAGATATCCTGTATTAACAAACTTAGATATATGTTATACGTACTAACCTTTCGTATTTGCGAAGAAAATTTATTAAAGATGCATGTAAGTTGTTAAGAAGTCAAGGGGGCTTTAAAAATTGATCAAAATGGAACAGGGGAACTCAATATCAAGGTTATTGGTACTCGAGCGAAGAGAAGATTTAAGAATTTGTTTATAACACTTTTATTGCTCCATATTTAGTGGCATGGCTTGCATATGCAAGAAAAACAAACATATATACCCCAACCTCATGCATTAGCAACAAAACAACAAACTGTATGTAGATTAAGAGAATATACAGTAATTTAATTTCTTTCCTTTCTCTGATAGTTATTTCCTTTATTATTACTATTAACATTTTTGTTGATGGATTGGTGGTGATCATGTGGCACAACATTGCTGTTGCTATATCTAATTGACATTTGGTACATTGCACAATTTCCGACCATAGAAGATTTTTGCCAGAGCCTGTAGTTTAGACTTGAGACCCAGTGATATTCACATAAGCACAGTCCTCTAGGGACAACCCACTGAAATATACATATGAATACGAATCAACTACCCCCGTCGATTTTCTAATTCCTATGCTCAAAACCAAAACCAACACAGCTTTTTAGTGATTCAATGCTGGCTTTATAACTGCTCTAAATTCATGTTCATATATGTGTACGGGGAACAGTAACCCACCAAATATATATAATTTATAATCATAGGAAACCAAGCTAGTTAGCTTTTAACTAATTAGCCAACCTCGGCAAACCAAGAAAAAGTTCGATCTTCTCGTTGATTGCATGGCGGCAGACAGGCGCAAAACACACGTTTCTTCCATTTCACGTTATCGTATGCACTATGCACCATGCACCATGCACTATGCACTATGCACCACCACCACCGTTTGTATACTTTTCTTATGCCAATTGGAGTTGCTGCTGAGTGTCTCTGTTGGGACCATAAAGGGGTTTTCACTATATTTTCTTTGATTCAATTTGTTTCGAGATTATCGTTTCAATCGATACAATCAATCAACACATGGGCTGACTCGAGGGTTTATGCAGTTATTAATTTATTAATATAAGATCAATGTTTTACATTACTAACAGCCAATATTTTTCTGTTAAGAGGATGTTGGAATTTACCATATTATTTACCCTACCTTTCCTTTGACTTGGGCAAATATAGTTAGCAGCAGCAAGGTGCTAAATTCAATATTTGACCTGTGTTTGAACTCTATAAAGCCGCTTTTTGTTCTTTCATTTATTTCTCTTTTCTGCTTCCTGATTTTAACAACAGACATACCCTCGGTAGGAAAAGACAGAGATATTCATGGCTCTAATGAGGTTTACTACTTGCTGCCTTATTGTATTTCTGCTTACTGCATGGCTTTCCGATGCCCATGTTAATAGAGGTATGAGTCAGTGAAACTTCTCTCTGCACTTTCTTTAATTTCTCTTGCAGTGAGGTGGCTGTTTCATGCTTCAGTTGTTTCCTATTGATAATGACATATTTTCCCGGATGTGAATGCAGCTACTGAAGTTGAAGCTGTTTCAACAAGAAAGGTAACGTCATTTACGATTTCTTACTCTTTAATAGTGTAGTTTTGGCACATATATAAATGGATTAAGTTGAAAGATTTTAGTTCTTCCAGGGAGCTGCAGCTGTTGCAGTAGACCAAACACTAGGAGGAAGGAAAATGGCAGTCATCAAGCCTGAAGAGGTGAAAGTTGGTGCTGCTAACATTGGACGGACCTCAATCTCAAGTGGAAGAAAATATGATGGAATATGTGAAAGCCAAACGAAGAAGGTGATGAAGACAGATGTAGAATGTAATAAGAAAAATAATGTCAGAAAATTTTCTGAAGAAGTGGATGAGAAAGAATTTGTAGCTTTCAATGCTGATTATCGTGCGCCTAGGCATCACCCACCTAAGAATAACTGATGTAAAGAAAATGATCAATGAAAATGTAATCTGAATCTCCAATCTCCATTGTTAGTTAAGCAAAGAGATAGTCGTTTCTTAATTACTGTTATTTCCTCAATTACTTTTCTATTTCAGAAAATTATTAAGAGCATAGTTTCGTCAAATCAATGGTCATGAACTCGGGTAAAGTTGAAATGAAGTTACCAATAGAAGAACCCAACAAAATGTTGAATTGACTTATCTTCTTTGTGCACGAAATATCTAAGAAAGGAACATGATTGCTTTACCAAAATTATTACTAGCAGTGTGTGTTCAATTCACTTCAATTACCAACATTTACCAAAGCCAAAAAAATTGTTATTACTTGAGAGTTTACAGAAAGTTTGGCTTTTTTCTTTTTTTCTTGCAAATTTACAGACTTTATTTAAGAGGGTGTGATTCTTCGAATTGTCTTTTTGACAGGAGAGAGTTGAAGTTTCACTGTTTTATGACTACAACTGAAAGTTGCTACTTCATTTTTCTTTTGTTAAGTAACACAGAAGAGTTAAACTTGCATTTGAACATTGTCCCCATGGGTTGGCTACTTGTGGGATGCATTCGTGTTTTTTCTAGCAATATTTCGTGTCCTTGGCATTTGGGCTAAACTTTTTGCCACTATTAGTTTGAACTTAGCCATTCTTTTAAAAAACAACATAAATTAAAATAAATAATTCATAATTTGTCACTTGAGAGATTATTCTTATAATTATATTAACATGGTTTTTAAGACATTAAATATATGAAATTTTTTTAAATAAGAGTTTGAAGTCAATTCTTAATTGAGGTGCTATTATTGACACAAATAGTAAAAGTTACACCTTAAGTTATAATCACAAATACTTCTCATTTTTTTGTTTAGTCGAGGAGGATAAGATTGTTGGTTATGATAATATTATGATTCTTAGAAATAATATTAAATATTTTAAGTGATTAGATTATAATTTTTAACATATTTGATCATTATATCTCATTATATAATTAATGAATGATACTGTTGATGCAATAAAATTCATTATTTGGATGCAGTGTACCAGCACTAATCTTCTTATTCTTACTTGATTGATTGTTTAACCTATGATCACAACGAAACTACTAGGAGTGAAAGCCGGTTGTTCGATGAAAACCCTCCTATATTTAAATTAGGGTTTTACTTATGAGATTGTTTAGAAGAAAGATATAGGACACATGCTATGTAGATATTCTAAGGTTGTTCATGCGTGCGTACTTGGTTGTCTTTGTTCTCCTTTTATAAACTGTCTTGAATCTTTTCAACTTAGTAAAATTCTATGAAATTTGGAAATAAGGATCTCGTCATGCGAGAATTATGGAGATTCCATTTGATAAGCATTAATTTTTAGGAGTTTGTGGGATCTAGACTCCTTCTTACAGAATACATCCACTAGGCTTAAGATTTTTATTATGAAAGAATCCGAAAAGAATTTGAGAAATAAATGAATCCTCCCTTGATATGTAATTATTGAGAGGTCTCGGAAGTCATTGTTTGAGATTTCTTTATTCACTCGAGGTGAGCTCATATTTTATATATGTTTGAGACCTTTATTAACTGTGCCCGGTACCATTATAGCGGTCTCGGAATTAACAATCAAACCTAAAACCTTTCGTCTATCCTTGTGTATTCGCATCCCCCACTATATTTGGGGTTGTTGTTATCCCCTGATTAGTGTCTCTAGGGTCGGATTGGGCTTAAAACATTTCTTTCATCCTTTGCAAGCCTTTACCGAGGACCACAACTTTTTGGGCCTTAGGTACGCCTCAGGCTGTATAGCCAACATTAAGCTCCCTAGTTTTAGTAAAAAATAATTGCTTTTGACAAAAACTAAAAGCTTCAATCTGAAAAGATGCGCTTGCATACTAAATTGAAATGCCCACTTGAAATCCGCGAGCCTCCTCCAAGTGGTAAATTGTGGCGAGCTTTTTGGATTATGACGTTTCGAGCCCTGAGAGATCTTACTGGCCCTCATAATGGCTGCCTCCTTTCTCATTAATGAGGAACATCCCCTTGACTACCCATCTAACGTGGCGTCATCTCGTCATTTGATTTATTCCTTGCATTGATGGTTGGGGTTCCTTTTCTCCTTTAAATACTCATTTTTTCACTCATTTATTATCTTTATCTTCACTTTTTACTGTCGCTTCTTCGCATTTCAATCAACTTCAACAACAACAAATTTTGAGCTTTAGACAAAGATCCTAAGTTCTTTATTTTCATCAATAAAAAACAAGTAAGTTTCTATTACCTCTTGTAGCTCTTTACTTCTTAGTGGATTTGTAGTGTTTTTGATTGGTTGTGGCAATTATTAGATAACTTTTTACGGTTAGAGTCCTTAAGTAGAAATCTTGTGAGTTGTTGATGGCCCGAAGTAGCTCATGATTTCTTATTTGTTTTCTTCTTTGTGAACATAAATAAGTTTTGTTTCAAGTGATAATGAGGTTGCCTTTAGGGGAAACAACTCCGGAGACAAGTTAGCCATTGTACCAATTTCTCTTATCTTGGAGAGGTGGAACTCAACGCCTTACAAAACAGACTGGTTCCCTTTACTACCATGGAGTCAGACTTAGAGGTTTACACCAGATGTTATAATATCCTTGAGGAGAGTGAATTACCCAGTTGTCATATTGAGGGAGAAATCACCTTTAACGATGAATTGTTTTACCTAGGGGTTAGGCTCCCCCTCCTAAACTCTTTTGCCCAAAATTTTGAATCTTTATATATTGCGTCATATAAACTAAATATGAATAGTTGGAGGATTCTATTTGGTCTGTATGTTTTGTGGCATTAGACTTCTAACTCTATCTCATCAATTGAAGAGATTGAGTATATGTACCTTCTGAAAAAGAACCCAATAAAGAATCTTGGGTGGTATTCCCTCTAAAACTGACCAAAACAATGAAATCAAATAGTTGGGAACCCTTCATGTAATAAGGTCTGGAAGAACAAATGGTTCTTCATTGGTGGTGATTGGAACCCCAACAACGACCTTCAAGTACCCAGGTTGTTTGGAGATGCAACCACCTGGAGTGAGTTGTCTGAGCTGAATCTTTAGAGTAAGGACAAGGTCAAGTTGGTTAGATCTTTAGCATCTAGTCAGAGATCTCTACTTTCAGACGCCAACTTAATCTCATTGGGTATGGTAGATTTTTGAGTGTCTAAAGGCCAATTGGCTTAAAAAAAGACATAAAAGGGTAAATATCTTGCTCCTCTTTTTTCTTTTGTGTTTGAATTGCATTGTCTAATTTTGGTGTTACTTGTTTTGCAGGAGAAATGACCCTAAAGAAGTCGGCATCAAATCTTCTAGAGGTCTTGAGGTAGCTGGTTAAGGAGAAAAAGATCGAGAAGGCTTCCCAGCCCCTAAAGACTGCTCCCAAGGGCCCATCTAGGACTTTGGCTTTTTCTGGTACTGCTAGTCCTTCCAGCTCAAGTAGACCCCTAGCTTCTAGTAAATGAGCAGTGATTCGAGGCGATTAGGCATTGCCTCTCCCTGCTATCTAGATGGACAAGGGAAAGGGGAAGAGGACTGTTATCCCAACCACAGCAAGGGAGGGGTCTCAAAAGAAGAAAAGGGCGTTTTGTCAACTGGATGAAAAGGCCACTGAGATGCCATAACTTCTCCAAAAGACCTCTCTACAAACAAAAGGGAGTTCTTTGTGCACTTCTTTCCTTGCATCAACCAGTAGACCTTGAAGGTGAGTCTGAAATATTCTAAGGCTATTGTTGAGGCCTCGAGTTTAGTGCTGCTGGAATACACAGTTAAGTGGTTGAGTTGGGTAAGTTAATTTTTACTTAGTTTTTGGAAGTGAATATCTTTATTTATGACTTCTAACTATTTTTGTGTTGATGAGTATCAACTTCAATATGTGGTCGTATTGCAACATGATGTTCTTATAAAGGATTTGACATGGGCATTTCAGGCTGATAAAAGGGTAGAGAAGGCAGAGCAAAACTTGGTCTTGAAGAGAACCAGGTTTGAGTCCGAGATAGGAAAGTGGGCTCAGGAGAGGGAAGAGCTCTAGGTAAAGGCAGCCACGGTAAAGTCTTCTTATGTTGAGGCTAGCAGGAGAGTAAATACCCTTGAATTCGAGCTGAACAGATCGAGGGAAGAATGCCAGAGACTTCGCTAGGAGTCTGCAAAGAGATGCCAAGAGCTAGATTAGAGCTTAGATGCTAAAAGAAATAGGTGCGTGCTTTTGTGCAAAAAGATCGAAAAGGATGAGAAGATGATGGGGGCTCAGATTCGTGAGCAGGTCAATGAGGACATTAACCTGACTTGCGAGACATTCCAGGGTCAATATCCTTACTTGGACTTGATCTGGTTGTATGAGGCCTTAGGACATGAGCCCCCACGTCGAGATAGAGAGTCTTCGGAGGGAATTCTCCTTGAGGGAGAGGTTTACTTAAATTTAAAGATCACTTATTTACCTTCTACGGAGTCATCCATTAGCCCTTTTGAGCCGACAAAGGCCACCACTGCTGAGCCTATCGAAGTATCCTCGGCCGAAGTGATCGAAGTCTTTCTTACTGAAGCTGCTGATGCCGCTCCAGCTTCTGAGGCCGCTTTTGCGGACCCAGCTAATCCACCTACTAAAACGACTCGGTGAACCACAAACCGCTTTTTTATTTTTCTCTTTTTTGAATTTATTATTATTATTATTATTTTTGTACATGTAATGTAATGAACTTTGATTCGATCCTTAATAGAATATTTTTGGCTTATAAGCTTTTGTGTTACCTTGCTTCTTTTCTGCTCTCTAGTACTTAGTATTTAATTTAATTTTTAAAACTTAACTACTGTTAATAATGAAAAAAGCTTCAAATAATAATCTGACTTGAACCGAGTTGAGTTGATGACACAAGACTTGTTGTTAAAATTAATCTTATAACCTTCATATCTCAGATTGAACATCTGCAAGCAAGAACCATGTTAGTCTTACCTTAATTTTCCAAACTTAACGGATTTCAGATCTCATTATCTTGACTTAAAATTGTTGATAATAATCTGAAAACCTTTCATTCCTTCACATCCTGGCTTTGTTCTCAGGATTTAATAGGAACTTTAGACGATATTGCCTCAAGACGAAGATCAATCATAGTCATTAGAGGATAATTCTGCCCTTGTACGTCTTGATGTCATGTTTAGGGATTATTTGGGCTTATGGATAGTATTGTCTGGTAATGAATAAAGAACTTTAATCATATGGGAACCACTACACTCTTGCCCGTACTGAGATTGTACCCAAGGCCTTTTTGAGTTGTGGATACTATTATCGCAAGATGATTTGGAGACTTAGCCGTCTGGAAACCATGCTTGCTCTTGTACATCCTGTGGACGCTTTCAGGACTTATTCTAGCTACGAGTGTAAAATCGATTATCTAGGAACCCATTTTGCTCTTGCATGTCAAGAGATCATTCTCAAGGCTTGTTTGAGCTAGGGATAATATTACCCTGAGATGATGGTTGAATATAATATTTCGAGAGCCTTTTACTCTTGTACGTTCCAAGGTCATGCTCAGGGCTTATTCAAGTTCAGGATAGTATTACCTTGGGGTGAAAGAGAGATAGTCGTCTGGGAACTATATTACTTAAATTCGAGTTTTTGGATAGTATTACCTCGAGACGTATGAGAAGTGGACATTTGGTAACCAAGTTACCTATATTTGGGCTTTTAGATAATATTACCCCGAGACGTATGGAAAATTATGCATCTAGGAATCATTTTTGCTCTTATAAGTCCTAAGGTTGGCTTCAGGGCTTATCCGAGTTATGAATAATATTACCCTGAGATAATTGAGACATAGATTTCTGGAAATCACTTTGTTCTGAGGTTGAGTTTTGGACCTTTTCAGATTGTGAGTGATATTATCTTAGACTCTGTATTTCTTTATCCCTTAGTTTGGGGATCATGTATATCTTTCGTGGTCAGAAGCCTTTGGTGAAAATTATATTTTATTTTTTTCTAGAGCAAAAAAGATTTTACAAATCTTTGATAAATTTAAGAATAATACAACTTCAATCGTTCGGCATTCCATGGTTTTTTGATCCTACTTCCATCTAGATATTCTAACTTGTAGACTCTAAATCTCAGAATTTGGATGACTTTGTACGGTCCTTCTCAATTTGCCCCGAGAACATCTTCTCCTGACACCTTGGTGTTTAAGGTAACCTGTCTCAAGACCCAGTCTCCAACTGGGAAAGTACGACGTCCAACGTGTTTATTGTAGTATTTAGCTACCCTTTGCTAGTAGGCTGCTACCTTTATTATCACCTAATTCTTTCTTTCTTTCTTTAAGCAGATTTAATTCTAACCACAAATTCTGATCGTTAGACATCTCCTCGTAGTTACTGATATGGAAAGTTGGTACATTCATCTAGATGAGAATTATTGCATTGCATCCAAAGGTGAGACTATAAGGAGTCTCATCGGTAGCCATTTTTCGAGTGATTTTATATGCCTAGAAGACTTTAAAAAGTTTGTTAATCCCCTTACCTTTGGGTTTCTTGATTTTCTTCTTGAGTGCCTTTTTAATGACCTTGTTCGCAGCTTCTAGTTGTCTATTGGCTTTTGGATGAGCAGGTGTAGCGAACCTGAGATCAATAAAAAAATCTATATAGAATTTTCTAAAACTCGAGTTGTTAAATTGTTTTCTATTGTCTGTGACCAGTACTTGAGGTATCACAAATTGATAGATAATATTATGTTTGACAAATGTAATGACATTCTTCTTAGTGATGGAGGCTAACGGTTCGGCTTCGACCCATTTGGTGAAGTAATTAATGACCACTATAACATATTTTGTGTTGGCTCGTGTAGGAAGTAATAGTCCGGTGAGGTCTAGTTCCCATTGAGAGAATGAACAAGAGCTCTATAAAGATGTCAGCTTCTCAGGGGGATGTCTTGGCACATTGTCATATACTTTACAATCATAACAAGTTTTTTCCATCTGAGCGGCGTCTTGCGAGAGTGTTGGCCAATAATATCTTTATCTCAGAATCTTGTAAGTCATGAAACGAGCACCTCCATGTTCGCCACACACTCCATGGTGAATTTCTTCTAAAACTATTATTGCCTCTTCGGGTTTGAAGTATTTGAGTTATCGGATGCTATAATATCGTTTGTATAATTCTCTGTTAATTATGGTATATCTTGTTGACTTGTTTTTGATTTTTCTCGCCTTATCCTTGTCATCTGGGAGTCTCCCTTCTTGGATGTAAGATCTTATCTTATTAATTCAACAATGACGGGGGTCGAGCTAAGCTACATAGGGTTAATCGCCATTCACATCGGTGCTCCTTTGCTCTAGCACTTCAATTGAGACCAAGGCTAGAATATTCCCTTTGAAGGTAGATGCCAATTTAGCCAATATGCCTGCTTTGAAGTTCTCTGACCTCGGGATCTATTTTATTGTGATAGTCTTCAGGGTGCTTTGGAGTTGGTTAACTTTCTCTAAGTAAGCTTGCATGTTATTTTCTCGGGCCTGGAATTGTTTTTCAAATTGGTTGGCTATTAGTTGGAAATCACAGTGAATGTTCAAGCCTGTTATTCTTAAAGCCAAAGTTAAATTAATCCATACAATAAAGCTTCGTACTCCGCCTCATTGTTAGTGGTGACCTTAAAGTTGAATTTCAGAGAATACATTACCTTGATTTCATTTGGGCTTACGAGGACAACCCCAGCTCCTCCTTTTTGCGCATTTGAAGTACCGTCAATAAAAAAGGCTTCAAACTGGCTTGGCCTTGTCTAAGACGGGTAGATTTTCTTGCTCCTGGTCAAGGTGGTCTTCCGTGATCTGATAAATGAAGAGGTGTTCAGCTACCGACCTTTCAATTACAAAGTTTGCCAGGGCTTACCTTTTTATCACCTTTTTAGGTTTGTAGCTTATGTGATACTTGCTGAGCTCAACTGACTACTTCATTAACCGACCTAATAGGTTGGGTCGGTGTAGAATTTGCCTCAGTGGCTAATTTGTCAACACTATCACCTAGTGGGCTTTGAAGTATGGTCATAGTTTTCTCGCTGCTGCTACTACCGATGCTAATGCCAGCTTCTTAGGTAGGGAGTATCTTAATTCAGCGTTTAACAACGCCTTATTAGTGTAGTAGATAGGACAATGGATCTTCTTTGAGTCTTTTTCTACCTAGATTGAGCTCACTGAATGATGGCTCACTGCAAGGTAAAGGTATAATACATTTCTTATTTCAGGGCTTGTCAAATGTGATAGTGATGCAAGATATCGTTTTAGCTCTTGAAAGTTGTTTTCACATTCTTCAGTCAACTCGATCTTCTTTCCCTTTTTCATGATATGAAAGAAAGGGAAGCACCTGTTAGTTGCATTGGCCAGGAATCTGCTTAAAGTCGCCAATCGCCCGATTAAGCTTTAGAGTTCCTTAAGTGTGGATGGAGACTTTAAATCCAGTATGACCTTGATCTTTTACGGATTGGCTTTAATGTCACATTCGCTGACTATATATCCTAAAAAAATCATAGCTTGGACTCCAAAATTGCACTTTTCGGGGTTCAACTTCATATTGTACTTTCTCAAATATAAGAAAGTTTCTTTCAAGTGTCTCTGATGGTCTCGGGCTTTTAGGGATTTAGTAATCATGTCATCGACGTAAACCTCTATAGTTTTTTTAATTAATGGCCTGAAAACCCAATTGACTAGCCTTTGGAAAGTAACTCATGCATTCTTTAGCCTGAAGAGCATTACCTTATAGCAGTATAACCCTTGATCGGTGATGAATGTGGTCTTTTCTTGATAAACTCGTGCATTCCGATCTGATTATACCCCGAGAATGCATCCATGAAGCTTAGCAGTTCATGTCCAGCTGTTGAATCTACTAATTGATCAATTTTGGGGAGCATAAAGCTATCTTTAGGATAGACTTTATTCAAGTTTGTGAAATCTATGCATATTCTCCACTTTCTGTTGACCTTTTTGACCATGACCACATTTGATACCCATTATGGATAGTGCACTTCTTTAATAAATTTTGCCTTTATCATTTTCTCCACTTCAGTATGCATTGCTTCTCTTTGCTCAGCGTTAAATGGTTATCTCTTCTACTTCACAGGCTTGTACTAGGGATTGATTGCCAGCCGATGAGAAATTACTCGAGGATCAATCCCCAGCATGTCTTTATGTGTCCACACAAACACATTCATATGCTACCTTAGAATGTCCTCGAGTATTACTTTATGCTTCTTAGAGAGATGAGTGCCAATTTTGACTATTTTCTAAGAAGCTTTTTAGTTCAAGATAATAGACTCAAACTCTTCTGCTGGCTCTACTGCTAATGGCTTGTCATCTTACTTGGTTTCTTAGTTCAATCTTTTCATTACCTGCTCATCTTGCAAGTTCTTGTTATTCGCTTCAATAACATCCATCCAGGGTCATTTTTTCAGGCAATACGAACACTTTGAAGAGGCTGCAAAACATGACCGAGCTTCCTTTTGACTCCCTTTGATGATTTAGATTCTTTCTTCTGCTCGAAATTTTAGCTTCAGGTAATGGATGTTTTCCACTGCCTTGGTAGTTCTAAGGAAGGGTTTCTCGAGAATCATTGTATAAAGCATTTTGAGATCAACCATCTAGAATTCAACTATTGTGGTCTTCTAGTACGACTTCTTTCTCATGATGATAGGTAATTGTATTATCCCCAATGGGTAAATGCATGATTCTTTGAAACCATGAAAAGTAGTCTCGGCAGGCCTTAATCTTAGGTCTTCGATCCCCAATGAATCTAGGGTTTCTTTGAAGATGATGTCGGTCGAGTCCTATATCTACCAAGATTCTTCTAACCTGAGCCGTTCCTACCACCAATGCTATTACTAGAATATCGTCTTGTGAGTAGTGTACTCCCACTTCATCTTCATCTGTAAACATAATTAGTACCGAGGAGATCTTTTGCTTCTTCTTAGCTCGGACATTCATAACGTGAATGTCCAAGGCGAAATTTGGCATTGAGTACCTTGAATAGTTCTTCTTTGCTTTATTCAAATTTTCTGCTAATGTGGTTCCGCCTGAGATCACCATGATTCGCTCCTCATGCATTTTCTTGTGCCTAATCCCTTGATCTGAGGTTCCGAGCTTTTCCCTATTGTCTGCTATGAAATTCGACAAATAATTATTTCGGATCAGCACTTCGACTTGATTCCTGAGGTCAAAATATTCTTCTGTGAGATGTTCAATGCTTTAGTGGAATTCACATAACTTGTTCTTGATGTTTCCGCGTGGTTTGGTTTTTATTAGGCGAGGTTCTATCAATATAGTTCCCCGTCTCTTGATCTCCTGCAAGACTTGTAAGAGTGGGACATTCCGAGGAGTGAAGACTTTATCCTCCTAGAAGTGGGCTATCCTTTTCGCCTCATCCCTTCTTGACGAGCAATATCCTCTTGAGAAAAATTCATCTCTCCTATTTGTCATTCTGCTCTGCTCTTGAGCTTGTCTTCCCTTTTTGTCAGTCTCGAAAATTTCTCCTACCATCCTGTCTTTTCCTCGGATTCGTCCTCGGGTTTCGTATATTACTGTGAAGTGGTGGTTTGGGGACTTTTTCTTCTTTTAGCTTGAGGGTGACTGATCTTCAATTTCAATCTCATCTAACAGCTTCCTCTGAACTGTTTTATAGGTAGTAACAGATGGTTTCCGTATGACATACTACCCTTGGTATACTTGCAGACCTCTTCTAATACCTTTCGATGCTAGAGAGTAATGATAAGTCCCCAACTTCATTACTTCATCATGGTATCTTCTAATGAAGTTTCTGAGATTTTCTCCTTCCTCTTATTTCATGTGCAACAGCGAACTAGGGATTTTGAGGTTAACAGTCGTCTCTCTGAATTCATTAACAAAAACCTCGTACAATTGTTCGAAATTATGAATGCTTCTAGAGGTCAAACTGGTGAACCACTTCCTCGCTTGTTCTTCTAAGGTCAGTAGGAACAAACGACACATCTAAGACTCATTAAGTCCTTGGATCAGCATCATCTCCTTGAAGAAATCCATGTGCGGAGATAGGTCAGTTTCTCTCCTGAAGGGATTTATCTGTGGTATCTTGAACTTCATAGGAAGAATAAGATTCTAGATCTTGTAGGAGAAAGGGGATTTAGAGTGTAATCCCTCATGTGGTGCTAGCCCACTATCCCTTTTTTTTCCTTGCCACTTTTGGTCATTTAACTCCTCGACCAACTTTTTGACATATGCCTCTAGATTATCAATCAGGTCATTATTTTCCTTGGACTTTTTCTTTCGAGGTGGACTTCGTAGAGAGCCTTCTCTCTCTTTTTGTCACTTCTGATTAAGAAACGTTTTCTTGTCCTTTGAGCCAAAACTGTTATCTAACCCTCGCTTGCGAATAATTGCCAAATCATCTTGGGAATATTGAGATTTTAGTCTAGGTCCACTGATAAACCTAAAGGCAACATCCTTACCTGGTAGCTTCCTAAGTAGATGATTGAAAACTTTTCCCTTTCCTTTATCCACTGTTGTATATCTCCTCATAATGGTATTTTGATGGAGATTGGTTCCACGATTTTTGGTATGTAAAGTACTTGGAACGCTACTTTCCACGGCCTTTGCTAACATAGGTGTCTCCAACTTATGAGAATCTGCTCGAAGCATCTTTTTTATCCTTGCAAATTCCTCAACTAACGTTTGGATTTGCTTGTCTTTTTTTGCATGTTGTCTTTCATTGTCGGCTAGCCTCTTAACCAACCATATAGTTTCTGTGATTCTTTGGTTGGAGGGAATTTGGTGTGGCAATGAAGCCTTTGAACTGTGATTTGCGTCTTTTAAGGGTAGCAGTTGACTATTGTCGTTCTGATTAACTGCTACCGTATCCTCTAGGAGATTATCATAGAGATTTTCTCTTGTCGTTACTTGGTTTCTTGTTGTATAAGTTCACATAGTCGCCATAATCTTTTTTTTTGCGGTGGTTTTTGACTTTTTGTTTAGATTTTCATAGACGGTGCTAGATGTTGATGCAGCAAAAATCCTTCTTTGGATTCAGTGCACTAGCATCAATTTTCTTCTTCTTACTTGATTGATTGTTTAATTTGCAATCATAACAAAACTATTGGGGTTGAAAGCTGGTTCTCCGGCGAAAACTCTCTAATGTTTAAGTCAGAATTTTGCTCATTAGATTGTTCAAGAGAAAGATATATGAGACATGCTATATAAATATTCTAAGGTTGTTCATGCGTGTGTACTTGGTTGTCTTTGTTTTTCTTTTATAGATTGCCTTGAGTCTTTTCAACTTAGTAAAATTCTATAAAATTTGGAATCAAGGATCTCATTGTGCGAGAATCATGGAGATTCTATTTGATAAGCATCAACTTTTAATTTTGTGGGATTTGGAGCCCTTCTTATAAAATACATCCACTAGACTTAGGATCCTTATTATGAAAAAATCTGGAAAGAATTTAAAAAAGAAATGAATAATCCCTTGATACATAATTATTGAGAGGTCTTGGAAGTCTTTTTTTGAGATTTCTTTATTCACTTGCGGCGAGCTTAGATTTTATACATGTTTGAGACCTTTATCAACTATGCCTGATACCTTTGTAGGGGTCTCGAAATTAATAATCAGACCTAAGGCCTTTCATCTGACCTTGAGTAATAGTCAAACCCAAGGCCTTTCATCTGACCTTAGGTATTCTCATCCCCTACTATACTTAGGGTCCTTGTTATTCCCTGATCAGTGTCTCTGAGGTTGGATTAGGCTTAAAGTTTTTTTTCGTCATTTGAAAGCCTCTAACTTGACCCCACGACTTATTGAGCCTTAGTTATGCCCCAGGTTGTATACTTAACAGATATATTATTAAAAATAATATTTTCACAATCTACACAAACTATAACCATTCATCTTTTACATGAAGTAGAGGTGTGCAGAATCGGTTTCGGTTTCGATTTCACTCGGAACCAGAACCTACCATAAATATTCGATTATTAGATTTTGGAACCAGAACTTATTCTATTAAATAGGGTACTATTTTTTTCGATTTCAATTCGGTTCTGGTTTGAAAATAGTGTATCATATTTATCAATTATTTCAATTTTTCTAATTTTTAATTCCTTAAAAAAAATCTTAAAAAAATAAAATCAATAAAATTAAATTATAAAATTATTATATATATAACGAAAATTTGAGTGAAAATAAGTTATTAACGAGAATTGATATACAACAAATTATTAAAAAAATATTGTTTATTACTCAAGTTAATATTACATATCACTAAAAAGAGAATTTTTTTATGATGGTATAATTATATATCTAATAATATTATACCATGTATATATTTATTTATTATAATTATTAACTCTTTTAATAATTTTAAAATAAATATATACACATCATAATTTTATTAAATTATTATACAAATAGCATAATAAATTAAGTTAAATAAAATATTATAAATACATTGATTAATTTTTTTCTATGTAACTTAACGTACTCTTTTTAATAAATTATATAACTTAATATATGTAGTTTCATAATTAAGAGCTTTTATTTGAATATTAGATAGGGTTTAATTCATTTAGTTTGAAAAATAATTTTTTATTTTTAACATCTTTTTCATAATTTTAGAACTCGAGAATGTGAAATTTAATTTAAAAATTAGATTAACTGCTAATGTAAGTTGATAACATTAGTACTCAAACATAGAATTTTACAACTCAATAAGTTATTGAAAGAGTTAATTTTGGTAAGCTAAACGAGATTAATATTTAATTTGTGATTTGATAATAATTTGTGGATTTCAATTCAGCTCCAAATTCCGAAAACCTTTCATGAATTAGAGTTTGTTATTTTCGGGGATTGGCCAAATTGTATTTCCATTGGCCTATTGGCTTATTTTAGGCTACCTCATTTTTATCCCCAACAATAGGGTATTAAATGTGGATATTCAAAGTCCAAAACCTCTCGCCTTATTACATAACATTAAAAATCATAATATATATATATATATATATTTATTTATTGTTCATATTTGTTCAATGCACAACTTTTCAATAAAATTAAAAAATAATAAAAAATTATACAAATTTTGCAAACTGATTTTTTTTATTGTTAAAAACTTTTAAAAAACTAATTAAAATTATTATTATAATTAGAAAATATATTTTAATTTAGAAAATAATTGAAGGGCATTAAAAAAAGTATTTATGTAGTATAAAAAGATATTTTAATTAGTATAGATAATAAAAGTATTGTTGCACAAATAGTGAAGAGAAATGTCACCACCTTAAAATTTTATTCATTCTTTACAATAAAAATAAAATGTCTATTCACATAGACATTTTATTAAGAAAATAAAAAATTATATATGATTATCACATCAAATACATACAATACAACTATAAAAATTATTGATGTAGTAAAAATTCTTTTTGCAGATCCCGTACACTAGTAACAGTCTTCTTCTTCTTCAAATACGAATTTGTATTACCTGTAATTACAATTAAGAATTATGGGAGTGAAAAGCTAGTTGTCCGGTGAAAATCCTTTGATACATAAGTTAGGGTTTTGCTTATAAATAATTGTAGGAGAAAAGGCTAAAAGAGTATTATAGTATTTTTCGCCAAAATCTCAATAGTCGTACCTGGTAATAGCTGATCTCCTTTTATATATATTATCATCTCTTTAATATGGCAGGATACTATGAAATCTGGTAACTAGAATCCCACTGTACAAGAATTACAAAGGTTCCATAGATTAAACATCAACTTTCAGATTTGGTGGCATAATATCCTTAGAATTCTTATTATATTAGAAGCTTAACTTGGCAAGAATCCTTATTATAAAATAATCCGAGAATATATGAGAAAGGGACGAATCCTTCACTAATACGTAACTATAGCGAGGTTTCAGAAATCCTCCTTTGAGGATTGTTTATTCCCTTAAGATAAGTCATAGTACTGCATGTTCGAACCTTTATAAACTATAACCTAGACCCTTGTGAGTTATAATTGAAAATCTTGTGAGTTATGATCGAAACTATTGTATGCTGTGGTTAAGACCTTTATGAACTATGGTCTGGCCGAGACTTTCGTCAGCTGTGGTCGAGACTACTCATAATCTTTTTGGCGTCTCCTACAATCGACACCTTCAAGTTAGCCTCAGAATATTTGTTTATGAACTCTTCTTTGGGCTTTTAGTCACTCAAGCTTTACGTATAGTAAATTATAAAAATAATTTATGTACAAATATAGCATAAAAGTCTACACTTTTATTATTAAAAAAAAAAAAAGGTATTTAACTTGTTTTAAATGTTTTGTTTTCTTCTTTCTTCTTTTATACTTGTAATCTCTCCCGTTATTTTATTTTATTAAAAATAATTTATTGAATTGTGTTCTTGTAAAATACTATTAAAGAGAATGAATGCATGGGGGCGAAATTACAGCAAGGCAAGGCCTAGGTGAAATCGCCCTGGCTGGCTCTACAAAAATTTTGATTTTCGATATAAAATATTTATATTTCAGGCTGAAAATAATACTTATTTGGATCCTTAAAACTCTTTTTTTTAATTTAAAAAAAAAATAGTATTTAACTCCAATTATTTATTGCTTATTATTATCTTTAAAATTGTGAGAATGCATTACGAATATTAAAATTTTAAAAGTATTATTCTGTTAATATTGTTGTTCTTATTTTCCGTTTTGGGTGGATCCACCTCTCAATAATTAATGTTAGTTGACCAGTAGGGTAGCATCAGCAATTTATGAGTTTTTCGTGTATGTGGGCCTACGCCTGGAGAAAAATATCATGCGCCTGATTGATGACATCGTCAACATCAACATCAACCTCAGCCTCAAAACCCACCCACCCACCCACCCACCCACTTACCCAGCTTCTTCTTAGATTAACTTTATTACCATTAACATGTTTATGAAGGAATCATATGAACGGATACGATTACACCACTGTAGTTGCATCTCTCAATTTAAATATGGGTATTCTTGTCTTTTTACAAAGACATATTCTCCATTCAAAGTCTTGGTAATTTTCATTCATTACAAATGAAGACTAGTTTACCTAATATCTCAACTTTGTACCAGTAAAGCAAACCAAAACATGTCGAGCTCAAGCTCTAACAGCAGAACCACTCACGTTCTGGTATTTCCTTACCCAGCACAAGGCCACATGCTTGCTATTCTCGACCTAACCCACCAATTATATGTCCGAAATCTCGACATCACCGTCTTGATCACACCCAAAAACCTCCCTACTCTTTCTCCACTTCTCGACGCTCACCCCGCTATCCAAACCCTACTCCTGCAATTCCCATCCCACCCCTCCATCCCTGCTGGTGTAGAAAATGTTAAAGAACTAGGCAACAGAGGAAACCTCCCCGTGATGGCCGCTTTGGGTAAGCTTTTTGATCCCATAATTCAGTGGTTTCACTCCCACCGTAACCCTCCTGTTGCCATTCTCTCTGATTTCTTCCTCGGCTGGACTTTCAATCTTGCTCGTCAGCTGAAGATCGTGAGAATTTCGTTTTTCTCAACCAGGTCTTTCTTGGCCTCCCTTAATGATTACTGTTGGAATCATATGGATTACGTGAACTCATTGGATGTCGTTGAGTTTCATAGTTTGCCAAGATCTCCTGTTTTTAAAAAAGAGCATCTTCCTTCCCTGTTTAGGTTTTATAAGGAATCTGATCCTGATTGGGAGTTCGTAAAAGATAGTATGATTGCAAATACTTTGAGTTGGGGTTGCGTTTTCAATTCTTTTGAAGCTCTGGAAGGCGAGTATTTGGCTTTCTTGAAGAGAAAAATGGGTCACGATCGTGTCTTCGGTATTGGCCCGCTTGGTTTGATTGGTCCTGAGTCAACCAGTGGTGGTGAACCGGATTTGGGTCAGAATGGTCATGCGTTGAAGTGGTTGGACCGGTGCCCGGACGAGTCTGTGGTGTACGTATGCTTTGGGAGTCAAAAGACTTTGAGAAGAGAACAAATGGAGGCATTGGCTTCAGGGCTAGAAAAGAGTGGAATCCGATTTCTGTGGGTGGTTAAAACGAGTATGACCCGAAATGAGGAAGAAGATGGATACGGGTTAGTACCCGATGGGTTTGAAGAACGTGTGGCGGACAGAGGACTGGTTTTAAAAGGGTGGGCTCCGCAAGGATCAATACTGAGTCACAAAGCAGTGAGTGGATTCCTGAGTCATTGCGGGTGGAACTCGTTGCTGGAAGGGTTGGTGAGTGGAGTCATGATATTGGCTTGGCCAATGGAGGCCGATCAATTTGTGAATGCAAAGCTGTTGGTGGAGGATTTGGTGGTGGCTGTGAAGGTGTGTGAGGGTGCTGACTCGGTGCCTGACTCGGATGAGTTGGGAAGAATCATTGCTGAGTCATTTCTTCGACGTGGAGAAGTGAAGATGAGGGCTAAGGAGTTGAGAGAGAAGGCTTTGGAAGCTGTGAAGAGTGGTGGGAGTGGGAGTGGAAGTGGAAGCTCAATAAGAGATTTGGATAGACTTGTGCAGGAATTGAGGAAACTTGAAGCAAAATGAGGTTGGGGGGAAGAATGGACAGGACTCATGATCAGATTCATCATGGCTAATGTTTGTATTGAGAAGAAATGAAGTTCATGTAGTATGATTGATAAGATTTACTTTTACTATGTAAGATAAAGATCACTTTCCGAGAAGCTTAGCCTAGCCTAGTGTCACGCTCTAATTTACGCCGCCTTAGTTACGTCGCAGAATAGGCTCAAATTTCGCTCTAGCAGCAAAACTGTTACGCTGCAGCAGGAATTACGTCCCAGTAGAGCTATTACGCCGCAGCAGACCATGCAGCAGGATGCGGCGTACGTGTAGCAGAATGCGGCGTACGTGCAGCAG
>JAXCLQ010000009.1:10975618-11091470 GCA_035584115.1 Cedrela odorata | reverse complement strand
AGAATTTTGACTAAAACTTGATATTTATTCATTTTAATTATTTATTTTACTTTATTATATATATATATATATATATATACAAATTTGGGCTTGGGTTGGGCTTGGGTTGGGCTTGCATAAATGGGTTTGGGCCTAATGAAACAAATTAGGCCCAATACATATATATATATATAATATAACTTAAGGCCATTGCATATATATTACTAAATTAAGCCCAAAACATTTATATATACATATATATACAATCTTAGCCCACTTAGATTTCATTTTTATTTCATAAATTCTAAAATTTCAAAAATAGCCTTGTTAACCATAAAATTCCCATTTTAAGTCTACTACATTTTCCAAACTTACAAAACTAGGCTTATACAGTGTTGAACGTAAATTACAAATGTTACAAATGTACAATTATATATTTGTTGGATCTAGGACATATAACCAACATTATTGTCTTGTATATTGTCCCTCTAGTTTATTTCACCCTGATCTCTGTTTTTGCTTTTTAAATGATTTTTTTAGAAAAAAAAAATCTTGTAGCAAAATTTGCTATGTTTTGTTTCTTTCCTTTTAATTTTATCGGGTATGAGAATTTCCAGAAGAAATCTGCCTTCTTGAATTGTATAAAATGATTTTTATGTGCTAAAAACCTTTAACGGCATGCCAAAAGTGAAGTAAATTTATTCTGCGGTTGCAGTTTTTAAATGTAATGTTCTCACAATTGTGCAAGTGAAAGCCATCAATCTTATGGTGAACAATGTTCAAAAGTTCAAAGTTTAACCCAACCAGACCCGACCACTACAGTGTTTAACTTTAAACCCCGAAAGAAAATGAGCCTAAAACTAAGTTCAATGTGGGTTTTTGATAAATGAATCAAGTGGTTGAAACTTTTATGGAGTTAAACTAAGAAATTTAAAAATATATGATGAATCGGGCATATAAGGGTAAGAGATTTTATTAAGATAGGAGAAATGTTGGGCACATTACAGTCTTTTAACACGTCCGGCCTGCTCTGGATTTACAAAAGGTAGTGGATTTTAGTAATATTAGCATAAGTATTACTAGAATTCCTTTACATGCTTGTTCTTGCCTGTAAAAAGAAGATTTTACAAAGAACATTGTTTATTTATTTACATAACATAATTGGAAGCAGAGATATTGGGCATTTTGTTTAAATGCCTCAAAATTTTCTCACTCATCTGCCTTATATTAACATCCCCATGATGAAAATCACTAACCAATGTAGTAGGTAGCAACCTGTCATGAGATATAGCTGAAGCATGCTGATCCTCACCTTTCACTAATTTATCTCAATCATCTAAAATGACTTTTGCCGTTTGCCTGAGTTCTTTAACCACGTTCAACACATGTTGTATGACATTCACTTCGCTCAACATGCTTATGCTCTTGTCAAGATCTAATTTGTCATCCAACAAAGTACATAGAGCTGATAATGCAGCTTCAACCACCTCAATATTCTCATGGTCCAAACATGCCAACAGCCGATCAATTGCCTTTGCATCAATTAAACAAAATGTATTTTGTGAAGAACAAGCCCCTTTGTAAACTAGGCACAGTGGTATTTTATTCTTCTTTGATGAACTAACTGATAGGAACTTGGGTAAACATAACATTTTCATGAATTTTTCTCTTTATTTGTGGTGGTTTTGATAGATTTATTGATTCCAAAGATAGATTCTCCAACCCAATTGCTAATAACCTCTGAACTTCATCACATGATGTTTTTGTAAGCAGTTCTACGAATACAAATGTGAAGTTTTGGGTTCTCGCAAGAAACAATAATTGAGGTTTGTATTATGTAGTTGTGTTTCTGACAAGAATACCAACTAGACCTTCTAGATAAGCAATTGCATATCTGCTTGTTCTTGTGTCGCTTCTTTGGATTAGATTAACTGTTTGTAAAATAGTAAGAACTACATTCTTGCTGAGAAGAGCTAAATTGAGTGTTAGGTTCAGGTGGGGCAATTTTGCAAGAAATTTTGCTGAAACTGCCTGCTTCTCTAAGATGTTGACTTTTTTAGTTTAAGTTCTCAGGTTGGCCTCTGGTTTTGCAGAGTCTCTCAACTAGTGTGTGGCCCATGTAAGGTGCGAGTGTAATGAGTAGCTTTATTGCCACAATAGCAAGTTTTTTATGTGGGTTGTTAATGAGTTCAATTAAAGAATAACTAGCTTCTATTTCTTTAACAACCAATACAATGGTGGCCATTGGTTTAAGGGACATGTCAAGCATTGTAAAATTCTGATAAGATTGATGTTGAATTCATCTGGGGTAGAATTCTTGCGCATGTAGATTATGTTGCACAAAACATAGTCCGTTGTCATTGTGTGGTAATGTCAATTACTTGGAGACTGTGATGCTCAAGCCCATATTCGAGTATATTAGCAAGTATTGCAGCAGCTTCTACTTTTGAGTTCATTGGTTCATTGTGGATTATCCGAATGAACATTTCTTTAGCCATGATTTGTACAATACTTGCTTCTACAAGTATTTTGCAACATAGATGGTAAGATGAGATTTGCACTAGTACTTTGAATGCAATCATTCTTGTGAGACTGTTTCTACTATGCACCACTTTAATGAGAGTAAGAGAACTCTCTCAGCTACAAATGGTTTTTTGTCATGTTCAAGAACAATTTCTCTAACATACCCTGTCATTTCCATCTGCATCTATTCAGAACCTGCATAAATATTTGATATTGAAGCAAAATAGTCATAATTAGATCTGAAGCAAGTAGTCCAAAACTATGCTAACTTTAAAACAAATGTTTCAAAGATTACCTTTATTTAGATGACGTATCAATGGTTCCAAAAGTTTATTTTCTGCATACACTTGATGTTATATGGAGATCTCTCGAGATTCTTTAAAATTTCATCTGCTATTTTAGAAGCAAGTACATCAACTGACCGACTGTATTTGATAGTGATCAACATCAATATCCCTCCAGTAACCGACCCAATTTTTTCACACGAAGATTGGGATCTAGAAAGCTCAAGCAAGAATAACAAGAATTCATGCCTTATAGACTGATGACTGCTTAAGAGTAATCTGATTAATGTAGAGATATCCATTGTCTTGGCAATCATTTCTTACACATAAAACCACTAATGTAGAATAAAACTTGGAATTTCTTTCCAAAGTACTCAATAACTTATTTCCAAAAACTATACATATTTAAATCTTATAGATAGCGAAAGCGTTATATCTAAATTATTTAGAGCATGTTGACAAGTTTCTGTAGCATAGAAAAGAACTAGCAGCTAGGGGTTGGCTAATTGTGATGATATGCTTCTGAAAACCTTATTAAAGATAAACGCAATAGAATTAAAGCTAATTTAATGTTTCTGCTTTCAAGACTGTGAAGACAGTAATGTATTCGAATTGTTATGTGATTATGATTATAATATCTTAGTTCTTTAACATAATAAACATTCAAAAGTTATGAGTCAACGTGACAAACTTTTCCATCATCATCTTCCTCCACAAGTTGACGTAATAGCTCCAATGTTGCACATCTCACATTTCCATCTATCTATCAAAATAAATTAATGAGCAACAGCAACACCTGAACATTGAGGACTTGTACCATATTATAGTGTTGCCTTTGGCAGGTAATTTGCAAGTCTTTTATTGCCTCGAGTATCATTATTTCTAAACCAACTAAAGACAGAGTTGCCCAAGAAACCTTAATCCTTGTGATATCATTCCTGTCCTTCCACTCCTCGATTGTAGTCTTATAAGCAATAGTGGTGCTTAAGCTCCAACTCGTCTTTTTTCCTACGGTTGGGCAAAAAATTTCCTCCAAATTTTAGAAATTCTCAAACCACTCTTGATACGAACCTCCAAAGAACAAAGTTTTGAAAACTTAAAAAAAAAGAGTAAATAGAACCTCAAATAATCAAACTAATGTTGAAAAGTTAACCGTTGACTTGAAATTCGCGATTAAACAACTAACCAACAGTATTCTGAAAGAGAACATCAAATATCACTCTTTATAAGTTCTAAATCTCAAGTTTATATAAAAAACTTAAAGAAAAGTTTAACTCACTTTCAAAGAGTCTCCTGCGTCATTATGTTCTAAACAAATTCATTTAGTGCCTCTTTGATTTTTTTAGCTCTGGATCTAGTTATCAGGCCTTGAGAAACATACAAAGGATCACAAGCATCTAATGATGGGCATGGTCGTGGGCCTAACTATAGGCTTGATCCATCATCAACTCTTGTATTGCGTTTCTTTCATAAGTTACTCCACTTTCTATAGTATTGGATTATCTATAATTTCCTTGGTTAATAGACAGAAGAAAGTCTCATATGGTGGATCAATGTACTAAACCATCTTTGTCATCGATTTGCTTGATTCTTAGTTAAATGTATTGCACCTCGATTATAACAGTGCACAATCACAGCTTTCTATTTTAGCTATAATTCATTGATAATTTCTCTTAACCACAATGCTTCTTTCACAACTTTAGTTATAGCAATAAACTCGGCTTCTGTTGATGACAAAGCAACAATTGGTTGCATGCTTAATTTTCAGCTAACTAAGTAATTATACAAAGTGAACAAGTACCCTGTAGTTGACCTCCTTCTGTTTACATCACTAGCAAAGTCTAAATCAACATACCCTGTATCATATTCCTTTTCATTTGCTAATTTTTCATATATCAGTCCATAACTAAGAGTATTTTTAAGGTATCTTAAGATCCATTTTACTGCATTCCAGTGCATCTTACCAGGATTTAACATAAATCTGCTTACCACACTTATAGCAAATGCTATGTCATGCCTAATACATACCATTACATATATGAGACATCCCACAGTTTCTGCATAAGGAACTTTAGCCATGTTATTCTTCTAGACACTGAGAAATAGATAATTTGAAATGAAATGCCAATGGAGTTTGTACTATCTTAACTTTTGTCATATTAAATCTTCTAAGAAACTTATTCACATAATTTTCTTGAGATAAAATCAGTATACCTTCTTGCCTATTTCTTTTGATTTCCACTCCCAAAATCTTTTTAGCACAGCCCAAATCTTTCATTTCGAATTCGCTATCAAGCAACCTCTTCAACTTATCAATTTCATGCCTCTCTTTACATGCTATGAGCATGTCATCCACTTATAACAGAAGGTATATTGCTCACCTTGATCCAACACATGATAGTAAACACAACTATCGTATTAATTCCTTTGTATACCATGCCCTGTTAGAAATTGATCAAATTTTCTATACCATGGTCTATGAGATTGTTTTAAGCCATATAATGAATTCTTTAGAATATATACATAGTACTTCTTGTCTGGAACCACATAGCCCTCAGGTTGTTGCATAAGAATGTGTTCTTCAAGTTCCCCATGTAGAATAGCAGTTTTAACCTCTATTTGATCAAGTTCCAAGTTGAACAACAACCATAGCTAGTAACATCCTTATTAAATTGTGTTTAATCACAAGAGAGAAGATTTTATTATGTTCAACACCTTTTCTCTGTGTAAAGCCCTTAACTACCAGCCTTGCCTTGAACCTTGTAGCCTCACCAGATGAATTTCCTTATTTCCTTTTGAAGATCCATTTATAAGTTACAACCTTCTTGTTTTCAGTTCTAGGAACTAGAATCCAAGTTTGATTATTGATAAGTGAGTTCATTCTTCTTGCATTGTTGTCTGTCAGTGTTCTTTTTTCTTACAATTCATAGCTTCCAAATAAGTTTTAGGTTCATCTTGAATTACTGAATCTGCAGCTGTCAATGCAAATGATATAAGATCTACATAAGCAAACCTGCTTAGAGGTTTGATGTTCCTTATTTTCCTATCTCTAGCCAAACTATAGTCTTGTAAGCTTTCTTCTTGTTATTATGGCTGAAAAGGCATACATGGCTCTTCTGTTTTAGTTTGCTCTTTTGGTTTCCTTAAGTCTCTATAGTGCTCCACCTTAAAATACATTAAGTCTCTTTGCCTTTCTTATGTTTCAATCTTATCTGATGCTTGTTCTTTCTTCAATAAAGCTGACTCATTGAAAATAACATCCCTTGATATGATACACTTAACAGGCTTTTGTAACATCCCCAAATCTAGGGTGTTACAGACTGGTGACAGGTCTGTTCCGTCACCCTAAACCTTACTTGACCTATTCACATGCATTCACATTCAAACTTATATTAAGTCTATATATATCAGGGTATCACATTACCACTACTAACACATATACATATACACAATCCCAAATGACACCAGATATCACAAAATAACACTAACTATATACCTATCAGTTTATATACATATTATCTTAACAATATATAATACATAACACATGACAAGTAAAATAACACCACCGATCTCTATGTGAGATGGACCCGACACAGTGGTGATTGCGACTAATGACCTCTTCTCTACATCGTGTCTCCAAGTCACTATGTTTACTCACCAAGCTATCAAATACTGCAAAATTGGAAAAGGAGAGGGGAGAGTCTAACTTGACTTAGTGAGTAGATGCTACACCTTATGTCATGTCTTATAATTGTGTGTGTGTGTATATATCTATATATCTGTTTCTTATCATTAAATATGTATTCACATGAGATATCTGTATACATATAACAACCCATACACACGAAGAAACATTTCTAACAATCGCATACAGCAACCATTACACATCATATACAGCATACTGGTGTTTAAGGGCGTTACGTTTCATCCTCCCCATAAACATCAAATGAATACTACTGATTAGAGGCGTTACATATCGTCGTCCTCCCAATACACAAAAATAACCTACGGTTATCTTTGGGATGTTACGTTCCGCCGTCCTCCAAGTCAAAATTACCAGGAGCGTTATATATCGCTGTCCCCCTATCACAATTCAATCATCAGAGGCGTTACATATCGCCATCCCTCTGTACCAATCTCAACCATAATTCACAAAAAATTTACAAAATAAAATATTTCAATCTTAGATTTCGTGTCATCACATAATATATATACACATATAGGTAATAATTAACACTTATAGCCATAATCATTTCTAAACACACAATAGCCTCATTCTTTTTATCATCACTTAACACATAACAAATCATATATAACTAAATTTTCAGTCAATCAAATTCAGGTATAACTTTGGTATTGGTTCCACATACATACATGCATATATTTCCTATGCATAAACATTAACAAATCATTATTCATCACTACTATTTATCTTCATATAACACATTTATTTTAAATTCATCTCAACATAATTCAGCATCATTTAAACTACTTGTATATCATATATGATTTCAGTACTCACTTCAAGTACACACATGCATACATACATAAACAAACACCCACTCACCGTATCAACTGTTGTGTACTCGCACTATTGCAGAGTCGGCGGACAATCGGCCTAACAATCTACAACACATATATTACTGTGTTAGATTCCTTCTTTATAATTAAATAGATACATAAATATGCTATGCATGAAATCTGCCCTTCTTTTCACAAGACTAGATTAAACTTGTCCATTTCAGTCAACGACACAATGCTCACTACGTATCGACAAATTCAACGTTGTGATGCGTTACACAAGTAAGGTATCTCAATCTTTTTTTAAGACACATTTTACTATGTGTCTAGTTCTACCACTTCTTGCAGATTAAATTTCAAGTTCCAACGTTCAAGTTACAATCAAATTTTGCCACACTACTCGGTGTAGTTGATAGTGAACTGTCGACAATGCAACTCGGTTCTAACAAAAATCTGTATTGCCTCGCTCAATGTTTTGATCTAATTTTTAGTTATGTCATGTCTCTATGTGTCTAGTTTATGTAAAAAAATTTTGTTCCTCAATTCGAGGTCTAGAACTCATGCAATTCCTAATTTACCGAAACTTGTACAGAAACTACCTGCGACCGATACTCATGTGTTTCGCTCGCACTCTCACTCGTTCGAAACTCTGTTCACGTGTGTCATCCTAAATACGTTTTCTAACACACCTATATAATAATTTTATCAACTCAAATCATCTTTCACTTGAATACACAACTGCAATCTACCGACATCGCAAGTTTGTGTTTCCAATTTTTCGACAATATATCATCACTCACGTCAACACTTCGCAAACTTATTGACATCATTTCGCATGCCATATATTCACAACATAACCATAATTTCACACACTCACATACTGCCCCAATTTGTTTTATGCTCATTCAACCATTTCGACAACATAATTTGCACAAAACAACACAATTTTAATGCATAACATTAACTAATGCCTAATCATTAATTTAACATTTAATAACTATATAACATACCCAAGCCTATTGAAATGCCCTCTTCCTTGCTATGTCCTGCTACTTCCCTCTCGGCCAAATTAATTTTCAGTTTCTTTACTTTGTTTTTCAGCCCACCTTGGCCATTTCAACACCAATTTTGACAACACCACCTTGTCCTCTCAATTCCACTTCCACCTCTACATTAGTTGGCTATTCCCTCCCAGAATTTGTTGCTCCTCTCCTTCTCCTTTGTTAACTCTTCAATTCAGCCCTAAATACATGTTCAATCAAACATCATCCACTTCAATTCCTTATCAGTTTTTCTCCCCCCAGCTGCTCCTCCTTCCTTTTACTTCACTTCAATCAACCTTACCTTTCTTTCTTCTAATTTCTGCAGTCAACCAGCTTCTTCCTCACCCTTGACCACCTTGGCAACAATTTTGAACTCAATTGGCCATGTTTGATTGCCCATGCAAACACCCCTCTTGAACACTCTTCGACTTCTCTCAAACTTCCTCTCAATTTCAAGTTTTTGGCTACTTACGGTTTTACAAAAAATGAAACAAGAAATAAAGTGAAGTTATATATATAGCAGTGGGTTATATTTGGGTGTATAAGCATGCATGGCAAATTAAAATGAGTGTATATGGCTTCCTTTTGATTTTTGTTTGGGTTAATTCTAATTTTGGCTTCCAATTGTAAAATAAATAGAAATAGCTAATTACAAATATGTTATAAAACTTAAAGACTTTATAATGTACATATACAAGTATATGTTACAATTTAATGTATATATATGTGTATAGTACAAACATTATATATATACTCTATACATTATATATATTACAATTTAATGCATATATATATATATATGTATAGTACAAACATTATATATATATTATATACTATATATATATACATCATTTGTACTACTTGTAGTATTACCCATATATGCTACTTTTATATACTTGTTTTATGTATTATTTATATGTCTAATTATGTAGTCACGATAGCTTTTCTTCTGGACATCATATCTTATACCCTTTGATCCCATCAGGATATCTAACAAATATCCCTTTGATAGCCCTGAGTTCAAGCTTCTCTTGCTTTACATGTGCATAAGTTGGACATCCAAAGATTTTCAGGTTATCATACTTTGCTGAACTTCCACTCTACATCTTTTCTGGTATCTTAGAGTCAATTGTAGATGATGGACTTCATTGATCAGGTAACAAGCTGTGATAACAGCTTCTGCTTAGAAACTCTTGAAGAGTTTTAAGTTCGCTAGCATGCATCTCACCTTATCAATTAATGTTCTATTCGTTCTCTCAACAAGTCCATTTTGCTAAGGTGTGTGCACCACTATTTTCTGCCTTATAATTTCTTTTTTTTTTTTTTTACAGAAATCATCAAAAGTAGTGTTACAAAACTTTAGTCCATTATCAGTCCTTAGTCTCTTTAACTTTCTACTAGTTTGAGTTTTAACAAGAACTTTATATTCCTTAAACTTATAAAAGCTTGATCTTTTGATTTTAGGATGTAAACCCATACCTTTTTAGAGAAATCATCTATCAAGGTCATGAAATACCTTTCTTGGATATGAGATGGAACCTGAGTAAGTCCCTAAAGGTCAGAGTGTATATAATCAAGTGTTCTCTTTCATTATCAACATGGACCTCTTTGTAACCTTTATATTCCTCTTTTCAACCTTAAATGTATATCCTAACCCATCCAGCATCCTTAAAGAAACTAAATTCCTTTTAAGGTCGGGCACACGTCTTACTTGGTGTAAGGTTTTAACCATACCATCATGCATTTTAATTTTAACATCACTGATTCTTATAACTGAACATGCCATGTTATTTCCCCTAAGAACTTTTCCTCCATTTATTTCATGATAGGTGAAGAATAGATTTTTATAAGAACACATATGAAATGAGCTTCCAGAATCTAAAACCCACTGACCTTTTGGATTCTTGTCTGAGGCAATGAGTACGGTTGCACTTTCATAGCCACCTTCTGAGATATCTGAATCAAATGACCTTTCAGAAGCAATAATTGCATTCTCTTATCTTTCTTGGATCTCCTTTGCTTTGTTTTTCCTCTTAAGGCAGTTCTTTCTATAATACCCTTCTTTATGACAATGATATCATTTCCTTTTCTTTGATTTTGACTTAGATCTTCCAGAATTGGGTTTCTTTCCTTCTTTCTTTTCTGTTCTTCCTCTTGATATCAGGCTTTCACTAGTGCTTGATTCTTTTTCTAACTTTTATAGCTCTTTGGTGTTCAATGCAACCTTAACATATTCCATGGATAAAAAAATCTCTTCCAAACAATAAGGTATCTACGAAATGCTCATATAAACTTAGAAGAGATTTGAGAAACATGAGAGCTTGGTTCTCATCTTTCACCTTTATGTCTATATTTTCAAGATCACTTATGATCTTGTTATAACTGTCAATATGTTCCTACATTGATACACTTGGTTGCATAGAAAAATTATAGAGTTGTCTTTTCCTATACAACCTGTTTGCAAGTGACTTAGTCATGAACATACTTTCAAGTTTAAGCCATATAGATGCCGTTGTGGTTTGCTTTGAAACTTCTCGAAGCACTCCATCACCCAAGTTTAACACAATGACACTATTTACCCTTCTCAATAAATCCTTCTTTTCTTTCTCACTCATTGATACAGGAAGATTCTTTTCTCCTTCTAGAGCTTCATCAAGTCCTTGATGTACCAACAAGGCTCTCATCTTTAACCTCCAAAGATTAAAATATGAATCCGCTGTTAACTTCTCTATGTCAAACTTCAAAATAGACATTTGAATTGTTTCAAACAATCCCCCGAGCTCTTATACTAATCTGTTAAGATCTTTATGCAGAAAACCAACTCAATTTACTTCCTGACAATTCAACAAGCTAGATACAATTATCAAGTCGATCAAGAATCAGTATAGAAATCAAAAACACACAAAGAAACACATATATGTAGTTTGACAAGATGCCTACATCCACGGTACAAACTCTCTCAGACAGATTTTATTCTCAAAATTGAAGGTTATAAATACAAATAATAAATTCAGAGCTTTCTAACAAGCCTAATAACACTCAATTTTACCAACTATCACTCTGAAAATTAATCAATAGAAAAAATTCAAATGACAGCCCCTTATATCCTCTGTTTCCAGTTCGAAGAAAGAAGAAAATTGTTTAACTCTTAACAACCAAAATAGAAAATAATTAAACTAAGCCATGAAATTTTAAATCCACTAAGCACACCCCAGAAAACTCTAAGTACACCCCATCACAATAATTGGCCACTCTTAAGCAGATTCTAGAATCTCCATTGCATTTACTGGGTGTACCCAGTTGTCTGCAACTCCATGATGACTGGGAAGGTCGATAAAGGTAACATCCAATTTCAGTAAACATTTCATTTTCTAATTCTATGCATACCACGTATGCTGTTATCTCCTAAATAGATTCCAGCAACGAAGCCGCGAGAATGGAAATTGGAGTTGTATCTTTTTTAAGCTAAAGAAAAGAAAGAGATGATTAGTCTGGCTTTGGCATGGCTTATTTCGAGTTTGATTACTCTCAAGAGTCTTCATAGTAACAACCTCGTTTTACATAGGCAATGACAAACATGGAGTTTCTTCCTTTGTATATTCAATAAAATTTAAGATTTTGCGGTGAATTCCCTGTTGTTCGTCGCCCGTATTTGACAATAGTTCAAGACTTGGATGGTAACTTCGGAATTTATAAGAATTTATAATTGTTCTAAATCTAACTGTGAAGATACAACAGTTATCTACAAAATTCCGATTAGCTACGTAGAAAAAATGATCAAATTGAAACTGTTTCAATGAACTGCAAGGCTCCACAAGTTGTGTCTATTATGAAGCTTAATTGACACTTGATTGTTGTATCCTCTGCCACTATGAAGATAGATAAAAAAAAATATTAAGAATTCTAGAAGACAGTCCTCTCTGCTCATGAAAGTTAATTATAATACCATAGAATGAACAAATATGATATCATGGCTTTCCAAAAAAAGGGAAAACATAAGTAAGAAAGGAAAAAGAAATGATGGGAAATCTCATACCGACATCTAGTTGGAGCTTCTTCTGGTTGAAGCAGCAGAACTTTAGGTAAGTGAAGTACTAGAGCTTATGTCTTGGTGCATGTTGGAGAAGACGTTAAGAAGGAAGAAGGGTTTTGTAATTGAATATGTGTTGATAGTTGTTATAATAGAATATTCATTTACGTTGCTTTCGAGTTGGACAAGGGAAGGAAGGAGGGTGAAGATCTTCGCCCTTCACAGGAGACCTAGACTCAGTCAGCAAGTTTTAGTGGGGAAAAGGTCATTCAAGAATTGCTTAGTGTCTAAAGTTAATGATGGTCATATTTATAGGTAAAAATCTCACTGGAGCTACTTAGATTGAGTCCATGTATAACCAATCTAAGACTTTCTTTAGTATTGAGATATGTCGATTTTTAAGTTAATTGTTCTTAAATAAAAGTATTAACATTTTATTATTATTTTAAAACTAGGTGGATTCCATTCATTAAATATTGATATTATTAAACACATTTTTACCCTTTTTTATAAAATAAAATAAAAAATCGTCACAATCCTAAGTAAAATTAAAAACTTTAGAAGTTAATATCCGTATAGAGGTAAAAACTTATTGTAAACAAACACAAGGAGAAAAAGTTGAACTTTCGACCTAAATACAAGGGAAAGAGATGAGAACCACTTGATCAATTGATGGGTTAACTCTAATTAATTTTTAGTGATTTGAAAATTATAGACTTGATCATTAAAGCTTGAATAAGAGTGGTGGGTTAATATACACGTCAACATATTTCAGCTAATTTGATCGGATGGTATTTTATTTGAATCTTCTAACATAATTGTGACTTCATTTGGTATGATCTTTGTAGATGAGATGTGTAAATTAAATACTAATGTTTTAACGTATCTAACCTTTAAAATGTTTCTCTAAGACAAATTTGACTATTCCATTGACTTCTAGCGCTGTGAGGCTTTAGTGGTTGATTTATCGCATCCACTTCGTTTGCAATAATTATTTTATATGAATATTGTTACTGTAATGTCCTTAAATAATATTAATAATGTTAAATTAAATATATATATATATATATATTAAATTAATAAAAAGTACTCCTCAATAATAAAATTATTAATTTTGACTGTTAATTAGCTAACAAAAATAGTAAAATAATTAAACTAATCTTACATATCTAAAAACAAATATAAAAAATAATTCAAATCATTCAATAGTAAAACCCTTGATTTTGATTGTTTTAACAAAAATAATAAAACAACTAAATTAATATTACCTTGCCAAAAAATATAAAAATATATAAAATCAAAATCAAGGGTTTGATTTTATTAGTCTACAAACTCATCTCCAAAAAGCTTTTTGATGATTCCCTCCATGGCAGCTCTTACATGTGAGATGTTGAGTTCAGCAGAGTATGTAGTGTGGTTCACGGGGTTCTTCAATTCGTACATTGTCTCAAAGGTCAAATATCGATTTGTCTGTATAATTGATACCAGCTCCTTGGGGGATGGGGTGTCCATAGGCATGTTGAGGGAGTAGGCATTTTCTTCACTAATCTTCCCCTGGTCTGCAAGAAGAAAAATTAATAGCTTCAATTATGTTTAACTTATGTATGGCAACTCATTTTTTGATAAGTGCCCATCAAAATTCTTTTTTTTTTTTTTTTTGTCAAAGTTTTCAAAAATAACTTTGTGAAGGAGTGATTTGATTTATTTTTTTATTTTTTAAAAAGAAAAAATTAGTTTAGTTATTTTATTATTTTTATTAATCAATTAATGATTAAAATTAATTATTTTATTATCGGAATTTACTTTCTATTAATTTTTAAAATATATATATATTTATAATTTTTTAAAAATATTAAAAAAGATAGGTGAAAATACTCCTACTAGTAATTACGAGAATAAAATCAAAAAATAATATATAACAAAGTAGAATGATTCTTGGCAGGTATAGTGTAGGCCCAACATGGCTGCCGCTCCAATCTGTAGATCATTCAAAGCGTGCTGAGCTGATAAGTGATGTGAATATGGGACAGCTGTAATATTCACCTTTGATAATACTTGATACGAAGGAAAATTTTAAATTAAAAAAATTAAAACTATTTTTTGTATCTTTTATATTTATTAAAAAAAATATTTTAATTTAAAAAATTAGTAAATATTTTATCTATTTTCTATTAGTTTAGGATTTCTTACTCGAATAAAGTATATAAACTTTTTTACCTCTCCACATCCCACTCTCATTTCAACTGAAATAAAATTTTCTTAAATCATGGTTGTTAAAGAAAATATTTTAATTACATATTCTAGCCATGTTGTCCTTATTTATTTTAATTTTATTTAGAATCTTTTTACATTGTTTTGTGTAGGTCAAATGAAATTCTTTAATTATTATTCATAAAGTAGTACTAGGACATCGGGAACTATATTTTGTTTAATTTTTATTATAATGGTGGGTTGTTAAATTATAACTCTATAGTATTTGCTAAGTATAACGCTTATAGAAAATTTTTAATTGAAATTTTGTCATGATTAATCTGAATTTTTTCATAATTGAAATTTATTTATAAGAAAAAAAAAATTAATCTGAATCCTTAAATAATAAGATGATCTTATAATTTAGTTTCATTAAAATCAAACAATAATTCAATTTTATACAAATTTTTAAAGTTAACTCTTTTAATCTAAAATTTTAAGAATTATGCAAATTATTACAAAATAAAATTGATTTAAAGTACCATACGACCTTAAAAAATTATGAAATTTGATATGATGGTGTGATCATGAAAGATCAGTATCAGTTAGTCGTAAATTGTATCCGAACTCTTCAAATTTGAACTATTCAATAAACTCAACGACTTTGGATAACATTTAACAATGTGTCATAACCTCTAAACCACAATGAAGAATTTCTTTATCAAATCTTACTCTAATTGTACATACCGTGTGTATAAAATTTATCCGTTGTCTAATCCTAATCGAGGAAAAGTTAATAAATGTTAAAACCTTAGTATCAATTTTTCTACGAAATGTTGATCAGTATGTCATGAACTCTCCAACATGAACTCTTCGTATGAGTTTTTTAAAATTTGTTCTAGTTGAAGACTTTTAATTTCAGACATTTATTTACACTCATTTGGGAACTCGACCGAAGGAAAATTAGCGAAAACTCTCGGTTTAATTATCGAGTCAATGGATCCCATCTTGACTATCATTCGAATGCTAATATGAATAACGTATAACCAAACTGACTTTTATACAAGACATAACTAGTCTTGTACGTATACACCATATAAATTACACGCATCCATGTGAACCCCGACTCTGATATCTTAGATCAAAATATCACTTTACACGCTAGTATAATCTCACGATAAATTATTGACTACAAGCATACCACGTGATTTATCATTCTTTGGTCATGTTCGAAAAATAGTTCTCTAACTATTTCTCCATACTAATACCCTTATGATATGATTCTTATTGTCATTCGCACTAATATCATTTCATGATATTCATCAGCGGTATCTAGTATATTTACTATGTGATATAATTGCCCAATCAATATCACGTCTATAGAGAACGATTTTAATAATTTTATTTAACTATTAAATAAATTATCTGGACAATTCACACACATACTTTATTATATAGTGTGATTTAATAAAGAAAACATCTTACGTATGTAAATAAAGAACTCAACTTTTATTGATAATATAAAATAATACAATATTCATAACCCTGAACTTGACAACATGAATGGGTTCTAGGATATACACAAACAATTTTTCACTTGCACTAAAGTCATTTGCTGTTGTATCTAATACCTATCTTCTCAAGATATATGTCCGGCTGCTTTAATGTTATCGCCTTTGTGAGTGGGTCAGTGACATTATCCGCTGAAGTTATTTTCTATACAATAATCTCTCCAGCTCTAACAAACTCTCTCAAAATGTGATATTTACGTTGAATATGTTTAGACTTTTGGTGTGCTTTTGTTTCATTTGCCTGTGAAATAGCTCCAGTATTGTCACAAAACACAGTTATCGAATAACACATGCGAGGAACGACACCTAATTCAGATAAGAACTTGCGCATCCAAACGACCTCTTTTGCAGCTTCTAAAGCAGTAATATACTTAGCTTCTATAGAGAAGTCCGTTGTCATTGTCTGCTCAGAACTCTTTCAACTGACAGCACCTCCATTACATATAAAAATGAATCTTGATGTAGACTTTCTATCATTCACATTTGACTGAAAGTCAGAATCTGAGTATCTCTAAATGCTCAACTCTTGACATCTATAATTCAAAATCAAATCTTTAGTCCTTCTCAAGTACTTAAGGATTTATTTTACTGTTGATCAATATTTCTCTTTTAGATTGGTCTGATATCTACTCGTAACATTTATAGCATATGTTATATCAGGTTGTGTACATAGCATTGCGTACATCAAACTACCTATAGTTGAAGTATAAGGTACAGTACGCATTTATTATGCCTCTTCATTGATCTTTGGACCCATCTCTTTAGAGAGATAAAGACTGTGATTGAAGGGCAAGTGACCTCTCTTGGAATTTTCCATATTAAACTTTTTAACATTTTCTCTATGTACAATTCTAGGATAATTCTATTACCCTCCTCACTCTTTCTCTATAAATGCGAATTCCAAAAACATAGGTCGTTTCTCACAAATCTTTCATCGAAAAGATTCTAGATAACTAGAGTTTCACCTCAATCATCATGTCTATGTCATTTCTCATCAATAATATTTCATATACATATAATATGAGAAATAAGATGGCATAATCTTTAACCCATTTATAAACACAAGGTTCGTCTAGGTTTTTCTCAAAACCAAACGATTTGATCACCTCATCAAATCGTAAATTTCAGTTTCTAGAAACTTACTTCAATCCATAAATATATCGATGCAACTTGCATACCTTATTTCTATGTGCAGTGGATACAAAACCTATGGGCTACTGCATAAAAATGTTTTCCTCAAGATACCCGTTGATAATTGTGATTTTGACATCCATCTGCCATATCTCATAATCATGATATGCTACAATGGCTAGCATAATCTGAATGAATTTAATCATAGCCACGAGTGAAAAGGTTTCCTCATAATCCAACCCTTATTCTAAGTATACTCTTTTACTACGAGCCAGACTTTATAGGTCTCTACCTTGTCATCCTTACCAATCTTTCTCTTAAAGATCTACTTGTAGCTAATAGGAACAATTCCTTCTGGTGAATCAACAAATGTCCATATTTGGTTGGCATGCATGGATTGAATCTCAGAATCTATCGCCTCTAGCCATTTTCCTGAATCTCTATCCAGGATAGCTTTTTCATAACTTTTAGGATCATTACCATGATTAATTTCTCTCATTAGGAACGATTCAAAAACTTCTTCATGAACAAATTTGTATTGTTTTGGAGGTCGCGATACTCTAAAAGATTTTCGATCTGAAACTGGGACTGAGGTATGCTGATTAGACTATCTAGCATCAACATTGTCAATTTGAGCTTCTAAGGACCCTTTCTTAAACTCAATTTCTCTTCCCGCACTACCTTCTTGTAAAAACTTTTCTTTTAAAAAGTGAATTTTTCTACTAATCGAAACTCTTTAATCATAAATAAAGTAAAAATAATATCATAATCGATCTTTAAGATATACAATAAACCAACCATTCTCTGATTTTACATCTAACATATCAGTTTTAACTAGCTTAACATAAGCTGGATAGCCTCAAATTCTCATTTACTTGAGACTGGTCTTCTTTCTACTTCATATCTCATATGGAGTCTTTTGAATTGATTTTGACAAGACTCTGTTAAGAATATGCACAACAGTCTGTAGCACATATCTCCATAAATATAATAACAAGTCTTTAAAACTCATCATTGATCACACCATATCTAATATGGTACGATTTCTTCTTTTCGCTATATTTATGGAGAAGTAAACTGGGAAATAATGCCATTTTCCTTCAAGAGTTCTTGGAACTTTGTACTAAAGCATTCCCCTCCATGATCTAATGTAGAATTTTAATATTCTTTTCAATTTGGTTTTCTACTTCATTCTTGAATTCTTTAAACTTTTCAAGAGATTCAGATTTATATTTCATCAAATACACATACCTATACTGTACATATCATCAGTAAAGGTAATGAAGTACCCAAATCCTCTTCAAGCCTTAGTACTGAATGGTCTACACGCATTCATATTTATGAGTTCCAACAATTTCGTTGCTCTCTTTTTGTAATACCCCAAAATTTAAACAAATGATATTTTAGTCATTTTACATACTAAAGGTAATTTTGTCATTTTATAAATTTATGTCTGGTATTGAAAACCGAGTAAATAACTCTATATTAATGTTTACTTAGCTATTATGAGTAATTTGATAATAATATCTTAAGTTTGGAAAAATTTTCTTTAAAACTCTATTCGCGTAGCCGACCTTTAAATAAAAATTGGCGTTGATTGAAAAATCTGATTAATAAACGATTTATTTCTATTGAAAGAGGAGTCGATAAGGATCGATATGAATTAAATTTGAGTTAAATCCGAAGTCAAATGAGAGAGAATTAAAGTCTAGAAAATAGTATATGTGTATAAAAATTTTAAATGACATATTTACCCTTTTTCTATTTAAGTTCTTTTTAATTTTTCAAGTACAAAAGAGTAAATTTTTGCATTTTAATTAAAATTAAAGCTAGTCAAAAACAATAGCTAAGCAATCTTCTTCTTCATCTCGAACCTTTCTATCTCTTTAGTTTTTAAATTTTTTTTCAATTTCATTCAAATTATTCAATTTTCAACCGATTAAAGTTATATTTCTTGCTGCTAATCACACGTACATGACACGGGCTATATTTTAGGAACTTTGTTTGAGTAATTTGGTTAACAATTAAGCCGGGATGAGAATAGTGCTACTATTTATAATTTAGAAATTTTTAAAATTACTCGCAAATCAGACATCTTATGGTTAAATTGACCCCTCGATATGATTCCTAGCATCGTTGTTATTATAATTTTACATCTTACGAAAATTACTATTTATGATAGAAATCACTATTTATGATAGAAATCACTATTTATGATGGAATCACTGTTTAGGACGAAATCACTGTTCACCAAGAATAATTTTATCGATTATACTTATTTAGGCTATAACTAAACCAAATAGTTGTTGGATTAGGTGGAATTAAATTTTATCAGAAGATATGAATAGTGATAGTAGCGTTACACTTGATTTAGATTTTAAAATAATATATTATCGTACGGAATTTGTTAGTAATAGTGAATTAAGTATAATCAACACCTCGATTATTAATCATTAGATTCCGGATTATAAAAAAAAAATAGAATTCAAAAATGGAAAAAAACTTGTTGTACATTAATGTCATAATCAAACTTTAAGTAGGTGTACTTCAATTATTACGTTAATAATTAGTGTAAATATGTTACAGATAAGCTGAGCAAGCGACCATCCAGCCTATAGTGATCCGATTTCTGTTCTGTATTTGGCGACACTTATGAGTGGATTTTTACATGCTTTTATTTTTCTTTAAAACTATTTTATAAAACTTAATGTTTTACGAAATAAGGAATAATTTATTTATAAATTAATTTACATTCTTTTTTATATAGAAAATTAGACTTACTTTGAGTTTTATATATATTGTTATGGAGGAGTTGTTAAGATATTGATTTTGAGGCTAAGAGGCGACCATTGTGTTTTAAATTGTGTTTTATTTCTAATTTCTGTATTTTTGATAATATGCTAGCCGTTATTTCAATTTTTACTTAACCTAACCATGAGACATAAGGGGGGAAGTTTATGTGCTTTAAAAGCACATTCTGATTTGTGTTCTAGGGAGGTACCGGTACATGTGATAAATCAGGAGTGAAAGGCCATCTGATATCTGACCCGAAATCTGTACACATCCTTAAATATTATTCTATTTTCATTTGACTATTTGAAATAATAATTCTGGAAATTATTATAATATGCAGTGAATGTCATGTTAATATGATTTCTGTCTGAAATTGATTTTAATTTTAAACATATTTTATGTCGAAACTGTATTTACTTAAAATTTTTATTTCAGTATCCAGTCACTAAGTTTTTTCCAAAACTTGCCCTACTACAGTTTCTAGTGATTGTAGGATTTTCTTCTTAGTAAGGATTCTAGGAGATATTCGTGAAGAGTATTAAGATTCTAGATTCTCCATGCAGTCATCTAGGGGTTAATGTTTTTATTTATTTTGTAAATTAGGCATAACGTTCAATTATGTATACACATTATAAGTATCTTTTGTACATTCCTATACATATATTATTCTGTATATGAATATCGTGGTATATGCTTGGCATGGTATTGATGGGCATAGAGCCCTCAGTATATGTTTATGAAATCATGCATATGATTGTATTTATCTACATTACAAGGTTACATGTTCAGATTTGTCTTAGACTTATAGGGATGGGATATCCCTACCTCTATGCTATCACGAAACCGATTTACCAGTATATGACACTTTTCTTTACTTTTAAAGGGCAATTTGGTTATTTTACCTTGAAGATATGATTCACAGGTTAGATAGGGTTCCAAAATTAGTGTACCTAAAATGTCACTTTTTCCAAGTTAGTTCAATTGACGCTCTCTAATATGACCTAATCTATGATTTCATAGATATTTAGGATTTGAATTATCACGAATTCTTTTATTAGTAATGGCTTTTATTGAATAACTATTATTCAATTCAATGACATATAAACCATTCATATTTATTGCTTTGCCAACTAATACATTTCTCAAATATATCAAACATTCATTTCTAGTAAACTGTGCATCGTAACCACATTTACATAGTACAGAAATATAAATAATTTTTCTAGTTACTATAGCAAAATACTATACATAATCCAATCTCAAAATATACCTACTGGATAATTGTACCTCACAAGATCCTATAGCTTTAGTAACAACTATTGCTCCATTAGCCATTCTCAAAACAATCTTGCCACTTGACAACATAGAACAATTCTGTATTGCCTGCAAAGAGACACAAATGTGAGATGTAGCTACTGAATCTAATATCTAGGAATGATGATTAAAAATAACACTTATTTCGTAATCAATCATAGAACAACTCTACGTACCTGGTTTAGCCTTCCCAAAATTGTCAAGGTACAGAGGACAATTCCTCTTCCAAAGTCTTTCCTTCCCACAATGCAGGCATTTTCCTTTGGCCTTAGGCTTCTCAGCCTTAGAGGTGGCTTTCTTAAAACCCTTTTTCTTTGGACCAACTTTTGGCTCTTTCTATTGTGGCTTCCTAGACTAACTGCTAGTCCTACTACCCAAAGTTATGTGGACATCCTCATGCCCTTTCCCTCTAGAGTTTTGTTTATAAAACTTTTGAAACTCATTGAGCAACTTAAGAAGAGTTCGTTTAATCCTACTTAAATTATAATTAGTTATAAACGATTCATAACTAGGGGGAAAGGACTGGAGAATCAAATTCACCTTGAGGCGTTCAGGCATATCTACCCCATAAATGTTCAACTATCTTATTTGATTTATCATCTTAATGACATGATCATCAGGGGATAGTCCTTCCCTAAGCCTCATACTGAAAAGGGAAGTACACAACTGATACTCTACCACTCTAGTATTCTCGCAATATAACTCTTGTAACGCGATAAGGATATCATAAGCACTCAAAACATTCTCGTGTTTTATTTGGAGATCATTGCTCATTGAGGCTAACATGTAACCTCAAACTCTTCGATTATCCTCCTTTCATTTTTCCAATGCTTGATGATCCTCAGTTGAAGCATCTTCATCAATATTGAGTGGCATAGATACCTCTAAGACATAGCCCGTTTTCTCAAAATCTAGAACAATTCTGAGATTTTTGAGCCAATCTTTAAAATTGGGCCCCGTCAATATATTATTGTCCAAAATGCGTAGGAGAGCATTACTTGCAGCTATTTTTATATTTCGTTTAAATATCACAATATTTTTGAGTTTTTTAAAAAGAAATATAAAATGATTGTTAGTAATCTGCAATATAATAAATCAAACAATTTGATTCGTTTAAAATCAAACAATTAAATTATAATAACATTAGTCAAACACTTTGATTATTATTATAAAATGTTAATCATATTAGCTCCCACTATTTAATTTAAATCTCACACTCCCTAAGTTAGGAATCAAAAGTTTCGTTGGAATTTTTATTAAAATTAGTAAGAAATTGATTTCTTATTAAAATTAATTAACCTCAAATAATAGAAATCTTGGTCAATTAATCTCAATAAGTAGGAAACTCTTTCCTTTTACATTAACATGTAAGATTCGATTCATTTTTCTTTACCCTGTTTCAGATACCTCACGTAATAAAAATTTTGGTACTCTAGGCCAGTTAAATTCGAACCATTATGCTTTTTTAAGATATTATTCTCATCTCTTTCTCACATTTTAGAATCTTGGTCAAGATAAAAATAATACCAAAGAATTAGATAACTGAATTCAGTTACATACATCTCATATCCCTCATATTTTAGAATCTTAAAATAATAAAATGTATGTTAAAGAATTCATTTGTTACCCCACCATGGGAGGTAAGGATTTAATAATTTTTTAATAAGAAGTCATTATGCATTTTAATTATACATGTGTCACACATGTGTTATATTAATAATGCATATTTAACGTGTGTTTTTCAAAAAAAACACACGTTAATATTAAACACTTTAATATTTATTCATCTCATGAACAAATATTATTATTATTTTGTTTATTTACAAAAATACTTATTCATCTCATCAATAAATATTTTATTATAAATAATGAAGAATAATTTTTCATAACATTTTGGTCCTTAGATAATCAATATTTTTCATTAAACATGTAATTTATATTAAATTATATAAAAGTATAAAAATATTAATTCTTTAACAACTTAAAGAATTCTTGATATATATATTTATATATATATTTCGATGCCATATTTCTCCTAAAGGTACTAACCCTCATCTGAATAATATTTAACACTCTCCCATAGCTTCCTAATGCACAAGAATATTGGTGTGACCATGAAGGATTATTGCCAGTTAATCATGAGTTGTATACAAACTCTTCAGATTTAAACTATTCAACAAACTCAACGACTATGAGTAACATTTAATAATGTGTCAAAGCCTCTAAACCACAATAAAGAATTTCTTCATTAAACCTTACTCTAATTGTACATACCATGTGCATAAAATCTTTCTGTTATTTAATCTTAATCGAGAAAAGGTATATGGATGTCAAAACCTTAGTCTCAGTTTTTCACGAAAAGTCAATCAATATATCATGAACTCTCCAACACGAACTCTTTATGTGAGTTTTCTAAAATTTGCTCTAGCCAGAGACTTTTAATTTCAGACATTTATCGACACTTGTTTAGGAACTCGACCTAGCGAAAATAAACAAAAACTCTCGCTTTAATTATCAAGTCAACAAATCTCATCTTGACCATCATACAAAGGCTAATATGAATAATGCATAACTAAATCGGCTTTTATACAAAACATGGCTATTCCTATACGTATAAACCATATAAATTACATGCATCTATATGAGCCCCAACTCTGATATCTCAGGTCAGAATATCACTTTCCACACTAATACAATCTTACAATAAATCATTAACTACATGCATACCACGTGATTTATTATTCTTTGGTCACATTCGAAAATGATTCTTTAACTATTTCTCCATACTAATATCTTATGACATAACTCTCATTATTACCTGCACTAATATTATCTCATTATATTCATTGGCGGGATCTAGTATGCTTACTATGTGATATGACTGCCCAATCGATATCACGTCCGTAGCATGATATTAAATAAATTATATGGATAATTCACACACATATTTTATTATATAACATGATTCAATAAAGAAATCAGCTTATATATGTGAATAAAGAACTCTTCTTTTATTGATAATATAAAATAATACAATAGCTATAACCCTGAACCTGATAATACAAATGGGTTATAAGACATACATTAACAAGTTTATCCATATGTTTACTTTTTTTCTATATAAATTTAGGAATTTTTAAAAATATATTTAAATAGCTATGAATTTTTTACTGGGCAAACCACAATTCTAAAACAATTTTGACAGGTTAGTATTGTCTAGAATATTTATTATTACCTTTAAAAATTACGAAACTTAGAATGGTTGTTTATCCATATGTTTACTGATTTTTCTATAAATTTCAGAATTTTTAAAAACATAATTAAATGGTTATGAATTTTTGATTAAGTGAATTGCAATTCTAAACTGATTTGAACAGATTAATATGGTTTGAAAATTTTAAGATTTTGAAAAAATAAATTGAATTTGAAATGTCATAAAAATTTTATATATAACCTTAGGTGTTCTCAAAAAAATTGCATCATTTTAACTTTATACAATTTATAGATTAACAATTAAGAAATTCTAGAATGTAAAGATTTATGTTTATGGTACTTAAACGGGTAGTGTAGACATAATTTAACTATGTAAGATTTATTTATGTGATATTTTAAATGCTCTTAATGAGATGATTATTATAAGAAGTTCGGAATTTTTGAACGACATTTAGAAGTAGCTTAAAACCTTAGCTTGAATTGATGTAAGTAATTTTATTTATGATATATTTGATTCTTTTTGCATTATGAAAATATTTTTTAATATAAATTTATTAACTCAAATGCTTGAAAAATTATGTGAAAGTTTTATTAATTTATAAACAAATATAATTTATATCTTCTTTAAATAAGTTTTTAATAATATGACTACACTTTGAAAGCTTGATTGGAAACAATTCATATTTTATAATATTAAAATAATATTTTGATGCAAGTCATTATGATTACGATAAGAAATAATGTTTATTTGTTCTGTGAAAGAAAAATGACATGGCTCATATGTTCTAGTATTCTGATTTTGATTATAATTAATTATGGTCGATAAATATGTTTGTTTAGACCAAATGAGAAATTTTGTTATAATGGTGTACATTATCTGATTTTATTATTGGTCGAATAACTGGGAGTATAAGTTATATTTTGTGACATGAGCAACTTAAATGTATTTTCTATAATAAATATTTTTATAAATTTTCGCATTTGAATTTATGAAATATGATTTGATATGTTCTCTTACAAAAGTTTATGAACATTAATCTTTTATTTACTTTGAGAATTACTTGAACCTATATTTTACATGAATTTAGAATAAAAAGGATTACTAATCATTTTATTCATCCCAAAATGAGAAAATTCAAACATATGTTATAAATAACATTACTTATTAAATTAACAACTCACAATATTAGGGTTGGGCATTTTTAAACCGAATCAATTCAAACTGAATTAAACTGACGATTTGGATCGGTTTGAAAAATCCATGGTTTGGTTTCGATTTGAAAAAAATAAAATTGATAAATTTTAATTTGACAAGTCCAAACCAACAAAACTGAACAGATCTAATTATTTTAAAATTTAAATTTTATATTTTGCTTTTATTGTTTCAATCAATAACTAATGATTAATTTGAATTTAATTAATATAAAATTTTAGAAATTAATATTTATTTTTAAATTTATAGCCTTTAAAATTGAAATTTTTATTTTTTTTATTTAATTCAATTTAATAACTCATTTAAATTAATATTTTATACTTAGGCCTAAACTGACAAACTAAACCAATTCAAACCAACAACTCAGTTCGATTTGTCTTCTGTAATTGGTTTGATTCAAATTTAAACCTATAGTTTTGAATCAATTTGAATTTTGAACAAAAACTGATCCAAATTAAATTTACCCACCTCTAATAAGATGGTAGTTTGATTATAGAATAATATTTTTTTAAAAAACTTATTTATTTATATTATATTATTTATTTATATTATAGATAATGAAAGATTTTTTAATGCATCTTTCTCATTTTTTAAATTATATAACAAAGATTGTTTAGAAATTTTTTAATTTGAATAAATTATGATTGTATTTGAGAAGAATTAAAAATAATATTAATTAAGTATTTCAATAGAAAAGCTAAGCAATACTTATTGAATTTGGGGCTTCACACCAAGTCCCAAAGGATGACATGCTGCAAGGCTCTGCAAAAATTGCTCTACCTCATTATATCTGATTGTTTGTCCGACAAACACTTAATAACATTCAGAATGGAATAATTGAATCAATTTTACTCAATTGTTCCTCTTTACTATAATTTGAAGACATTCTACAAAATAAATGGTACAAAGGTTGCACACCATACCACAGAATAATATGCCTACTGTTTTCGTGAAGCTGAAAACTTCTGAAACCAGTTACTCTCATCATCTGCGAACAACCGAAGCTCAAAAGTAACGAGCACAGCCTTCAATCCTCCATACTGTTTGAATTGCTCAAGCAGCTCAACCACCAAAACTTTAATTTCCTTATGCTATACATAGCTTATATCAACAAAACTTTAATTTCCTTATGCTATACATAGCTTATATCAACAAAACTTGCTTAATTTTAACTACCTTTTGAGCTGCCCTTTCGGCTAATGCCTACATAATGTAGCATACTGCGGCCCCTTAACATAAAACTTCATATTTCCAAGGAAACTTGTAGGGTTATATTCAGCTAATGCTCCGCAGCATCGTCATTTGAGCTATGTACAATGAGATACGTACAAAAGTATCAAGGACGTGACTGCAGCCTCCCCTAAAATAATTTTTCTTTTCCACCTAACTCCAATTGGGCGCAAGGAACTTCTTGCCTTTCACTGTATCATGACCATTAAGGAAAGAAACACAACTGCCATCACCTTGTGGCTGAATGACACAGGTAGAAAACAATTTCAAAGCAGAAGCTGTCAGAGAAGCATATGGCTCAGACTAGTTGAAGAAATAAGGAGAATCTAAAACATCTCTGAGATCAAAGTCTCCCCGCTCTGGTAACGATGGAAAGTTTAATTTAGCAAATGATTTCTGAAAGCTCTCCAACAACTGTAAGAACAAAAGAAATTATCAATAAATTCAGCCAATAAACCAAAAACAGAGCTTGTTCACAGTTTAAAAGATTTTAATTTTGACACCAAAATATCTCATTTCCATAATTGCACTTACATAAACAAAATATTATTACTTTCAAATAGACCTTACAGATTTTGATTTCCATCGAAAAGTAAAACAATTGCATTTATCCATGTTCTCGACTAAATCGGATAAATAACCAAAACTGATATCATTTTGAGTGTCCATGCCCTAGGCTTAATTTTCTCAAACCTCATTGTCTGCATGAAGTTTGAGAAAAAATCCGTGAATGAGTAGGAGCAAATGGTAATATGCATTTCCTATTTGCACTGATAAGAAAACTTAACAATAATAGGATAACATATCGCACTTAACAACCATCCATGAAAAAATTTACTTAAGCCTCCACTGTATAAGAAAACTGGATAGTGTTGTCTATAACTCATTCTCTTTGTTGTTTTAAAATAATGGCATGCTATTTGGGATACAAACCTCTAAAAGCTCCAGTATTTCTTCACTTCAAATTTGTAGAAAAAAATTCAAAAAGAAAACCCCTAACTAGCTCTGTTCTACCCATATGATAGAGCAATCGATAAGCAAAGATACTTACATTCTCCAGTATTGGCTGGTTGTAGAGTTCAACAAACTTTTCTCTGAGTATCATATTCATTTCATCAACATCACATGCATGTGTCCAGTATGAGTCATGGACCCCTGTAATCATTGGTATCAAATAGTTTAGATTCCCAATACATGGATAAGATAAATACAAATAGACGATAAAACTAAATAAGACACAAAAGAATCCACTAAGTACCAGCAAAACTTAAGCCTGCCTTTTTGCAGGCAACAGCAGTCATCATCATGTGGGAACCATCAAGAGAGTGAACAAAATTTGGGGGAAAAGCTGTTCTCTGCCGCTTACCCATGATCTATAATAATCACGAAAGCAATAGGGTTAGTTATGTAATGCTTAGAATTTGCAAGGCTTAAAAATCCATTTTTTCAAAAGATAGACCATAAAATCACAGATGATATAAGAAACACTATATAAAACCAGAAAAATAGGAAAGAACAGTAATGAAGAAATTTTATACTCCATTCAAGGCTAAGCATTACAATTTAGGGACAGAGATAAAGATGCCATCATTTTTGTTAAATTTTCTGGTCCTTGCAGTTTTCAAAGACAGATTAATAAGACAAAACTGTAAAGGAAGGTGAAAGAGACTTTGTCAGTTTCTCTCTGTAGTGCCAATGTCTGGAGGGAAGTTTTAATCTGCATTTATTCCAACAAACCGTTAAGGAACAAATTGCAATATTCAAATGGTATAAAAATAGAATTAAAACATTGTCAATTTCAAAGTTCAACAAATTTCTTAGAACATTACAAGATGCCTTCCAAACTGCCGGTAAGGTTGTACAACAGGAAGTCCAAGAGGAGTTGTCCACCGCACAGCCTGATTCTCTGAAGCTATGACCTGTTTATATTCAAATTTAGCAGTCAGAAACAGCATAAAACCACCTGATGACTAATGGAAATGATACTAAGAGGTGAAGTGATACAGTTAAGCACGGCACTTGAAAATAACACAAGTGAAAAAAAAAAAAAAAGACTAGACAATATGTGAGAGAGAGAGAGAGAGAGAGAGAGAGAGAGAGATTATGGATAACAGATACATATACTACACTAAAATGTGAGAATAGCAGAACTTGAATATCTATTTTTCTGAATCCTTTTTTTTCCAGAATTTTTTGAGGATATCTAGATGGAGTTTGAAGGACCTCCAAGTGAAGAAGAAAGTTCTGGAAACAGCCATATCATTTTCCTTTGTGAATAAAAATAACATCCAAAAAGTGGGTGCACCCTTGTGCACGGGCAGTAAACAAGAGACTGCCAAAACAAAAAAATATTAGAAGTTCTAGAACCTAACAATTTAGAACATCAAAATAATTCCAAGATTGAATCAGAAAGGTATGCCTCACTCACGAAGACACCATTAGAAGATTGCGACATCCCAAGCTTAAGCTTGTTTACCAAATTCCCCAAGCCGTCAAAAGTTCCAAAACACCATATAAACATTTACTAGAAACACAGAAATGCTGGAATGTGTCACCATTGTTAGAGCTTCATAATACTATTATTTAAGCCCTTACCTACTAGCTTAAGCTTTTGGGTCAAGCAATATCTTAACAGCCATGACCGAGACATCCAGACATATAGGAATCTATCACCACCACTGACCAATTACCCAAATTATTTTCCAGTATTCCAATATAACAAGCTACTAACAACATGCCAACACCAGTAACAAATATATTCAGGCATGGAAACCAGACCCATCCAATGAATAAAATGATCTGGTCCAACTCCTACGTATTAATCACTCAAAGGGCCAAACACATTCCACAAATAAATTGATCTAATTCAAATTTTCAAACAATATCATTAGATCACTGAGGAACTCTTGAAGAAACACAAGCTTTAACAAAAAAAATATATAATATAATCACGAGTTCATTTGGACAATCTCCTCAGTTGTTCTCAAACATTAGGTTCACTGCTGTCCACCATCTGTATGATAAGCTTTCCAACAATAGATGAATACGGCATTTGCATAAAAAACACAAAAAAAAAAAAAAAAAGAGAATAAGAATAAATGACACACACCTTTGCACATTCGCCAAGCCAACTCATGATACTTCTTGCTGCTTCAAACATTTCTCCCAATGCAGTCAATGTGGTCTGCTCATGCAAAAATAAAAAGGGATCAGTTCAGACTGTTATACATGCACAAAAATGAACAGTAGTTGCATTTCCTTACTTTTGCGGCATAGCAAGCTGCTCCAAATAGTTCTTCATCATCTTCAATAGCACAGCGTTCCTTTAACCTCTTCTTGATTTGGTCACGAGCACCAATATACGTGACACCATATACTGACGTCATCACAGTCTGTTTCACCAACTTTCTGTCCACCTAAGTATGTCCAATTGTAATTTTGTAAATGTAAAATATTAGGAGTACATTCTTAACTGACTAAAGCAAATTCCCACAGGAAACACAAGCCTCCTGGTTCACATACAAACTGTATGGGTTAGCTGTATCATCAAATTAAAAGATTAAAAACCAATTTCTAACAGATGAATTCTCAAATCAGTTGTAGATTCATATGGAAATATTATAGTCATTACAATTCAATAAGCATAAGCAAACAATAAAAATACCTGATTGATTAAAAGCCTTGCATGCAATGCAATTGGATTAGTTGCAGGATCTTTTTCTGCATCCAACCGCATGATCTCAAGAACTCTGGATTGCAACAACAAATTAAATTGGAATGATTAACAAAAGAGAAGGAGAGAGAGAGAGAGAGAGAGAGAGAGAGAGAGAAAGCACTGCTTACCGGGCAGCAATTCCTGAGTAAACATCTGCAGGTTTATCTCCTCCCACAAGATTCACAGCAGCCGCTCCCAACTAAAAAATAATGCCACAAAATTACTCAAGACAGGAAGAACTTATATTATACTTCCAAAGTCTGTAACTCAAAAGGATTGTTCATCCTTAACTAACAACAAATGAAATTTCCATTACCTTGTCTCTTCCTAGGGCAGCATAATGCTGTAAGCCATTGCATGAACCATCCTTGCAGAGGAACAAAACAAAGCAAACTTAAGTTTCAGAGGATAGTATATATCCAACTAATAAAATTATGATGCATTAAAAGGATGAATCTGGTGGTTCTCAACCTCATTAAATACAGCATAGTGGCAAGGCAATAAATTAAGTGGAAATCATTAAAATCTGTTCAATATCATATTAATATTTTATTTTCGTCCACCAAACATGGGTCAAACTACAAGCATCATGCCATGTTCTGACACAATGATGATTACTACAATTCATCATAGACAGAGGCTAATGCATCAAAATCTAGACAAATTGACAAGGCAACATACATTTCTGAACTGTAGAATTTCAACCTTCTGCTCTCTTTGTTGGCCAGAAGAGTCAAGACTTCCATCTTTCATATTAACATTTTTTTTGAGGAAAGAAAATACTTCACTAGAAAACTGACAAGCTTATCAACCCCACCAACCCAAAAAAATAAAAAATAAATAAATAAATAAACAGAGTTACTTTGTTTTAGAAATAAATATTTGCAGCATGCATATCCATGAGATCATATAATCAGAATGAATATTCTCCAGTTAAATATATGCAATCTCGCTAAGTGAAAACAGAAATACCATGTGGACAGGAATATGTGAAATAGCAGACTCTGGAGAGGAGCTTCTCAATGCTTCTGAGAGATTAATACATGCTGCCAAGCATTGAAAAGGATCTTCTGCATTCAACCACCAGCGCCTTCCTTCAAGAGGTCTGCCTGCAGAATCAAAAATATCATCCAAATGATTCTCAGTGAATGCTATCCGACCTTCATAAGATAACTTGTCCACACCACCAGCATATAAATTTGCCAGATGTATCTTCAGCCAATGTAAGCCTGATTTCCCAAGAGCGCGTCCCTCTGCAAACTTCAAGACCCCTCGACACAGATCAGAGCCAAGATGATTTAAATATGGGTGCATGGGATATGCACGACCTCGAAAATCAAGGTTATGTGGGTAGTAGAAGCCCTCCTCATCCTTCATCTTTCGAGCCACCTGATCCCAATGAAGAAAAAATCACTATTCAGCCTAGCAGAACATGCAATAGCACTAAGTAGATTTTACTGAATTCGATGTTTCTTACAGCAAGTTTAAGTTCTATATCACAACACTGTGAATGCCTCTCACTATTTTCCTTTTTAGCTGCCTTAAGTTTCCACTTCCATTTCTTGATTTCTACTTCATCTTCTGTGTCCGGTTCCCCAGGGAGAGGAACCTGTTAATTAAAATAACTTCAGGGAAACTGAAGAAAAATGAATGCACTAAAGCACCTAAGCACTGAATTGATACACGATTGACAATGGAACAATAAATTTTACATTGAAGGAAAAACTAATTTGGCTTATCTGAATGTACCCACATCTTCACGGTCAACCAAGCCAGCAAGACAGCCTCCATTAGCCCACATTCTGTCAATTACACCAAGTATCCTCTTATTTACTCTCCATTTGGTATTTCCAAGTGTATCCAGAGCCTGATTCACAAAATAATCACAGAATTACTTCAACCAAACCAGAATGACGTCCTCGTACAGTGCAAACATATAAAATGGGTTACATGTCATAACTACTCCTCAAGACAAAATGCCACTAAAAGAAAATGTCAAAGATTAATGATTATTCATTAAAGATTGAACATATCTTATAAGAAACTAGAATATAGAACTCTGGATGTCACAAACCTCAAAAACTTGCTCCAATTGACTCCTTGGAGTTCGTTTTACAGCATCACGCTGTTGCTTTGCTCCATGAGTTCGCATGACATAGGATGGTAAAAATAAGTATGCACCTCGGTCATACCTGCCAGAACAAAATGAATCAAAATAAATCCAGTATACAAGCCTAAAGGAGTGAAGTTTAGATATCAATAGCTTTACAAATAATGTCAAAACAACATTGTTAACCTTTGGAAACCACTAAAGCAAATACAGTTCCCATTACACGACTCAATTAAGCCTCAGTGCCAGACTAGTGCAGAATATATTCTAATTACAATACAAAATTTGTACAAAGCCAAGTAAAAGAAATCTACTTCCTTCAATGATGATTATTACCATGAGTAAAATATATAAAGAATATATATAAATAAAACATGAATAATAAGCTAGAACCCAGCGCTTCAATAAAAAGTAGCATCACAGAACACTTGGGATTATTGCCATAATTAAAATGCTAAAATATGAAATCCATACCCTGTCCAATTTAATGGTGGCACCAACATTGGCATATAAGGAATGACCATGTGCCTAGCCTGTTTGGAGTAACAGAAATTAATTCCATCCTTATACCTTATGTATAGATGCGTAAGAAAAGGGAAAGTGTGTAACAACCAAATTTATTGGAATATCCAATAACAGAAAACAGTGGTAAACAGAAAAGCATCAAATGCAACCCATCCAAGAAGATGGTATTTCACTCACAGTTTTCTCAAGACCTCGACGGACTAGCGGATTGCATTCAATAACACCATATCTCCTGCCCTTCCTATTATGGCAACCAGCAAAATGTTTACATTATGATATGAGAAGGGAGTGGGATTTTTTTATGGGCACTAGATTAACCAGAAATGCAGTCTTTCTTACTGTGCATCTTTTGTAACACTTTTAAGATTGTGCACAAATGCCGGGCGAATATCAGGTGGACTATCACCTAACTGGTCAACAGGAGGTTGTATATAGGCTGTTTCCATTAACAACTGCATCAAACGGCAGCCAACCTGGGCAGTGCAAGGCATCAAAACAAGAACAACAGCAATAACAAAACAACAATGGCAAACAGAACAAACTTCCACATTTACAACTACAAACATCACAAACCTTAACATGAGCCTCCTGACCCCAAGGCTTTAAATCATCCTGTCCCTTCACTATCCGCCTTACTTGCTGCAGCTTTTGTTTTTTTATTAAGTTAGTAACTTTTTTCCTTAATTTTTCCTGTTCTTTTTTTAGTTTCTCTTGTTCATCAGCTGCAGCTTCAGATATATCTTCCAATTTCTTATCCGTTACATTCTTCTTCTTTGTCTTCTCTAAGAAATTGTGCATCCTTGCCTGATCCACATAAGGGACAGTCGTATGTAAGCAACAAGCCAAATATTGTAATATCTCTAGAACAATATGCACTTTGTTATATGCTGAAGTAGGATAAATTGGAATGACTCAAACATAACTACTGTGGAAACTAGGAAAACCATAGAATTTTTATGAGCATCAAGTCCTTTGCCTATAAGATTGACTTTCAACTTTATTTCCAAAGCCAAGTTTTACAAAGAGAATAAATACTATTCACATTTATGTACATGCAAAATAAACAAATAATTGTTTATTCACATCTATGTACAATATTTGTATGCACCACCATTCTAATGCCCATGTCCACCTAAAGATTGAAAAACCAAACAAAGAAATTAACCTCTTTCTTGCTTTGGCATCACTAAATTGTAGCCTAATTATCACTCGGCTAATCAAAATTGAGGCAAATCTAGCTCTTAGACAAGTTAGGGTGCTAGTAGAGGTTAGCAATTGCTACCACTTCAACTCCTTCTAGAAAGGTCCAATGCAAGCAGTATGAGGCATGTTAAGCAGTGAGAAATCTGGACCATATCATTGACATGACTAAAGTGATGTGCGGAACAGCTTCCTCTTCAAGTTCCTACTACCAGTATAAATTGGTACTTCACATAGCGATTTTGCAAGTTCAGTTGGATTACAAAAAAGGAAAGTTAGAGCACCGCCAAAGCATAATTATTTTCTTTCATTTGTTAACCACAAACTATATTAAACATATCTATTGAACAAAATATGCTCAAAACAGCCCAATTATCACTATGAATATCCAAAAAAAAATCTTCTTTTACGCACCTCATTTTCAATGGCTTCACCTATCTGACAAGCAGCCTGAACCACCCTAACACACCCAACTTCTCCTGAATTTGTCATTAACAACCCCACCAACTTATGCATAGTAATAACTGCCATCATATCAGCAGGCAACTTATCAAAATAGGGTGCGTAAGTCATCTGCTTCTTCTTATCCTTGCAAGCTTCTTGGTCTTTAGCTATTGCGTCTCTTAGAGGCTCAAACCAACCAAGAAACAAGGACTTAACATAAGGCAAATTTGGTGCAAGCTTTTGCTCACACATGTCCACTAAAAGCTCTTGGTACTCCTTGGCCGCCTGTTCCCATGCTTCAGTCTCCATCTTGATCTGCCTACGCTTTAACATGTGGTACTTTGCTGAACCCATCCCAGCAACCATTTTCTTTGGCTGCTTATTAAACAGTGATGACGAATCCATTACGTTGACTTCTTGTTGATCTATCTGCTCTATCAATTCCTGCATTTCTTCAGAACTCGAAAGGTCTGATTCTGAAGCAATTGCCTCCGCAGCACTTGCATAACTTCTACTAGTAAAAACACCAAAAAGGTTGACTGATTGAATGAAATTGGACCGACCCAAATTGTTTTTTTGAGATGATAAAACACTGCCTCGATGAACACCAAGAAGTGAGTACGAAGAATTCAGGAGTGTTTGGGTCTCTGTGGGTGTTATTTTCTCCCGGAAGGAAGGTTCTTGAGAAATTATCGAAGAGGAAAATTTAAACTTTCTAGAAGAAGCTTGTCTGGCTAATTTTCTCCACATATTTTAACAAAGAGTTGCTTGATGAATTGATGAATAGAGAAAGAGGACGTAAATTGGCCAGTGCAGAGAAGACAACAATCTTATAATTAATAAAATAATGCAAAATTTTCTGGGATTTTGCGGTAAAATTGATAAAGATCAAAGAGATAGGAGGGAGAAAATAAAATTAAAGACAGAAACATAGAACTAGAAGAAACAGAGAAGATTGAAATCTCAGGAGGAAAAATACGCAGCCGCCTCAAAACCCTCCTAAAACCTATAACTCAGTTTTTCTTATTAAGCTGGGCCGAAGAGGGTACTGGACTGACCCGACATTGTGGATTGATGGGCTGACCCGATTGAAAAAAATATATATTATTATTATTACCCCTTTTTTTAACTTTTGAGTTGGTTAATTTTAATTTAACCTTCCATTTATTAAAACTCTTCAACTCGTACCCAACTTTACTGTAAGCCATCAAATTCAACCCCAAGTCATCACCTTTTGCGGTTTAGCCTAACTGTTGGCCACGTTGACTAAGAAGGCACCATTTTACCCTTTTTATATTGAAATTTCGTGCAAAGACGAAATTAACCCGACCAATTGTAGTTTAATAATATTAAATGATATTTGAGGAATTGATTATTCTTTTAAAAAAGACGTATACATATTTCAAATAACTATTATTTTAATATTTAAATTATTTTTATATTAAAATAAAATATAAAATATATTATTTTTTTAATGCAATTAAGAGTGATACAACGTTTTTCTCTCCCTAACTATTCTCATTTTAATTTGAAAGGTACCCATCAAGCACCCATTTTCAGTCAGAATTTCATCGTTATGCCTATCTAGAACAGCAATATTATTTATCTAATTTTGTTACTAAGAGTTCAAGCAAATAATATACAATGCAAGGTAATTGTAACACATCTTATGTAATATACTGCTAATATGTTATGTTCGGTAGCATAACAATAATCACAATATCATCATCAACAGTAAGTTTCCACAATATATATATATATATATTATATATCATATATAAGGATAGCTAAAAAGCCTAGGCTTGGATCAGCCTAGTCCGAACCCACATAGGCTTAAGCCCGATCTGCATAAAATAAATTGAGCTTGAATTTCAATTTTCAAATTCATAGTATTTCAGACTTGGACTCGAATATGATTATGAATACCCAGATATTATTCAGTTCGGATTGAAAAAAAATAAATTTATTTATGTATATCATTTTAAATTTATTTTTAAGCGGTATAATCCTTTAAAAAAAATAAATTTTTTGTATTTTGAATTATTTACATTTAATTTTATGACTATGCTCTTATATTTTTATACTTTTAGTTAATAAAAAATATGTATTAGATACTTGAACTTTTAATATATATTTAAACTTGTGTAATTGTATTGTATATTAATAATTTAATATAAGTAATGTTGTTAATTTTTAGAATTTTTAATGTGTTCTAATAGCATTTTTTATTTTAAATATATTGTAAAAATTTTAACATTTGATATATTTAAAAAGATTTTATTTTATTTTTTAAAAAAAATTTAAAAAATTTTTAAAAAATTCAAATCTGTTAAAGGCTTGTCCAGGTCCCATTTGAATCGGACTTATGCAAATTTAGGCCTTATGAGTTCATTGCCATTGCCAGGCCAAGCCCAAGTTTTTTAAGCCCGGCCCAATTGCCACTCCTAATCATATATTTATTAACGATGTCATCAGCTATAAGTTTTCACAAAATATATATATATATATATATATATATCATACATCTATTAACGATGTCATCAACTGTAAGTGTTCACAAAAAAATGTCATACATCTATTAAGAATGTCATCAACTGTAACACTAACAATACCCAATATAAAATCCAAAAAAATACTAACTTACATCATGTCACACAAACCAATAGCAACTCTATGAATCGACCAACGAAATTGAGAACGGACTCATTTCAATTGGTACTTAATAAAAATTAGCAAAAAACATAAATATATACACACACATTTCAGCAGAGGATGGGACTGCATGTTTCTGGAACCATGTGGCATTGTTAAAGTTGTAGTCACTAATGAATCAAGCAATATTCAATAACTGTGAGTTTTGTATTGTTGTATAGGTGTTGTTAGTGATTGATTACCTGATTATTTCCCTTGCATATTATAGTAAACAGAATATAACTTAAGTATTAAACAAGTGCATACATAGTTTTCGTACATTACTAACTAAATTTTGTAATTCATGATCATTTATACCGTACTTTCTATCTTAAAATCATTGGAGCCCGGCCCTTATCCAAGGCACTTGTTCAGCCCTTAAAGCCTAATTCCTCTTGTTGACATAAGATTTTTTCATTCAACTCTAAGGCCAATGATATGAAGCCGCCCTCTACCATGAAAAATAATAATAAAAAAAAAAATCAGATATTACTAAATACTTTCAAATTAACATCATATGGTCCATAAACAACCATGTTTTTTGTGACCTATTTTAGACTCATATTAGTTGTTAACATCCATAACCTTGACATGATTCTACAAGCAAACCATCAACCTTGTAAATTTACGTTCAATTAAAGCATCTTACTGCATAGGTCACTATACAACAAAAATAGATAGACAATTACTTGATTAGTTCTTGTCCTCTTGTTCACATTTGTTGGGTTAATTGGGCATCCCCTCTTCTTGTAGCCATACTATACACTACATTCTAGGAGCCCTTATCAGTATAAGGTGTTGTAAGTCATCAATCTAGGCAAAAGATGAATCATGCGCCCATAGGCCTTCAAATATGTCTTTTTCTTGAACCAATTGTTAACAAACTCATTATGATCACCGCCAGTTTCAATGACGCATGCCAAGACATGTTTTACATGGAACGTAGTCACAATGAAAATTTGGAGCAAAATGACAAATATTATGACACCTAGTAGAAACTGTAAAATAATGCCTGCCAGTGATCATCTGTTTGAAGTTGATGAGAATGCTAGAACATGTATAGTTGTCTTGAATAGTAAATCATGTGACTATCATATGTGAATGATAAACAACTTTCTTCTGTCACCAAGCCAACCATTAAATGATTTTGCCATTTTGTTTATTGTATGGTCAGATTTGCAATTTATGTCAAAAGCACGCCTTGACTAATATTTTGGTGTAATCTTTTGCTCAAGCTATCCCACACACCAATATCAATCTTTCTTATCTCAATTATTGCATCTTTAAATTGTTTTTTATTTGATGCTCTTGTTACAGCTCAAAAAAATGCATTGAAATCAATCCTAGGATGTTTGGCCTTCACATTAGTTAACATATGTCTAGCACAAAATCTAATGTGTGCATTAAGGAACTCAAGTGGCAAGGGAACCAGGATACCCTTTTGTCTGTCATACATGATTGTCAGCTGCCTTGAGAAATTCAAAAAAAGTCTTCAAATTTGCAAGAAACCAAGTCCAAGTGGATATGTTTCCTAAATCTTATATACAAATAGCAATTGGGTAAATACTAATGTCTCCATCAATACCAACAACTGAAACCAGAACTCATTTGTACGGACCCTTCAGATGGCACATATTGAGCTCAATAAAAAGCATCTCTCATTGTTGGAAACCCCATCATGAATTTGTCAAAGATAGTCTTTGTGTCTTCATTTGACATTTTGTTAACCCTCACAATTACAGGTGATTGAGGCGTTCTATCCAATATAACTTCAGCATATTTTATGATCGTCTTACTTCCATCTACAAGATCAACCCTACTTATGCAATGGCTTTTTTCTTAACTTTGTAAATCTTCTATTTTGATGCATACACACTAAGATCCAATCTCAAATCAGCTTGAAAGACAACAAAAATAATCTCCGAATTCGTTAATATAATATTCATTCATGTAATTTCTAGGGATCTAGGAGTTTGTGCACTCAGGATTCTTCAACAACTTTTTGATAGCTATGAAGTTCATATAATGACCTGATATGGAACATAGAATTTCTCCTAGTACGAGTTGCATGTAATCTCCAATGACAGTTTCTCCCACAACATATAACAGTGATTCTTTTTCTCTTAAATTTTTTCTCTGTATTCTGAATGCCTCTTCAATATCATGGTCTTTAAATGCAATTGTTAACTCCTTCGTATTCTTAAAGTATATTCCAACTTTGAATTGAACTGATTCATTTCTCGGCCTATACATCATCTTGTTGACATTGTGACGCATCTTCTCCATAGCATCGTCTGCGTTAGAATCAAAACACATACCACACTTATTTTCATCTAATTCAAACCCAGACAATAGATCATCATCATCTTCTTCATCGTCAATTGCCTGATAACTTTCATTATCTTTGTCAACATTTTTATTTGTTGGCTGACTAGAGAAATTGAAGTTTTAACCATCAGTAAAAGAATCTAAATATACATTATCAACATCAACAAGTGCAACACCATTATACCTTGTAGGTGCATGCTCAATATCTTCATTTGGACTAATAATGGCGAAGAAACACAAGTTAATGGAATATCAAGTTGACTGTTGGTTGGAATGCTGAAACAATATGGTGGGAAATCATCAAAGTACTTTAGATTCACTGTCTGTAAATGAACTGTAAGATGTATAATCATATGAAGTACCACAATAGGGAGGTGAATGGTTGGATGAATTTGCATGTGACACAACTGCGGAATGTGGAGATTGTTCTTCTATAAAAAAGAACCCACTTAAACTGATGATTTACATGCTAGAGGAAGTACTTCAAGGTCGACCTTCATTTTCTAGTACCCACACTCACTATGAGTTCTCTAAATGTTCAATAAATCTACATCAGTAGATACTCAAATTTGTTGTTGTCTCATAACTGGATAACATGAAGGAGATATTTCAAATCAAACATTATATTCCTCTTCAATGATAGATTGGTGATGATATTAATTACCAATCCCTACTCTAAGTATCAAGATCTTACCAATTCAAATAGTACTTCAAGCCCACGAAATTAACTTTCATATGGATATAATGCAGCCTCATACCTATTGTATCCTATAAAAAAAATAAACAAAGAGATTGTTGTACTACACCAGACATGCAAAAATAATAATAATAATAATAAAAATAATAATAATAATAATACTTAAAACATTGAAATTCACATAATTGAACAATCACAGTTTGTTAACATATGCACATCATTCACCACTTCAAACAAGCACACACCAAAACAGAGCAATTCAATTTGCAATAAAAGTCAACCATTTTCACACTAACGTGACAAATTTCTCAGTACATAGGCATTATCGAACAATAACCACTATATTTGTATACATCGGTAGAAAAATGAGTATTTAGAATATTATAATTAACAAAACCCAATCAAGTTTATGCATGTTCAATTTTTGAAACCTAACACTCTAGTCATAAACAAATTACCAAATAATAAATATTGAACTGAAACTAACGTAAACTCTATAAAAGAAACAAACAATGGCTTATACAGTATGAGTCTTCAGAATACTGAAATTTCGATAATACCCATAAGTAGAAATTGTCAAGAAAACCCAATCAAGTTCATGCATGTTCAATTTTTGAAACTTAATACTCTAATTACAAATAAATTATCAAGTTATTAACACTAAAACCTTAAAATCGAACTAAAATTAAGATTAGCTCTAGAAAAGAAACAATCAACGACTGCTACAGCACGGGTATAAGAATGAGTGTTCGGAATACTGAAAATATAGGAGTAGAAGCACAGAATCGAACCCAAAAGTAGGTATAAAAGCACATGATTAAAGACAAATACTGAAAATATATGCATTTACCAATCAACGGGATAAAGTTGCACCAGAAACTCCACAATGACCGATTTTTCTTTTTCTTCAAATACGTCTTTTTCGAATAGGATGAAGAGAAAATATGTTTGCACCTCTATGCTCCTCAAAAAATGTGTTCTTTCATTCAATAATATTATATACCCTTTCGTGTTCCTTCCAAGACGAAGACACTCTCCACTCTATTAACTTTTAACTTTGTATTTAAAATGACACAATCTGACTCAATACACGTGGCTCCATCCAAACGTTTCTTTCATTTTAACGGTTAGATTAATTGACGCAAGGAACGGTTTCGTCGGTTTGAGAGTGGATTTTAATGATTTATTATAAAATTGAGTGCGGGATGAAGATTATCAATAAATGAAGAGGGTAAGTTAAAATTAAGCCATCAGTAATGTATTTAACATTATTTATCTCTTTTATTATTCTAAAAACAATCATTCCTTCCTTGCTTCCCACAGTGAGTTGTTGTTGCTTTACAAGAAATTTGTCATGCGATTTTGAGAAATAATTCTTTTATAAAAATATTTAAGAAAGCCAAATTTTCAATTTAAATATATATAAATATATAAGATAAATTATATGTTGCCAAGAAAGTCCCATTAGTTTGAATAATAAATTTTATCATTAAAATTAGCATTATAATAGACTGACTGTTCCATTGGGCTTGGGCCAAGCCTATTCCTTTTAAAAATAGAATTTGTGGTTACTAAATAAAAGTACCTCTCTCAAACATAAAATAGAATTTGTGGTTACAATATAAATATTTTTCACTATTTTTACTTTCATATTTTATTTTCAAAACAAGCTACCCACTATTTTCATCTTCTTTCTTTTTTTTTTTTTTTTTACTTCCATATTTTGCTTTCAAAACAAAGTTATCACTGATTTTAATTCTTAAAATATCAAGTTTAAAAAATAAAAAAAAAAAAAAAACTTTTTTCAATCTAAGAATAAACATGGAGAACACTGGTGAAAGACAATACCACACCTGCCCCAAGATTCCAATAATGAATAATCTCCAAGCTTAAACATAAATCATTTGAGGAAACAACCACGTTATAGGGGTGCATTTAGGAATTCAGCGCACACAAACTTAAATATTTCAGCACTTTCTATTTGGCAATTTTTCAGATTCATAATTTTTATAGCATTTTCACTCTCTGTATCCTTTCAGAAATAATCCCTTTAAAATAGAGAAAAATGTAACTTAGAGAGCAAGTATTCAGCACCCAGGAATTCTGCCAACCGTCCAACATCTAAAGATTAATTTTCATCGCTATGTAACATCCCTCGAATTTCCTAGCATACTCCTTTTATCCCATTACAACATCCACCACGGCAACTCCTTTCCCCTACTTTTTCTTTCTTTCCCTACCCACTCGCATGCATTATCTGTAAATATCAATGAAATGATGCCAAAATTGTTCCAAAACAAAGTTTTAATCTTGCCAAGGATCACTTTCAGTCCTCACTTCTGATGGTTCAATTACTTGTGTCTCTGAGGCTTCCCCAGCACTATTGTCAAATTCTGCTGCATTCTCTTCCGATTCCTCTGCCTCATCCCCTTCTGATCTACCCCATCTCCCTCCAAGGGCCAGTGCCATCATCTCATAGATCTTGTTTCCCAACTCAGCTGGGCTATCAGGCTGCATAATTTATGGAAAAGAAAACATATATACATATGAATCGACATAAAGCTAAAGAAAATGTGTACAGAAGGTAAAAATAAAGATTTGTGGTTTGTGCTTACAGTGAATCCACTGGAGATCAATGCTGTATCATACAAAAGGTCAACAGCTCTCTTGGCATCCCCGCTATCAGGGGCATTTTTGCAAGCAGCCTGCATGTTTTAGAACCAAACATTAAATGTATACACACATATATTAGTAAGTCAGAAGCAATTTTGGCCTTCCAGTCCATGAACTTGCTATGAAATCTCCCGTAACCTCCCCACAGCAGTTCCAATATTCAACATTAACATAACACCAGTTATTTGTTAACTTCCCCAAGTTGTCACCACTTCTACATGGTACACTAGGAAAAATCTCATGACCACTAATACCAACTTAAGCCATTGGTAATCGGTAGATGGTGAAAAGAAAACCACATAGGTGACATATTTGTACTTCCAATCTCATAACCACCCACTATCCCCCCATTTACTATTTATTAGGGCACTTTCTAATTTCACGTCCTTAGTTAACTTCATAGAATAGTTTCAAGACACAAACAGCTATTATGAAGAATATAAGCTACAAAAATCATGTAGAATAGCTTACATTTAAGTCTTTAACGATGGGATGATCTGGATTAATCTCCAATATTCTCCTTCCCCTCATGAACTCCAAACTTGAAGTATCACCAAGAGCTTGTGCTTTCATCAACCTTCAAAAGTGGGGGAAATCCATTTAAGTGAAAGAACGAATCAACTACAAGTGTTTTAGTATTGTAATTGGGTGCTGAAAAAGCCTTAACTAACCTTTCCATATTGGCAGACCATCCAAACTTGCCCGAAACAAGCACACAGGGAGATGAGCTCAGTCGCTTCGAAACTTGGACCTTGGCCACCTTATCACCAAGTTGTTGCTTTATCCAATCACAAAGGAGATAGTATTCTTGTTTAGTTTCCCTTTCTTTGACCTCATCCTCGTCACCTGATACATCATATTACCCAATGAGAAGAAATGGACACCAAAAGCACCATGAATACAAGAGACAATAATTATGCAAAAAAAAAAAAAAATGGATCACTGCAAATCATCATGATCTCCCAGTTCAAACCAATGGCCTGTGGTGATCTCACTGTCGAAAGAGACATCAATGACAACAAGGGGAAAAACCATAACTAACCCAGCTCTAAATCTTCCTTGCTGATGTCAACAAATTTCTTTTCCTTGTAAGCCTGCAGGTTCTGGATGGCTACTTCATCGATAGGCTCAATTAAATATAGAACCTAAAACCAAGATGAACATAAATAAGCAATCCAGAAAAAGAAGAGGTGATAATGTCATAAAACATAAGTATCCACTACCATGATGAGACAGAATCAATTTTCAAGGGGACAAACAGATGAAACATCCTCCATCTCACCTAACCTAACTATAGCCATCAGCTACGCGAGGAGAAGAAAAAGAAACTGTAATGCTAAAACCTTATTGTGCCCCTCTTTTTTCTTTCTCCCTTTTACAAGTTAGAATTTCTCAAATACAGATCACAACAAGAACATTGTGTTATTCAGCATCCAATTTCCTTGCTCATATTAACTAAAATCAAACAACAGACTTAGGATGCCTGTCCTCTGAATAATTTCAATTGTTATACTAATATATCACAGAAATCCATAGAACATATATACCTCAATATCTTTCTGAACCAACTTCTCCAAAAATGGAGCACTCTTTGCACTTTTCAAACTGTCTGTTGCCAAGTAATAGATGGCATTTTGTTTCTCACCCATATTTTCAACATACTCATCTAAGCTAGTCAACTCCTCTTCACTCTTTGAGGTGTAAAACCGCAGCAGAGGAGCAATACGCTTGTGGTTCCCAGAGTCTTCAACACATCCTAATTTTAGAAACCTGCCAAAGTTCTCCCAGAATTTTTTGTAATCCTGAAACCAAGATGACCATAATCTTTGTAGTTAAACAAGTCAGGTGGAAAAATACAGTAACTGCACAGTTAAGCAGGTACAAACCTCTTTGTTCTCACTTTGAGAGATATCTTGAACCATGTCAAATGTTTTCCTGACAAGTCTCTTTCTCATAATTCTTACCTGAAATCAAAAATTAGGGAATGAATAATAAAAAAGAAGATTTAATCAATCCTATATAGCTGAGACAGAACTGACAAATTCTAAACTGAGAACAAGAAATAGGCTTTTTAGAATGATCTCAATCAAAATGTAGGAAAGAAATAGGCTTTTTAGAATGATCTCAATCAAAATGTAGGAAACATCTCTCCCATTAATGCATCCACACAAAACCTGTTCATCAGAGAACAACAAAAATGTACGGAAGGCAGCCTTACAATTCGGCTTTCTTGAAGGATCTCTCGAGAAACGTTGAGGGGGAGATCATCTGAGTCCACCAAACCCTTCACAAAGCTCAAGTATCGTGGAAACTGCAAATCAAACATTAAAATATGTTATACCTATTTTAAAGTCATAAAGTGAAGCGGGCAGCATCATATGCTCTAATAAACTAATATTGTACATAGCAACACAACCATCAACATAAATATTTATTTATGTAAATTCAAGTCTTCAGTCCTCACTCTTAGTTGATAGGAGGTAGTAATTCTACATGCTAAAAGGATCCACCTATACAAGAACCAAAAGGTTACCAATCATTATTTGTTTATTATGGATTCTTATCTAGCGATATACCATCATCAGACTACCTTGGCAAAAGCAAAGACAAGAAACAAAAACATTGTTCATATTGTTAAAATCATTTCCTCTAATGATAGTTAATCATATTTGTTTATTATGAATTCATGGTACTCATCTTTCTCAACTTCTTTTGGATTCCGCATCTACAAACAGGAAAAACCACACATAGTGCATATGAGAAAATAGTTAAGCAAAGACTATAAGTTTTTGACCCACAAAACAGAGCAATCTCAAAGCATCTTGTCAGTATGGCAAACTTACCAATTCCCCATCAAAATCATCAGAGATAAATACACGCTTGACATACAATCTTATATTCTTTGTTTTTGGATTTATTACTTCCTCGTTGTTTAGAGGCCCCATTCCTGGAACGTAAAGAACACTTCTGAACTCTACCTCACCCTGCACAGTTTTTAAGCATAGTTAATCTCCTAACCAAATATGTATCCACTTTAACAACAGTAAAGCTTTCAGCACCTCTGTGGTGAAGTGAGTGTATGCAAGGGGATCCAAAAATTCGTTGAAAGTCTTCTTGTAGAATTCATGGTACTCATCTTTCTCAACTTCTTTTGAATTCCGCATCTACAAACAGGAAAAACCACACATAGTGCATATGAGAAAATAATGAGAGAAGAAAAATACAGGCCCCTGAAAGCTCTTCATGTAACTGAAAGAGAAATCACAGAATAATATTATAAATTGACAACATATACACATGATCTCACCCATATGGGTTTTGTTTCGTTTGCCAGTTCCCAGTCCCAATACTTCTCAGTTTTAGTTGTTTTCTTCTTTTTCTTTTCACCCTGGACACATAAACCCACTTAAGCACTAAATAGACTAAGAAAATGTAACAGCAACAACCACTATCAGAAATAATGTCTTCATTACCTCTGGCGTTTCTTCCCCTTCTTTTGGTTCTTCCTCCTCTTCCACCTATCCAAAGTCAATATAGCAAGCAAATGAATGTAAATCTTACTTGTACGTATGAAGCAAACAGATTTCTAACTAAAGAAGAGACTAGAGAGTTAAATTCCTTCCACTAGGTATTATATCAGTTGATCAAGAAAAGAAGTATTCTTCCGAGAACTAATGAAACAAGTACAAGAGCAATATTTTAAAACTGGCCTGAAAGAGAGAGATGTGATTGTTATTGCAAAATGTCCTCACCTCAATGGTTCTTGATTTCTCTTGCCAAGTATAGATGGGGAAAGAAACAAACTGTGAATAATTCTTTACCAAACCCTGAATTCTTGACGGTTCAGAGAATTCATATTTATCATCCTCCTGCAAGAAAATAACATATTAGGGGATCTTTAGTATACCTAGAATAGGCCCAATAGGGCATCCTACTCCAACTAAGATTTTTTCACAGACAAGATAGAGAGAATTCCCATTAAAAGAAAAATAAGAAAAAAAGACAAATGTCCACAAAATAAGAAGTGCCTACTTAGTTTCTCCAAATATTACAGCCTTACAGGAAATGCTGAGAATAAATTCTTCATTTATTCCACATTATGCATGCACAAGTGAAATACACGCAAACATGCAAAGCTAGCAACAAGCATCAGACAAAATCTAGCTTGTCTTATTTTCTATTTATGAAAATAAAGTCTGGGTACCCTTAAGTAAAGTGTGATTTCTGTTCCACGCTTTAGGAGCTTCTCAGGATCAGTTTCTTCCTTAATCACATAAGAGCTACTGTCAGCTGCTGCTTCCCAAACATATTGCTTGCCTGACCGTGGGCTCTTTGTAGACACTACCACCTAATTGCACATAACAAAATCAAGCTCAATAAGGGAGAAACCACAGAAGACATTCAAAATAAAACCTTGAAATTGAAATGTGAAATAACAAAAATATTAGCTTTGACTAATAATGCAAAAATCATGCTGCACCTTCTCAGCAACAAGAAAAGCAGAATAGAAACCAACACCAAATTGACCAATCAAACCATTATCTGCACCAAGATCCTTATTTTCCTGTTACACAAAAGGAAGCATAATGGGTAAGCAAAATGGAAAATCAATGATATTCTCACAAAATCTACACATTGTAAGATTTTACCACGGCATATAAACAAATACCTTAAGGGCTTTCAGGAATTTTGAAGTACCACTCTGAGCTATAGTTCCAAGGCAGTCAATGAGCTCTTCTTTAGTCATTCCAATACCAGTATCTCTGCAAACCCAGAATAACCATTTTTCAGTACTCTACTGATAAGTCAAGAAAATAGGTGAATTAAACATTAGAAGGGTATACATTATAGTGATGGTCCCCCTGTCGGGATCAGGTTTGATGCGTATCTCGAGGTCGCCAGCTTCCCCAAGTAGAGAGGGCTCAGTAACACTTAAAAATCTCAACTTATCTAAAGCATCACTTGCATTGCTGGAACACAAAACAAAGGTTGCAAGTGAGCTTATAAAATAAGAAGCACCCCTCTTTCAGAATGAAAGATTTGCAACACCACACATGCACAGATATCCAAATAAAATATAAATTCATCACGTTAAACAATGATATTTTTTGAGTCATAAATGTTACGTTTACATTAGCTCACCTCACAAGCTCTCGCAGGAACACTTCCTTGTGGCTGTATAAACTATGAACTATCAAGTCCAACAGGCGACTGACCTGCAATCATCTTAAATTTCATTTCTCCACAAAACCAAAATGAAGAACGATAGAAATACAAAAATTACAATTACTCGATATATGAACCTAGTACAAAATATCCATAAAGCCTCGAACTTTAGTTTCATTTATAAATAAACCAACAAATCAATCACAATTTCATTCAATTGGATACAACAGAAAGTTTAATAAATAAATAAAAGACATTTCCACCATTGCTCATCTGGGTCTATCATGACAGTTCATTTCAAATGATTCGTTTCCATTGCCCAAAAGTAATTAGCATAAAAAAAGAAGAAAATTAGAAGTCCAAAATCATTTCTTTTACATAAACTAAACAACCATAATCAAAGTTCAAACAAAAATTCACTAAAAACCCAAAATTTACGAAAAAAAAAAAAAACAGAGAGACCCACCTCCGCTTGGTACTCAAACTTCTCACCGGAAGTCTCAGCAGCCTCCTTCTCAGCAACCGCAGCCTCGCACCGCACCCCAACTCGTTTATTCCTCTTCTCGAGGTCCCACTTCAAGCCAGTGCAAGAAAAGCCCTGTCTAAGACCATTTTTGGGCAAAAAAGGGATTCTCAGATTAAAGGCTCTGTTATTAGGGTGTTTAAATGAAAAGGGTGACGAAGACAGGAGTGGAACTAAAGACGCAGTTGATAACGTTCTGCTTAAAACGGGAGCCATTAAGGCCGAAATAGAGAGAGTTTGAAGAGAAGAGAAGAGCGAGAGATTTCAGAGTTATGTAGTTGGAAACGAAAACCAGAAACCCTACGAAGGGGTTTAAGAGAGCGAGTAGAGAGTTCTAGAAAGAAAGAGTGAATTGAAAACACAGCTGGGAGGACACGGGATTTTTGGAGCCATCCGTCTGGAATTCTAAGGCCTAGATTCTGCCATTTCAGCAACCACAATATCCTCTTCATTTTTCTTTTTCTTTTTTTTTTTTCTTTTTTTTTTTATTTGTTATAAAGTTTTAACTCGTGAATTTATATTACAGTATTTAAAAATAATCATGGATTAAATTAAAAGAAAAAAATAGTAATAATTCTGAAAATGTTGGTTGATAGCGATTTAAATTTGTATTCACATGAAACACAAATTATCAGTACTCGTTTAATCATTTTTATTTTAAATATAAATATAAATATTATTTATGATACAGTTTAGAGGTTTTTACTCTTATTATTATTATTATTATTATTATTATTATTTAAAAAAAAAAAGGAAATTTAAAAAATTATATATTAAATAAAAATGTAATTGTGAGTTTAAAAAACAAAAAAAAATTTAAACCAAAATTAGATATCTAATGATTGTAACAAAATTGATATAACTGTAATCTTTTTATCTTAGCATCAAAACTCATGTGTTGTACTAGGATGGATGGTTGCATATTTGTATGGTCTCTGGCCTAGCATTTTAAGGTTATATTGTATATCATCATATATATGTTTTTTATTTAAAAACGGATCAATCTGCTTTAACAGCCAACACAACAAAGTTAGGAAAAACTACATAATATTTAACAATTATCTGTTAAAATGACAATAAAAGCTACAAGTAATCTTCAGCAACTAATTTTAGACAAGTGGAAAATCCTTGAAAACAGGACATAAAAAGAGAAACAATTATATCTGCAACAACTATAACTCGAACAGAATCATAAATGTTAACTCTGTGCCATTGCCAGCCAAAACAACTGCATGCCTTAAAAGCCCTAATTGTGTTGACATTATTTTGTTGTTTCTCCTCAACGCAAGCAACAGTAACAGTATTGTACTGTTTGATTTCTCTTAATTACCTCAAACTTCTGCAGCTGTCTGCTTTAAACAATCAACATTGCACAATCCAACTGATCTCACCATGTCTCCAAATCTGCAATCATCAAAGCTATACATTTATAACACAACATTCACAGAAAAGGCTTTAGGCATTTAAAAGGTGAAATAAAGAGAAATTCTCTGAGAGTTCTAGTACTGAACCAACCGATCAAAGCTGTTCCTTGCTCTCTCCGGATGATCTATACTGTTCCTTGCTTTTCCTGAACGATCCACACTCTTTCTTGACTTCTCTCTTTTGTCAGTGCTGGTTCTTGATTTTTCTCTGCTGTCTGTACTTAGCCTGGATTTTTCTCTCTGTCCAGTACTATGCCTAGCCTTCTCCCTGTGGTCTGTGCTTGGTCTCGACTTCTCCATTTTCTGGTCTGTGGTGGTGGGTGATTTCTCCTGTTTGTCTGTAATTAGTTCTGATACATTTCGAAGACGGGGTAGCTTCTCAATGGCTGATATGAACTTCCTGAGATGTCTCAAGTATTCAGGGTAGATTTCCAAATTGCAGTGATTTCCTCCTTTAAGCCACAATGGTTCATACTTCTCTTTACACAGCTCCCATAGCTGCTTACCATGAGAAAAATCCACAACTTCGTCTTCAGTTCCCTGCAAGCACCGAACACAGTGTTACATTGCACACTTAAACCATCATTCAACTGAAACTGAACTATAGCAAATTAACCAACCAAAGCTGAAAACATTCAAACTGACAAAATTTAGCTTCAGATAGCAAATTGGACTCAAATATATCTTGGCACCAACTTTTAAATGAAGAACAGAACATTTTCATTTCAGATATAGTACATATCATAGCAAAAATCGGGACCATTCTCCGGATTCCAATACCAATTTGACTCCAACTTACAGAAAAGGCAGACAATTCCACTTTGAATTTCAGCCTGACTAAATTATGAACTTGATATGTTTCTAAGACACTAGTCACTCACATGAATCACCAGAATTGGGCACTCAACTAGTGGAATTTTATCAATGTTCTGCAACAAAAACAAAAAGGGTCAGTCCCATAAATATTTAAGAATGAACAGAATTCCATATGTTAAAAATCATCAAAGCTTCAGTTGTTTTCCAGTTAAAGCAGAATGCAGGAGTTAAAACCTTGTAAATGTCAAACCAGAAGGTTCGTTTCACAGGATACATGACCCGAAGGCCAGAGAGGAATGGACTGTGAAGAATGACAGCCCTTAATCGAGGCAAACGGACAGCCAATTCCAGGGCAGGTCCACTTCCAACTGACTGTCCATATAATATAATGTCTTCCTCCTTAACTCCATAAGTCTCTTCAAGGCATTTATATGCGGCGTCTATGTCTGCATAAGTGTCCTGCTCACTTGGCTAATTGTCATCGAATAATATACCAGATTAATCGGCTGTGTTTCTTGGCAACCACCATATATCAGAAAATGATTTGGACAAAGTTTAACTAACTAGCTGTTGGTAACAATGCACAAGTTAATTAATGCATCAAAACACAAAGAACAGTATAGTCCAAATAATTCAAACACCACAATTTCAACCTTCTTAGTCTTCAAATGGAATTTTGGTTTAATACTGAGAGGGAGAACATTTCTAAATAGGGTATATGTTTACGACAACAGAAGTCAAAATTTATTCTCTTGCATCTCCTTTGATATTTTCAGTAAATGACACGTGCGCAAGTGTGCTTGGCTTGACCCAGTTTGGTCACTAGCATTAGCATAGAGATAGCAGTAAATCTTACGAGACAGAAAAGACAGGAATATACCTTTCCAGAAGAATGTCCATACCCAGAATAATCGTATCTGAGAATTAACACAAACAATTATCACACTAAGACTCTCATCAATAACATAATTCTACGTGTGTTTAATTGTATATATACTTACCCCATTAGGTTAACATTAAGGTGAACACTAAGCTCGGTGAAAATGTGATACATCTGTCCAAGATCAGCAGCATTTCCATGAGAATATAACACAGTCAATGAAGCTGAAGGATTCTTCACGTACATGGCAACAATCTCATTTCCTTTCTTTGTGTTTAGCTTGAAAACGTCCACTTCATCTCTCTGATTAACGTCCGAGATCCTCAGTTTCCCAGTTGCTTCATCCACAATTACGTTATACGATGGAGGGTTTGGCGGGAAGAACGCGAACTTGGCCGCCATGGAAGATGTTGCAGTCCCCATTTGGATTTAAGAAACCACTCAAAACAGAAAATTAGTATTAGTTTTTGGTGTGAAAAGTTGATAAGGATAGCATGGTAAAGTTTTAACCTATTTCTAGGCAGGCTTGGATGATTTTTCTTTTTTCTTTTTCTCTTTTTGATAGCTAGAGAGAGACAAACACAGAGATTATGGTATATATGAAACTTATGGAATCTGGGGTTTGGTGTTTTCTGTTTGGTTATTGAGAAAATAGATGGAGATGACTATATGGGTTTATGGTTTTGAGGGAGAGAGAGAACATGGAAAGAACAAAGTGAGAAAGGAATTTTTGTCGGTTATTTACAGTGAGAGTGATTATCGGCATATAAGTGCCTGATAAACAGTGATCGTATGCGATTGAGTTGGTGACAAAACACTTTAACCGCTCTCCAAATTTTAATGCGTGTAAATTTTTTTGAATTTCAATTTTGTGTCATTATCTAGTGGGCCATTGGTCAAAAAATTGAAATTAATGCTTCGAGTGTTCACGACAATATTTACTGCTTAGATGTACAAAAAATCTTGCACAATAATAGTCTTTTCGAATATAATAAATAAAGTAAATTATTATCTCCAAATTTGTATTTGTATTTCAACATTTCATCTCTTTTGTTATATTATATCACTCAAAGAAACATATTTCGAAATTGGTATATACAATAAAATAATGATCACATAGTTTTCATCCTCACACCCGCTGTTCTACAGTTATAATCCACTCTCTGTGTCTGTGGGCATGACTTACAATTTTATAATACACGAGAGAGAGAGAGAGAGTAATAATTAACTATGAAAGTAGCTTTCACGATTCTTGCTTTGATAGATTACACATCAGTGGACTGAAATATTGAGAATATGTAATAAGTAAAGATTTCATGCAAGCAAAAGGACAGTGATGATGAATAGGGTGGACTAAACTAATGACCATAAAAAATAACAATAAATAAGAAGAACAAAAATGAACAAGTGGGAACATCTACATTATTACGTATAAGTAACTGCATCTTTTGATTTTTTTTGACTTTCTAAGCTTGTGGTTTCTCTTCTTAGTTTCCCTACTAATGCCCCTCCTCTTCCTCCTCCTCCTAGCTCACAGCCCAGCTCCACCAATTTGAGATTTAAGAATAATTAAGAAAAGTTAATCTGTCTATGAATTCTTACATAAGCTTATGATTGTATCAATTAATACAAAGCGTTATAGAGCAACAAGCAATTGCAGTCAATGGTCGTCAAATGTTGATGGATATATATCACTCATGCATGGCTACTTTTTAGTAACAATTAAAATGGAGCCCAAGCGTGCGGTAGTAAGGGAGCAACTCATTAATCATATTCAATCAACACCAACAGAACGAGAGACATATTTCATTCAATTTGAAAGAAACTCTTTTGTTTTTTCTTTGATTTAGAACTAGAGTAAGAGTTGTTAACAAGTTCTTACTTTCTGTTATACATTATGTTGCAGAAAAATAATTATGCGCGTTCAGAACATGTTGAACAAACAAATTGTTCATTCCTCTAACCGGACGCTCATTTTCGTGGGACCGTCCGTGTAGGTGGACTGTGGATGAAACGAAAAGTCGTTCATAAACGTAGAAGGCAGACGCTTCTAGAACAATTATTGTGATTGAATTTGAATCCATGATGGCCCAAACAAAGCAATGCTTCATTGCCAGGCCTTTTTTAAAATTTGAGTTGAGGGTGCCCGTAGGCCCATAGAGAAATTGACAGTCGGGAGAAGAGAATACAGATTATGATGTGCTATGATGGCTTCATAGTTACATAACATCACAGATATTCCATATTAACAAACTTACATACAAATTAGCGCGACATGTCATGACATGACATGAAATAGTAAAACAATAATAAAATAAGTTTCAAAAGAATGTCTACATATAAATATTACGTTATCTATGCCTTTTTCCTTCTCCCTCGGGTGAAAATTCTGCTTTCCATGGCGAGTAAACTGCAGTTATTAATATTGAAGTCGAACAAACTTTTGCTCGTGAGTGGCATAATCTTTGTATTAAAGCAACTCCGTTTTAATTATTTTACATTTGAGAAATCGTCATCTCATTTCTTCTCGCCGCCTTTAACATCGCTAGAACAATTGCTTTGTCCTTGCCGACACTTTACCTTGTTTCAAATTTCCAAAGAAGGTAATGGTGCGATGGATACTTTGATTAATATGTGCTGGGTTCAAGTCTCTATTAATTAGTGGAGATTCGCTCCTTCAATTATATATATATATATATATTGTCTAAAAATGTTAATGGTTTTTCAGTCCATCAATTATGTTAATTTATTTTTTTCTTATTTTAGCATGTATTTACATTTTTTTGTGGACGTTGTCTAAAGAAAATAATTATTGTTATACATCTCAACCTTTCGTTTCTTGTGCCTGCGAAGAAAATTTATTAAAGATGCATGTCAATTGTTAAGTAAGAGGGGCTTTAAAATTTATCAAAATGGAACATGTGAATACCCAATGACTCGTGCACAAAATCAAGGTTTATTGGTACTCAAGCTAAGAGAAGATTCAAAGAATTTGTTTATAACACTTTTATTAATGCTCAATACTTATAATTAATCGTGGCATGGCTTGTAATCTTGGACATATAAGTAAAAGATATGCATGCCTCAACTTCATGCATTGGCAACAAAACAATCAATATTTGTAACTTAGGAGAATGTACGGTACTTTTTCTTTCCTTTCTCTAATAGTTATTTCCTTATTATTATGATTTTTGTTGATGGTGGTGATCATTTGGCACAACATTGCTGTTGCTATATCTAATTGACATTTAGTAAATTGCCCAATTTCCGACCATGGAAGATTTGTGCAGCTGGTTGTTTAGAATAAGTGATATTCACATAAGCATAGTATTCTAGGGACACCCACTGAAATATACATAAGTAGTAGTAGTAAAACGAAGTATATATGAAACAACTCCCCCGTCTATCTTCTAATTCCTATACTCAACCAAAACCAACACAGCTTTTTAGTGATTGAATGCTGGCTCTAGAATTGCTCTAAATTCATGTTCATATACGCGTAAGGGGAACAGTAACCCACCAAATATATATAATTTATAATCATAGGAAACCTAGCTAGTTAGCGTTTAAGTAATGAACCGACCTCAGAAAACGAAGAAAAGCTCTTCTCGTTGATTGCATGGCGGCAGACAGGCGCAAAACACCCGTTTCTTTCTTTTCACGTTATCGTTTGCACTATGCACCACCACCTCATTTTGTATACTTTTCGTATGCAAATTGGTGTTGCTGAGTGTCTCTGTTGGGACCATAAAGGGTTTTTGTCAATATTTTCTTTGATTAAATTTGCTTCGAGATTATCGTTTCAATCGATACAATCAATCAATACATGGGCTGACTCGAGGGTTTATGCAGTTATTTAATATTATAAGATTGATTGTTTACATTGCAAATAGCCAATATTTTTCTGTAAAGAGGATGTTGGAACCATAAATTATTTACCCTACCTTTCCTTCTACTAGGGCAAATATATTTAGCATGCTGCTAGGAGCTAAATTCAATATTTGACCTCTGTTTGAACTCTATAAAGCCGCTTTTTGTTCTTTCATTTATTTCTCTTCTTCCGCTTCCTTATTTTAACGGCAGACATACCCTAGCTAGGTAGGAAAAGACAGAGATATTAATGGCTCTAATGAGGTTTACTACTTGCTGCCTTATTGTGTTTCTGCTGACTGCATGGCTTTCCAATGCCAATGTTCACAGAGGTATGAGTCAGTCACACTTCTTTCTGCACTTTCTTTAATTCTCTTTCTGCGAGGTCTCTGTTTAATGTTTCAGTTCTTTCTTCTTAACAAAGACATATTTTCTCGGATGTGAATGCAGCTTCTGAAGTTGAAGCTGTTTCAACAAGAAAGGTAACGTTGTTTATGTTTTCTTACTTTTTATTCGTTTAGTATTGGCCCATATATAAATTGATTAAGTTGTAAAGATTTCAATTCTTGCAGGGATTGGGTGCTGTCACTGACGGTAAGCATGCTGCAGCTTTTGCAGCAGACCAAACACTAGGAGGAAGGAAAATGGGCATCGTCAAGACTGAAAAGGTGAAAATTGGTGCTGCTAACATTGGAAGGACCTCAATCTCAAGTGGAAGTAAATATGACAGAATATGTGAAAGCCAAACGAAGAAGGTGATGAAGACAGATGCAGAACGTAATAAGAAAAATAATATCAAAAAATTTTCTGAAGAAGTGGATGAGAAAGAATTTGTAGCTTTCAATTTTGATTATCGTGCACCTAGGCACCACCCACCTAAGAATAACTGAAGTAAAGAAATGATCAAATGAAAATGTATTCTGAATCTTCAATCTCCTCATTTTCCATTTCAGAAGATTATTAAGAGCATAGTTTCGTCAATGGTCATGAACTTGGGTAAAGTTGAAATGAAGTTACCAATCGAAGAACCCTACAAAACGTTGAATTGATATGTCTTCTTTTTGTGCACAAAATCACTAAGAAAGGAATTTTAGTCAAGCAAATGTGGACATTCTAACATGATTGCTTTACCAAAATTATTGCCAGCAGTGAATGTTCATTTCAGTTCAATTACCAGCGTTTACCAAAGCCAAAAAGATTGTTATTACTTAAGAGCTTACAGAAGGTTGGCTTTTTCTTTTTTCTTGCAAATTTACAGACTTCATTGTTGATAATGTGATTCTTCGAATTGTCGTTTTGACAGGAGAGAGTTGAAGTTTCACTTTTGTATGACTGCAACTGAAAGTTGTTACTTCATTTTTCTTTTGTTAAGTAACACAAAAGAGTTAAGCTTGCGTTTGAACATTGCCTATGGATTGGCTCCATGTGGTCTGCCGTCGGTGGTTTTTCTTGTAAAATTTTATTGTCCTTGGCATTTGGGCCAAGACTTTTTGCAACTATTAGTTTGAACTTTGTCATTCGTTAAAAACAATATTTCAATTTTAGATTAATTTATATATATGCGACTTGAATATGATTCGTCACTTGGAATTAATTATTCTTATAATTATATTAGCATGTGTTTTTAGGATATATTAAATATATGCATAAATATTCAACCCACGTCTTAACATAAATCTAACGGTAACAAAGATACAATGGTCCATAATCACGTTAAATCTAACGGCAATAAAGATGCAATGGTATATGACAGTAGTCATTTTGAATAATTAAAAAAAAAAAAAAAAAAAACCTCGTGGGTTTCGAGCTCTGACATAACTGATCTGAAACCTGATATTGTTTCAGCTTCTACCAACAGTTGGCACGTGAGATAGGGTGTGTTTTAGGTGGGAAAATGATCAACCTTGGCGCCAAATTCTGTTCTTTATCCACCTATTCTTCTGCTTTTTGGGTCTGAGTTTGTAAGGGACAAAAAAGTGGAGTGTTGAACAATTTCTCTCTGCAGTTGCCGCTGTTTTTCAGTATCGAGGTTAGAATTTTTCCTCATTTTTTCTTTATTTATTTATTTATGTCTTGAGTTCTCTGTTTCACGAAAGACAAGAAATATGGTGTGGATTGAATGCACATGTTGATGTTGTTGTTTTTTTTTCCAGCAAAGGCTTACATTTTCTATTGGTACTTTGTTACAATTTGTTTTGCTTATGTTTAGGTAATCATGGACAATGAAGAGACTGAACTGTATGTCAGATTCATGGGAACTAAGTAAAAGATAAGCGTCATTGATCCAGATTTAATGAGCAGAGTGGTGGTGATAAATGAAGTACTCTTCAAGGCTTTTAAAAGAAATATGATATTCTATGTCACACAGGTCTAATGAGCAGAGTGGTGAAGATAACGAAGATGAAGCACCTTTCGCAATGCCACACAGGTCCTCGTCCTTGATTACAATGTAACACCCGCCTTAAATAACATTATTGTATTAAATTTATTTATAAGAATTTTATGAATTAAGATTTTTGTGGATTATTGTTATAAGTTAGAGTTATTTAATGATAAAAAACTCGTAATAAAATTTAATTATTTTATTTAGTATTAGATTTTTCAAACTCACAAAATAAATGTTAAAGTATAAATATGTTATTTTCTTTTTAAAAAATGTTCCTTCAACAAAATATAGCTTGTTTTAAAGGAGATTAGGTTTCATACAATAATATTTGAAAATTAAAAGTAAGTCTAAGATATTTTTTTTTATTTTTATGTTAATGATGATTAATAAAAATTTAGCATGTAATTGTTGTTATGTATGTTTAATAAAATATGATAATTAGAAGGAATTTTCTTGGTGTGTTTAGGCATGAATTTCTTATAATAATAGATTAATGGTTGTTATTTGTGAAAAATAAATGGAAGAAAGAGTAGTTTTACAGAGTTAATGTATGATAGTAGATCAATCCTTAAATTTTATAAAATCATGAGTCATGATTTTGGGAAAAAAAAATTGATTTATATGATAAAAATATACATATATAAGTTCTTGAATAATTCTCTTTCATTCAAAAATATTAAATATTAAATTTTTAATGAATTTTTTAATCCGACCCAAGAATGCAGAAACTATTCATTTTTACAGAATGTCTGAATAACAAAATTATTTTGATTCATTAAGTTATCTTTAAAAATTATGAAATATTACAAATTGATTTATAGTGATGTCTCTTATATTATATTAAAATTTTAGGTTTAAATTTTATATTTTCAAATTGTTACGAATTTTTGAAAGAACATGAATCATTATAGAATTTTGTTTGTCAGAATTTGAAAATTTAAAAGCGAAATTTATTTAAAATAATTATAGTGAGAATTTAGTTTCGAATATATTATTATTTTATTGTATATGTGTTTATATAATCTACACAATTATATAATATTTAGACAAGTATTCTATGTTTCAAAAATCGAATATTAAAAACTAGTCAAACATATTTCATGCACTGTTAAAATAGGTGAGCAAGTTGAGAATATGATAAGAAATAATTTTATATAAATTTAAGAGTCAATATATTTATATCGACCTATATTATAATTCCTAAAGATTATGTTTTAATTTCATGATAAATGAATATCGTTTAAACTATAAGAAAAATTCTTAAACATCGTAAGGTTAGATTTAACAAGTTAAGAAATATTAAATTCTCAAATAGGTCGGATGATTAAAGTGGTACAACTAAAACCTAATAAGTTATATTATAATTTGTAATAGTGTATACAAAACTTATGAATGTTAATATTTAATTTTAGGTTAAAGTGTTTAATTTAGCTTGGTTGTGATTATCAAGAGGTAAGTATATTAGATTTTTAAAAAGAATCACAATAAATATATACAAGTGTTTGATTGTATTTTCAAAAATATTTTTTAATTATATATTATTACGAAAGTATTGATTTTTATATTATTATATATTTATGTAATTATTCATAATTATATATTATTGTGATTTCTTTTAAGTTATGTGCATTGGTATTCAAGCATGAATATATACATTATGTTTTAAGTGATAAAAAAAAATAATTTTATAAGAAAGTGTTTATGAAAGTTAAGATTTGCATGCTAGGGTATCTAACCTCATTATTTGTTTAGTAGACAATTACATGTTTATAAGGAGCCTTTATATGTGTGGTCATTCCTCTGGATTTGCTATATTAATAAGTATTGTTAAGTATTTCATATGATATAGGAGAGACCTTTGGGAGTATCTTTGGGTATAAAATGTTTTCTCATTCGCGTGACAACGTATTTGTGCATGTTAGATGACTCACTACTAATCATGATAAGGGAGTGACTTTTACCTTTGGACATGAGCATTTATTATTTTTGTAATCATATGCTTCATTTGAGCTTATTTCACATACGGTATGTCATCGACGAGTGACATTGGTTCAATCAGTGATAAGTAATAAATGAAGTCCTACTAAGTAGTAATTGAATAAAGATATTCATTATAAATTTGAAAGAAATTTCTAAAGTATTTAATTATTATGAAACTTTTGAAAAAATCATGATTTTCATCTCATGTCATATTATGTACAACATTGTATATAATTATGTATGTATTTTGTGTATATGAATAACTAGTATGCTTACTGAGCTTAAAACTTATTACAGTTTATTGTAATTTCTAGATAATTGAAGTTAAGCTCATAGTGGATGGATTTGACTGAGCTTTTGTTGTTCATTAATTCATTAGGATTTAAGACTTCTGCTATTATTAAGTTTTGTAAATTGTTTAAAAAGATTTTTATGATTAATTAATGTTTATGAAGGTATATGAGTTAAATTTTAATACTTCCCTGTGATTTAAACTTTGTAAGTTATGAAAAATTACACCTACGATCCTTCCAAATTTGGAGACGTTACAGTTTGATATAAGAGATAAAGTTTGAGATTCTGTAAACTTTAAGTAATAATATAAATCAATGTTTAAGATTCCGTAGAGTCTAAGTGATAATTTAATGATTGAGGCAATGATTTGAGATTTTGTAAACTTTGATTTTGTAAACTCTAAGTAATGACATAATGATTGATATAATGATTTAAGGTTCCTAGACATTACGAATAATTGAAATTTGATTCTTGAGACATTAAGATAAAAATTTCAATATTTACGATTCTACAGACTATAAGTGATGACATTTTGATTAAAGCAACGATTTGAGATTTTGTAAACTGTACGTAATGATATAATGATTGAGGTAATGATTTGAGGTTTATAGACATTAAAAATGATTGAAATTTGATTCTTTAAACATTAAGATAATATTTCACAATTTATTACAAGGTTTGAGTTTCTATAGATTTTACGAATGATTAAAATTCAAGTTTAGAATTCCATAGACATTAAGATAAATAATGAAATTGAGATTTGACATTTTGTAGAGTTTAAGATGTGATATAATTATTGCAATGAAAGTTTATAATTCTTTAGACTCTTAGTTGTAGCTGTTAAAAGGGAACCAAGTAGAATGCCAAAAACTTAAGTCATATAAATATGTAATTGTGTATTATTTTGTGTTATAATAAGATGTTAAAGTTGAAGTATTAGCATGAAAGAAAACAACTAATTGCTACTGGGGATGCTACAAAATCAATCTAACCATAGTATTGTTTTTGAAGAATATGTGCAAGGTATGAAAAGTGTGAAACAATGACAACTTCAATCAACTAAGCCCAATACTAAGACAGATTTCTTGAATGCAGTAAAAAGATTTAAGAAGTTTAAACATCCATACTTTTTAATGCTCAATAAATTCATTAGTTGATGAGCAGTGAATTCAAAATTTATAAGATAAATTCTATTTCATGGACTATATTAAGTAATCAGATAGTCAGATGAGCTAACCATTATTATGAGATAAGTGATAAGGTCCTAAATGTCAATGATATTACATTTATACGTTTCAATGAACTTATTTATGAGAAGTATCTTCCTTGATCTTTAAGATATGTGAAAAAGGCTGAGTGGTATAAGTAAGTTTACGGTAGAAACATTGAAGTTAAGGCATTAATGAAGGATAACAAATAAAAAACCCTAAGAAATGACGATTTGATTTTTTTATTTTTATTGTAGGAGTATAGTAAAGTTTCTTTTAGGAATATTGATGCATTTCTTGGGTGAGAAACAATATCTTAGAATAAGTTTTTTTTCTCAATAAGTAAGAGACTCAAATGGAAATAGAATTGGTGAACAGACTCAAGTAGAATATATAAATGACTAAGGAAGTTGTCGAGGCTTGTAATTGGGTCATAAAATGTTAAACCATGTTCTTTAAACATAAGGATAAAGTAATTATTTGTATGACATTCATTTCACACATGTATGATAATGGTTAGTTGACACATTAATGATGCTTAGGTGACTGAAGTTAGCTCACGGTATGAGAATTTAATGAATCAAGTAAGTTGAAATTAACATATATATGATTTTCGCATAATGACCTAGGCTGAAGTAATCGGCGATCTCGCTAGCCGGTTAGCGAGCATGGTCAAGGGGCAATGCCCTTGCGGGGGGCGGAGCCTCTTGAAAAATTTTTTTATTTTAAGCTTTTGTGAGAAAATGGATCATTGAACATGAAATATCGATACTTGAGGTCAAAGGTATTGATACATGAAGAATGCAAATCAACACCTACTGAACGGATCGATACTTATAGAGAAAGTATCGATATCTTACAAAACAGAGAGTTCAAAAATAATTACAAGTTGGACTAGATCGATACCTTTACCAAAGGTATCGATCTATGACAAAACAGAGAGTTGGAATATATTTACATGTTAAACTAGATCGATACCTTTTTGTGAGAAAATGGATCATTGAACATGAAATATCGATACTTGAGGTCAAAGGTATTGATACATGAAGAATGCAAATCAACACCTACTGAACGGATCGATACTTATAGAGAAAGTATCGATATCTTACAAAACAGAGAGTTCAAAAATAATTACAAGTTGGACTAGATCGATACCTTTACCAAAGGTATCGATCTATGACAAAACAGAGAGTTGGAATATATTTACATGTTAAACTAGATCGATACCTTTTACAAAGGTATCGATACTTTGAAAAGAAGGGATTGATATATAAAGGCAAATTGTATTGATACTCGAGATCGATGAAATTTTTAGAATAGAATTTTTAAGAAACAGATCGATACCTAAACCCAAAGTATCGATACTTAGTCCAAAAGTATTGATATCTAATTTAAAAGTATCGATACATAACGCTAATTTGGGTGAAATTCGACGGGCAAATTGGTTTTTTCGCCCACTATTTTAAATACCCAACAGAGGGATTTACCCTAGAGTGTTCTTCAGTCATTCATTTCTCCCTCTCTTTCTAAAACACCTCTCTCTTTTGTTCTCTCTGATTTCTTCATACATTTCCGCAAATCCCTTAACATTATTTCTAATTTGTTTGCTAAGTGATTAACCATTCCTCCCTCATCAATTTGGTACTAATTTCAGACTGGAAATAACAAGGAGGTTCGACGAGAACTTGGGACTTTTGTATTTAACAGACAATGTAGAGTTTCTGAGGATTTTTACAGGCTAAAGATAGGCTTATTAAATTGTTATAAGTTATATTTTAAGAATGTGAGCATATTACAAATCTAAGGCTTACTGTTCATGCGAAATTTATTTAGATTTCATATAGGAAATACAGATTTGTGTTGCTTTGGAGATAAGTGAAAGTATATGATGATGATATACATGCTAGAAATTGTTTTGAAATGAGTAATCCATTTTAGACGAAAATGTGGAATAGAAATCTTTACTGCCATGGAATTTAACTGATGGAAATCAATTAAATGGCATCGATTAATAAGCCTCTTGATGTGTTAACTAAGATATTGTAGCTATATTTTTCACGAGCATTACATTTAATGCATATATGTTAAGTTATTTGGAATCGTGGAATTCATTATATGTATGCATGTGTGGTGTTAGATTCCGAGAACCCGCGAGAAGGGCCCATTGAGTGTGAGGATTAGTAGTGAGAGTTGTTATCCTCTCCTTAGTAGTGAGTAAATTTATGCATACACATTATATAAATAAAATGCTTGTGATACTTATATGTATGCTTATGTGTTAAACAAGCCTTTGTTTGATTGAAATGAAATGTGTTTTACATGATATTGGGAGGTTTTGTTTATTTAGTCTGCTTATTGAAATTATTTTGATATATATACATGCTGAGATGGCCAGGAAGGCTTAAATTGTTTATATAATTTAAAATCATTATTGAAAATGATTTGTATAAATGTTGTTATGGCCAAGGGGCCAGGATTTAGTTTATATGAATAACCATTGTTATGAAATGATTTATAAATGCATGTATTTTGGTGATGAGGCTGGCAAGGCCAGTTATTGTTTATTGGCTGGTGGATTATGTTATTGACTATATATACAAGAAAGTAGCCTATGGACGGACCCATTGAGAGGCTGCATAGGTGAGTGGAGCCGCAGTGGGGCTGATATAAAGGGGAGAGGCCATGGTAAGCCCACTGTGTGCCGTACATGTATGTGTGATTTTAGAGACCCTATGAAAAGTCTTGGTGGTTTAATAAGAATCTCAGGGATTTGATGGATTACGAAGATAGTCGCTTATGTCACCAAGTGACTACTCGGAGCCAACATTATTGAAGCGGATTTTTTTTTATAAATTCATGCTTCTTAAGAAAATAAATGATTTTTTAAAGCATGATAATGATTTCCTATTTGATAAACTTTTATTACATATGGTTGATGCATGAAAAGCCCACTGATGGTTACAGATTTGGTCTCAACCAAGGTAGCGTGTCGAGAACGTATGGCCAGCCCAATTGATTATTTTAAAACTGTTTACAGACCAATGAAATGCATTGTGATCATTGATTTACATGAATATGTATATATGTATTTTGAGTACATTGTGAAATAAATTCCAATATCTGTATTTGTAAATGCTTGTGCATGTGTGTATATCGGTATTATGTGTTTACTCATTGAGTATAGTTGTATACTCACCCCTCAGAATTTCAGTTTTCAGGTTAGACGTGTTAGTCCTAACCGGTCTAGTGGTGGCGATAGAGAGCTTGAGAAGTTTTTGGTAGGTTTTCCATCTTGACTTACTTGCATAATTCAGAATCTACTAGATATGTGTTTTTATTTGGATATGTATTTTCCTAGGAATTATGTAAAGTATTGTATTATAATTAAATGTTATGTAAGAAATAAATATTTTGTTCAACCCATATGCAAATGTTTATTTTCTAAATATATTGTGGATGAATTGATTAAAGAGATCAATTCTTTGATAATACTCCCATAAATGGGAGGTACATTTATAAACTGTTTTCAGGTGTTTATAATTTAGAGGACGCTTTAAAGGCTCTCCTAGTACTTTTCGAGTATATGGATTATATTAGGAGGGTCTGTGACTATTGTCAAAGGTGAACCCCAGGGTCGGGGCGTGACATAAAAGGTATATTTGCTTTCAATATTTTTTTTTATTCTTTGTAATTTCTGAAATGTTAGGATAAGATTAAAGATTATTGTTCCGATTTTACGCGATTGTATTAAGTATGAATTTTGCGATATTTATAAAAGAAATTATCCTAGTTATATTCTTAAATTGTATTAAGTGACTTTTGATTATAAACCTTTTTTGGGTTTAGTTTATGATTAAAATTAAAACCCAAATCATATTTTGGTTATAATAAGAATCATTAAGAATTAATGATTTATTTTTAAGAGATTTATAAGGATTAATTAATAAGTATTAGAATTCGTTGATCAAGAAGGAAGTCTAAACTATAAATACTTTAGGTTTATGTGAGATTGTATTTTAGTTCTCTAAGAGAAAATTTTTGAGGAGCTTGGTGAAGGCTTATGAAAGATAAATTCATGACTATAGAGGTGATTTAATTATTGATTTGTTATATTCATTGAAAAGGCATAAGGCAAGATATTAGAAAACTAAAATTTCATAGAAATCTATACTGATGGGTTTTAGTACGAAAATTATAAAAATTCGTATAAATTGTTTCTTAATTAAAAATTTGAAACTGTTATGATAGACATATAAAGGAGTGTTTTAAAACTTAGTTTGGTAAAAACGGATATGTATATAATTTTAATGATTTTTCAAAATTGATTCTGATATGCTAAAATTTTCTGGTTTCAGCAAATTACATGAATTGTAAAATTATTTTGACATATCTATGCTTTTTTAAAAATCATAAAATTTGGTATGCTACTTTAGATATATATATCTAGTGTAATTTTAGAAAGTTTTAAGATTTTATAAATTAGGGATGATTTGTTATGAATTTTTGAAATACATAAACGCATTGCCAAGAATAGTTGATAAATTTTATAAGGTATAAAACGAAAACTATCTTTTATACTTTAGGATGTTATAAAACTTTGAAACATTAATAGTATGTGACCCTATATGTTAGCATAGACTCTGTAAATTTTTAGAATATTTCATTAGGGGAAATAAATTATGAAATATCATAGAGTAATGATTGATTTTATGATGAGTTATTAGATCTAGTTTTAAATGAATATTTTTATGAGAGGTTTATTGGTATAATTTTAGGGCATGAATGTTGATAGTATTTTGTGATTTAAGGACAAGATTCATTTAAGGATGAGAGAAAATAACACCCCAATACAAGTTATGAATATTTTATGATAGAATGTTATAAAGTATAAGTTGTTTAACATAAGACAATTCATGAGGACTTGAACTTGTCAAGAGTTGTGATTGTACAATAATTTACAATCTATAAAAAGCTAATATTGGGGCAAATGATTTGAGTAGAAATTTATAGGGCATAAGGCTACACTCGTAACCACTAAAAATCAAATGCTACTAGATTTAGATAATGTTTGACTTTAAAGTACTGAAAGTTTATAGCCCGTATATATTGCATAGTTATCCATAAAATTCACTTTGATCAAGAGAATTAAAGAAACACAAGGGACTAGCATGTTTTTGAATAATGGAAAAAGTTTCAGCAAGTATGACACTTAGATTTACTATGTCTGATGACGCAGCATTACAATAAAAGAGTAGGCATTGTGTAATTAACAACCTTGACTTGAAGAATAAAATTTGTTTAAAGCCATAATTCTCCATATATTGTTCATCCTAGTAGTATGAAGATATATCAATATTTTTGAGTTGTTATTGGTAGATTAATATGATAAAAGATATTGCATAATTCATTGGGCAATGCTTAACATGTTAACAAGTTAAGACAAAATATCAGAGATTTTTGGGATTGTGTAAATTTTTATTTGCTTCATAATGAAGAATAGGAGTGCATAGCCATAGATTTTTTTGGAAGGTTACAAAAGATATAAAATGGCTATAATGTAATTAGGGTGAATTTTGATAGGTTGATGGAGTTTGTACATTTTATTCTAGTGCGAACCACTTATTCCATGGATAAATATACATAATAGTATATTGTTGAGATTGTAAATTTAAATAGAGTACTTATTTTCATCGTCTCAAGGTAGAGATATGAAATTCACATCGATGTTTTGAGATAGTTGGCAAAAAGCTGTTAGCACAAAGTTGAGCTTTATTTCTGCATGACACCCATAAACTAATAGATAATCAAAGGAATTTTTGGAGTTCATAGTGGGTTGAATATATGTTCTTCATGATTATTTCAAGGAAATGAGTTATGAGATATGGAATAAAAAAAAGTTAAGTTCAATGTTTGATTGGAATTTGTTTTTGAGACACTCAAAAAGCATAGGAGATGTCGTTTATCGACTTGCTCTTTCTCCATTATTATTTAGAAGTCATGGTGTGTTTTGTTGACTTTAGCGTCATACAAACTCATGTTTTGATGATAACAAAATATGTCAATTCAATCAAGTAAATGAATAAGGAAGCATCAATAATTCAAGTTATAGAATCAAGATACAAGTTAAGGTTATTTATTCTTAAATTTTAGAAAATATGCTTGTATGTGTGTAATTATTGTAATTTTGTATGCTCATTTGATTTTTATAAAATATACTTTTAAAACTTGCAAAATATGCCAAAAGATATACTTTTAAAACTTAAGATATGAATTTAATTATATTTTTCAAAATTGGAAAAGAAACTAAAATGTAATTTTTTTAATGACCAAATTATAAGATTTCTAAAAGCTGAAAAATAGGGTAAATTAAGGAACTGGTCAACCAGTTTGAAGTTTTATGACTGTTACTCATTTTTTCTAAAATCAGTCGACCGGTTCGAGGAATTAAAGGTCGACCGTTTGCATTTAAAATTTGAATTTTTATAAGTTTAACGGCTAATTTTCAAATCCTAATTATAAATACAAGTCCTGCAATCATTTGTAAGTAGTTTTGAACATTTTCTCTCAAATTCTAAGTACTTAAAAACATCTTTCAAGTTTCAAAATCAAATTTTAAGCTTACAAAGTGTTGCAAACACATTTTATACACATAGTTCTTTCATTTATAATATTATTTCTTATTGGAAAATTATTTGAAGGTGTAATATATTTTCTACTTCTATTCTCATCTGTAAAAGAGTGAAAGAAATGATCTTTCACTTGGGTATGGTGAGATTAAGTGATTTGGGAGTGAAATCATTTTTAAGGTTTTAAGAGGTACCAAAAATTATTTTTATTGTAAATTAAGTCTTGGGGTTTAAAGGCTTGTTCTTTATGGGTATAGTGAGCTTAAGTGATAGGGAGAGAATTACGTATAAGGTTTAAGGAAGTACCAAAAATTTCATTGGTTATAAATTAAGCATTGAGGTTTCAAGACTTGTTTATAGTAGAATTTTCAAGTGAAGCTTGAAAGAGTAAACATAGATAAAGTTGTGCTGAACCACTATAAATCCAAGGTGTTCAATCTCTCTACTTACTTTCTTTACATTTTTACATATATTTAATTATGTGGTTGAATTGAAACAAAAACTTAAATTTGTTAAATTAAGCTTTGAAATCCAATTCACCTCCCCTCTACGTTGCATATTCGTATTTCATGTGTCTAAGCTATGTAAAAACGTTCTCAACTTAACATATGTGATATGTTATGAGCCACTTCAACTTAGAGATAATTTACCTAAAAAGAGACTCAACCAAGTCCTTGACCGTAAAAGGTTGTGTACTAGGAAGATACATATATATATATATATATATTATGAAAATTATATATTAAAACCATTGAGGAGATGCAACTCAGGAATGAGAAGTGTAGATGTTGATATAGTACCCCCATTAATTTGAAGATTCAGATAGCAAATTTTGAGGACAAAATTCTTTTAAGGAGGGGAGAAACTGTAACACTTGCATAGTATAAGTAATATTATAGTATTAAATGTTGACTTTAGTGTCATACAAACTTATATTTTGATGATAACAAAATATATTAATTCAACTAAACAAATAAACAAGAAAGCATCAATGACTCAAGTTAAAAGATCAAGATATAAGTTAAAGGTTTCTTAAATCTTAGAAAATAAGTTTGTATGTGTATAATTGTTGTAAGTTTATAAACTTATTTATTTTATGCAAAATCATACTTTTAATACTTAAAATATGCACCAAAAGACGTACTTTTGAAACCTAGGATATTGACTTAATTATATTTTTCAAAATTAAAAAATGGACTAAACTACAAAGCTTTCAGGGACCAAATTGCAAGATTTTCAAAAAGTGAAAAGCCAAGCCAAGTAAGAGGAACCGGCCAATCGTTTCGAGGAAAAAAAAATTGACCGTTTACATTCAAAATTTGAATTTTTATGAGTTTAACAACTATTTTTCAAACCCTAACTATAAATACAAATTCTACATTCATTCATAAGTAGTTATAAATATTTTCTCTAAAAGTCTAAGTGCTTACAAATATTTTTCGAATTTCAAAATCAAATCTTGAACTTAGAAAGTGTTACAAACACTTTGTAACAAAATATTCATTTGTTTCAAAGGAGATTAGAGTTTCATACAAGAAAATTTAGAGATTAAATGTAAGTTTAAGATATTTTCTTATTTTTATGTTAATGATGATTATTAAGAGGTTAACATGCAATTTTTGTTATGCATATTTCATAAAATATGATAATTGAATGGATCTATTTTGGGGTGTTTAAACATAAATTTCTTGTAATAATGTATTAAGGGTTATTGTGTTCGAAGAATGAATAGAAGAAATTGAAATTTTATAGAGTTGATGAATGATAGTAGATCGGTCTGTGAATTTTATAAGCTCATGAGTTATGAATTTGAAAATTTTGATTTATGTGATAAAAGTAGACATTATTAGGTTCTAGAATAATTTCGTTTTATTTAAAATTATTAAGTTTTTAATTTTTAATGAATTTCTAATTCTGACTTAGGATGCTAAAATTAACTCATTTTTGCAAAATATTTAAATGACAAAACTATTTTTGTTAACCAAATTTTCTTCAAAAATTATTAAAATTTTACAAATGGATTTATAATGATGTTTGCTATATCATATTATAATTTTAGGGTTAAATTCTGTATTTTTGAACTGTTATAAATTTTTGAATAAACATGATTCACCGTAGAATTCTGTTTGGTAGAATCTGAAAATCTAAAAGTAAAATTTATTTAAAATAGTTACAGTGGGAATTCAGTTCCAAATATTTTATTAATTTACTATATATGTGTCTATATTATCTTTGCACAATTATATGATATTTGGACAAATATTATATTTTTTTAAAAATTGAATATTGAAAGCTACTAAGCATATTTCTAGCATTGTTAGGATAAGTGAACAAGTTGAGAATATGATAAGAAATAATTTTATATAGATTTAAGAGTCAATATATTTATATAGACTTATATTATGATTTCTAAAGATTATATTTTGATTTTATAATAAATGAACATCGTTTAAGTATAAAAAAAATTATTAAACAACATAAGGTTAGATTTGACAAGTTAATGAATATTAAGTTGTCAAATAGATCAGATGATTTAAGTGGTACAATTAAGGCTTAACGAGTTATTTTATACCTTGTGATAATGTATATAAGGATTAAGAATGTTAATATTTGATTATAGGTCAAAGTATTTAAGTTATATTGGTTGTGATCAGCAAGAGGTAAATGAATTAGACTTTTTAAAAAAATCACGATAAATGTATGTATGTGTTTGATTGTATTTTTAAGAATATTTTTCAATTATATATTATTATTGAAGGATTGATTTTCATATTGTTATATGTTTGTGTGATTGTTCATGATTATGTGTTATTGTGATTGCCTTAAGTTACATGCATTGGAATTTAAGCATAAACACATGCATTGTGTTTTAAGTGATAAAAAGTGATTTGTGTACTAGGGTATCTAACTTCATTTCTTACTTAATAAACAATTATAAGTTTATAATGAGCTTTTATATGTGTGGTCATTTCTTTGGCTTTGATATATTGATAAGTATGTTAAATGTTTTGTATAATATGGAAGAGACCTTTGGAGGTATCCCTGGTTATAGTGTGTCTTCACATTCGTGTGACAACGTATTTATATATATTGGAGGACTCATCGCTAATTAGGGTGAGAGAGTAATTCTTACATTTGGGCATGAACGTTAATTGTTTTTGAAATCATATACCTCATTTGCGCTTACCCCACATACAATATATCATTGACGGGTGACATTGTCTCAATCAATGATGAGTGAAGTTCACTAAGTAATAATTGAATAAAGATATTCTTAATAAATTTTGAAAGAAACTTTTACAATGTTTAAATATTATGAAAATTTTAAAACGATCATGGTTTTCATTTCATGTGCATGTATTGTATATAAGTATATATGTATTTTGTGTATATGAAAAATTAATATACTTACTGAGCTTAAAATTTATTATAATTTATTATGATTACCGGATAATTAAAGTTGAACTTATAGCGGATGAATTTAACCGATCTTTCGTTGCTCTTTGGTTTTTTTAGGATTTAAGATTTTTGCTGTTATTAAGTTTTGTAAGTTGTTTAAAAAAATTTTTATGATTAAGGAATGTTTATGAAGGTATGTGAATTAAATTGTAATGCTTTTACCTAAATTAAATTTTATAAGTTAAAAAAATTACATCTCATACTCTCCTAAATTTGGAAGCTTTACATTCAAAGCTTCATTTGGTACAATTTTTTGTGTTTATTTTGTAGAGTCACTTTTGTGTAAATTGTGTTGAACAGACAATAGTGGGTTATTGGAAAGGAACTGATGCAGATTGGGTATATATATATATATTTTGTTATTTTGGTACAGTGAATGCACTGTGTGTGGCATTACGAAAGTTGTTGGAAATAGACAATAGGGATTAGGGATTGCACGTAGAGATAGGCCAACAATTTGTTTTGTGTTACTTTTTGAGTGCTCAATTTTTTTGGGATTAAACCTTCATGGTTGCTATCAACGTAATCTTAAGCCTTGAATGGCATAAGCTATATACTTTAGCATAACAACCTGATCATATATTGCTGTTGAATGAAATGCTCTGTTGCAGTGCTTTTATATAATCTAGTAGCTTAAATCAGTTGCTTTTAGATTATGCAATTGCAGAAATCAGTTGCTTTTTATACTATGTAGTTGCAATATTCAGTCTCATATTGTGTATGAATGACAGGAATGCTTTGAACTAAATTGCATTACATTTATTTTACTATAAATATAAAAAATGCATGCATGGGAATACAAGGAAATATAAAATGTTGGTAGATGTCTTGAAATTCCTTAGAATACTTTCAATGTTGGAAAGCTTTTGCTGACTTTCTGAAGTTTGTTGAAGCAGGAATTGTGTGCTAGAGCCTGCATTAGATGTCCCTATAGCACCTAATAATAGGTTCATTTCTGCATTTGATGGTTTCCACCAATTGAAGAACTCGCATTTGTCATTTGGACATGTATAGGAAAGCTTGTTCGCGTTAGTAGCAGATTTTGATATTTTGACTACTGACCTTAAGCCACGATCACAAGTACTGTACTAGAAGAACAGCCCCCAACTCTTCATCCTCTGTATTTGGATTGAAATTTGACGATCTTCTTGATGGTGGCATTTTTTGCTGGAATTGTATATGGCTGATATTATTAACATATCGTGGAAGAGAGAGCTTTTGTAATGTAAATTATGAGAGTTGGAATGACTTTATATAGAGAGTTGTGAACAATTAATAAAGGAAATTGGTTTTTTAAGCAATTGTTTTGTAATAAAACCAAGTCTAGCGAATTTGCAAAACCATAACATTTCAAAATCACGAGGCAAGCCTAATTGTTTTGAAATAATAAAAATACTAATTTGTTTAAAATGGTTTTAGTAGAAAAACTTATTATTTTATGTGTCGGTCCATAAATAAAAAGTTTTTAGGAGTAAATTTGTCCTTGCACAATTATTGTAATACTGTTAGGGATATTAATATAATTTACTTATTTCAGGTTTGATTTATGGCTTGGTAGTTGTTAGGGTGTAGTATGAATATTTTTCAAATAATGAGGATGGGCCAATATATATCGAAATAATTAGAGATATTTAAAATTAACCCTAAACACAAATAATTCGTATTTTTTAGTGCACACTATAATTCCTAGAAATAATATTAAACGTCATTTCAAGTAATTATCTTTAAAATTTATTTTAAGTAATGTAATATTTGTTAATTAAATATAAAATTTTTATAATTTTCAAAATAAATTATATATATATATATTATCTCTCATTATATAATTAATGAATGACACGTAATATTTTAAAAATTTGAACGAGTCATGATTATCCATCTATTACATGAAAGTCGTGTAAATCTCTCTTTTTCATGATTTTAGAATACAAGTAAATTTAAAAACTAGATTGACTGCAATTGCAAACTTGATAAGAATGAAAAGTAGCAAAAATCAATAATATGATCATGTTATTACAACTCTCTAAATTATCTAACTTTAAGCATTAGTTCTCAAACATACAATTAACCCACCCATTAACTTGAAAGAGTTAATATCCATATGCTAAACGAGAGTATTTTTTAGGGTGAATACTTTTGAATCAAACTGATCTAAATTGAATTAAATTATCAGTTTGGGATCAGTTTAAAAAATCATTAGCTCTACTTCGGTTTTAAAAAAATAAGATTTGACAAATTTTAGTTTGGTAAAGTCCAAATTGACAAAACCAAAATGATATAATTATTTTTAAATTTATATTTTATATTTTATTCAATAAATAATAAATAATGACTCATGTAAATTTAATTAATATAAAATTTTAGAAAATAATTTTTATTTTTAAGTTTAATAGCCTATAAAATAAAAAAATAATTTTTATTTTTTGATTTAATTCAAATCAATAACTCATTTAAATTAATATTTTAGGTTTAAATTCAAACCGATAAATCAAATCAATCTAAACAGACAATTATCAATTTGGATCAGTTTGATTTGTCTTCCACCATCAATTTGGTCCAAACTCAAATTGACAATTTTGAATTGGTTTAAATTTTGGACCAAAATTGATCCAAATTGAATTTGCTTACGCCTAGTATTTTTAACTTTGTCATTTGAAAGAAGTTATAATATTTTAAAAATAAAACTTATAGTATAAAAATGATAACTCTATTTTTAATTAAAATTTAAAATATTTTTGTTTTATTTTTCATAATTATTTGAATGGAAGTAAAATATTTAGTGATTGTTTAGAAAAAATAAATTATATAAAATTTGCTTTTCCTTTCTAAATTCTTTCTATTATATATATATATATATATATATATTTTGTTTTTCGTTATTTTAAACATTATATATATATATATCGAGAAAAGTATTTGAACTTAAAAAATAATTTAAGGATAGTAAAAAAATAAAATTTATCCAATATAAAAAATAATTTTCATTAATATAAATAAAAAAATTAATAAATGATGTATTATTACATAAATAATGGAAAGAAATATCACCACCCTAAAATTTTACTATGTTATTACAGTACAAATATTACACACATTTTTTCTCTCCTTCCAATAGACTAATATATGTATATATATGTATATATATAAATATATAACTGAGAAAACTTGATGACACAAAAATGGAGAAATGAGGAAAGTTTCTTGTTATTGATATTACTGTAATTCTTCGTTGCTCATAAATGAGTAAGGTCTTCTTACATGTACAAGAGATGAATTGAGGAACAAGAAAGGTAACTAAAATACAAAATATACAACTGTAAGTGGGGTGGAAAAATTAGATTTGGATTAGTTTTTCTTCAAAATCTAAACCAATTCAAAATTGTTTGTTGTAATTTAACTGAGAAAACCGACAAATCGATAGTAGTAGGAGACAAATCAACCATCGATTTGAATAAGTTTGGGCTAAGCCCAAAACATTAATTTAATTGCAAGATTCAACTTTCTTATCTTATATTTTACATTGCGTTTTAAATTTAAATTTTATGGGTTATAAACTCAAAAATAAAATTATTTTATAAAATGTTATATTAATTAAATTTAAATGTGTCATTATTTACTTTTTAAAATAATAAAATTTAAAATTTAAAATAAGTTCGATTTTATCAACTTGGGCTTGATAGAAGCAAAATTTGTCGGTTTTATTTTTTTTAAACCGAAGTTGAACAGATAATTTTTCAAACAAATCCAAACCATTAGTTTGGTTTGATACTATTTGTCACGCCCCCGTCCGTGGGGTTTACACGTGACAACCGCTACAGACCCTCGATACAAATTCTATTTCTTTAAACTTGTCCCTCAGGCCTGTAAGACTACTTCGGTACCTGTCCCTCAGGCCTGTAAGGCTACTTCGGTACCTGTTCCCTGTATATTCAATCATATAATTATATACATACAAAGTTTCAAAATGTCAAACCCAATGGACGAATCTAAGTAGTTTGTGAGTCGAGGATAACAATAATACTTGAGGGCTTTAGACTCTTAATCGATTACCACCACCAATTATTGTTCTTGACTATGCTTGCTTCTCTAAAATTGGAAGGTGAGAGGAGTGAGTATATGGGGATATACTCTATGAGTAGATAAAAATATATTTTTAGAAAAAAAATTTATAAATGCACATAAAATAATAAGATTTAATAAAAATATGGCCTATCATTCAAAATCAACGAGCTGGCTCATTTTCCCAGTAGTTACCTTGGCCGTGGTAACTCCGAAACCGTTAGTAGACTTTATGCATGGAAAACAATACTCATTTAATAAAATAATTCTTTTTAATCTAAAGAATGCGTGTTAATTATTTAAAAACTGGTCCACCACTGATATTATCCTCGAGTAGTCATGTGGTGATACTCATGACTAACCTCGACAATCCCACAGGTGGGCAACTCCATAACATTCACCGATATACTTGCCTCACCTGCGGCAAACTCATCTAGGCGGCCTCTCAATAAGTTCGTCTCTAAACTACTACCTTATAGCTACAGTTACATACCAACCTAGCTCTCCGGCCATATCACCAATACAAAGCTATAATTAAATTCATTTACATAAACATTTATAATGATTTCATTTTCAACGTCATTACAAGCCATGCATTTTCAATACCAAACCTAGCCTCCTGGCCAATCACATATTCATTCAAACCATAGGCCATTCATATTTAATTCAAATCAACGATAAATAAATCATTTCATAATTCATAAAATAATAAGTTTCATATAATATTTTAAAAATAGAAAAATGGGTAAAAATAATTCCACTCATAGAAAAGGAAGGTATCTACTTCCAATACTACTCCTCATGTTTAGTATGTTTTTCTTCCGAGTGCTTGGTGCCTATATTACGCATATATAACATTATAAACTTTGATATTCTAATCAATTAATGTTTATGTCTTATATGCAATGTTCATAGTTATTATATCTTAATTTCTTTAGTTTGGTACATATAATTTTATGGGTATTTTAATGAGGGCCATTTAGTCGATTCCCAACAACGGAATTCCATGGCCGTAGTTATCTAAATATCCGCATTTCTTTTAACATAGTTATACACATTTCAAGTGTTATTTTATCGCTCATTTAATATTATATACTTCCTAGGATCACCAATTAATTCATAACTACATTTCCTACATGTAATTAAATAGAAATTCTCGGGTGAACAATGAACCCTAGAATTCAAACATGCTTAAATCTATTAAATTAAACTTAGAATGGATTTATAAGTTTACTTCTAGCTTGTAGATGTTCTTAGAAACCTTACATTATTGTTTAAACACGAAACCCCAATTTAATTTGAAACCCTAACTCATTCACTGTATCTTCTTATTGTTTCAAGCTAAATCCAGTATCATATTGTTGATGTGAGGTATTTTAGCTACTTGATAACCAAATTTGAGTGAGAAACCTACAAGATTTTGCTAAGATCTACCAATCTCCATGAAAATTAGAGAGAGAAATGAATTTTAGAGAGAGAAAGATAAATGGCTGAATGAAGAAGACATTGAAATCGTTTCCCTTTGTGGGTATTTATAAATGTGAGTGAAATTACCAATATCCCTGTCGAATCTTGCCCAAATTTGCTTGAAATATCGATACTTTTAAACTAGGTATCAATATTTTTGAGTTAGGTATCGATACTTTTAGTCAAAGTATCAATTTGTTATTTAAGAATTCGATTCTGAAAATCATTTTGACCTCGAGTATCGATACATTTGTCTTTATGTATTGATCCTTCTTTTTTCAATATATCGATACCTTCATTGAAGGTATCAATCTAATTCAGCATGTAATTATTTTTCAACTCTCTATCTCGGCATGTATCGATACCTTTGATAAAGGTATCAATCTAGTTTCTCTTGTAATTATTTTTGAACTGTCTATTTTGAAATGTATCAATACTTTCTCCGTAAGTATCGATCTGGTCGACTTGTAATTTATTTTTAAGTCTCTGTCTTGTAAAATATTGATGCATTTCTTCGTAGGTATCAATCTATTCAATGAATATCGACATACATTCTCAACGTATCGATACATGTGAACCATGTATTGATACTTTCATTCCAAGTATCGATATCTTCATACTCATGATAGATTTTGACATTTTTTCTTCATTTTCAAGTACCTATTTCGTTTACCTTTTGGGGACTCCATCCTCGATCTCACACAAGGGAGCTGCCCTTTGACCCCGCTTGCTAACCGGTTAGCGAGATCGCCGAATGCTTCAGCGTAATGCAATATACCGAATCTTGTTATGTGATACTCTACATTATTCATTTTATAAACTAACTTAAATCTACCTAAGCCTCATTATGTGCCAATTAATCTTGTATAGTGTACAAAGGATAATGAATGTTGTGAAATAACCATCTTACCCTTATGTTGAAGAAGAGGATTTACATTACTACTTTTTCATTCCTATAGTAGTAGTTTATGTATTTTGCAAACTCCAACTCACCATTTAGTACATTCTTAATATTCACTATATATGCTGATGTTGTAGGGTACACATCATTTCCATCCTCCTTGTCATGCTCTGTCATTCCTCTCGAGATCATTTCTAACACACCTTCTCAAGCTTAAGGTTCTAGAAAGAACTTTGAGCTTATTTCTAAAATGAGCATATTTGTTGTAGGGCATAGGTTTAGTCAACATACCCTAACCCTAAAAAAAATTTAATTTGCAAATTTTAAAATCAAAACCTGCCTTATTTAATAAGCCTTATCTATGAGTTTCGGTTCAGTTTCAAATGGTTCTAACATATCATATTTATTAATTATTTTAATTTTTTTCAACAAAATATATATAGTAAATGATTGCTTAAGTCTAATAATATTCACTCATTTCAGGCTTTATATTATACTAGTACCGTCATAATGTCTGAAACGATTTAATACTATTAACACAATGAAAAGAAGTTATGAATTACAATCATTCTTTTTAAGACTTTTTCTCTCACTCAATTTTCTAGCATTTTATATTTTATCTAGGGTCAATAATGGATGTTTAGCTACTATTTAAGATTCAGACACGAGAAAAATAAGTTAAGGGGACAAATGCTTACAATTTTGCATCAGTTGAAACTTGAATCCTCCTGGGACCAATCGTCCCTACAATAAGAAAATGAAAAAAACCAAATAAAATTTCAACTCACAATATCTCGTAACTTTTACACTCAATTGAAAAAATTGCATTTATTACATACATTTCTGATTACACTAAGCATAACCATAGTAACATCTCTAATATCTATCATCAATTGATATGCATCCTAACCTATTGAAATGACAGCAACTTTGTATTACAACCTAAAATCTCATGACATCTTAAGGTCGAGTTCGTAAACTTCAATAAGAGATTTGTAAAAAATAAGTTGAGAACTGTAAAAGCATCAAATCACCCAAATTACCAACTTGAGGGTCGCCAATATTTGCATCAATATTTCTTAGCAGACCATTGATTCTTGCAGTTTCAAACTCGTGATGACCGCTGTGAAGTACACAAGTATTTACATGGTGGCCAAATAAGCAATTTTTAAGAAAATAACATGAGCAAGCATAACATCAGAAGAGCTTGAAATGTGTATATATATATATATATATATATATTTTTAAAAAAATGGCATGCCTGTAATCGGATAGGGTTCCATGGTTACACTCGATGTTTAGTTTAAGTTCATCTAACAAAAATAATTGAAAAATAATATCCTTACTTATGCCTAATAGTCACCGTACATAATTAAGAAAGCTATTTTTAATAAGTAAATTCATCTACAAAATCAGAATGATTTTATGTCATTGCATAACTATTAAAAATAAATTAATAACTATTATAAGCAGATTAATTCATCAAAATTAAACTTATTTAGTTATAGTAAATAAATATACACTTCATGTATATTTTACAGGCCTATAAAGTTTGTTCCTTTTTCATGTAGCATGTTGTTCGGGTTATGGAACAAAAATTTAAGAAAGTCAGATTGGGCTCTTAATGCTTCAGTCGAAAGAAAATAATAATGTTTTGTAATTAAGTAGCTAAACATAAATAAAAATTTAAAAAATGATATTGAAATAGGAGAATTGTGGATAGAATAATTTAAATTTAAAACTATTTAACAATTCAGCTTGTTATTAGTGGCCACCCTCACTGTTTATTTGCAAAAACTTTTCAAAGAAATAAATCTTATACCATTAAAGTATATTTATTGTGCAATAGAAATATTTTACTAACACATTCTCAAAAGATAGAAAAGCTCACAATAAAAGAAAAACAATAAAAGATCATCAGCCAAAGTGATTTAATAAAAACTTGTAAAAATTCACCGGTTGATAGAATCAACTAAACAAATATATTAATCAGTTTTTAGGTTCATTGCATAACTATTAAAAACAAAATCTTTTTGTCTTTAATAGTTATTAATATGTTTTTACTTCATCAAAACTAGTAAAATTCTACTAAAGGCCATCATGATTTTAGTTCATTGCATAACTATTAAAATAAGATTAATTCATCAAAAGCATTGACAACATCCTTAAAACTGTAAGTTTCCTTCACTTTTTTCACGGGTATTTTTTCCCATCTTTAACAAGTCCTAAAATTTGTCTTTACTGTCAGTAACTTTGAAAATCATCATAGGTGCAATTCTAGTTTTGAGATTTTGAGTCGTTGGCGGTGAGAATGATTGAGATATCACAAATTTCAGGACTCACATTTAAATTTTAGCTTTAATCAAAAAACGAAGAGAAATGGTTAATCAATTTTCGTGCAAGAGAACTTTTTTGCCATTACTAAAATGCCAAACATAACAAGATTGATGATTCTTAGCATTAGCAAGATAGAACATTTTGAACAAACAAGTAGGACCAACAACACTTAATCATTAATACTTCAATTTCAAACGTACCTCAAATCATCAAGCTAGTATCCAAATCTTAACTTCTTATTTTAGTTTACTCCATTGATTACTCAAGATATAGCGAATTAGATAGTTAAGTTACTGATTAACATAAACGTTTAAGATAATGTCAATATTATGAAGCTCTAACACCATTTGCATTTGATATTAAGTGAATTCTTTTCTAATTTTGTATTAAAAACTATTCTAATCTCAAACATATCTTAGATCAATGTTGATGTACAAATCTGAACTTCCCATTTCTATCACCATTTGTATTTGATATTTTCTTATTGCGGGGATGATTGGCCCCAAGAAGATTCAAGTTTCAACTGATGCAAAATTGTACGCATTTGTCCCTTTAACTTCTTTTTCTGTGTCTGAAATTTAAATAGTACCTGAACATCCATTATTGGCCCTAGATGAAATATAAAATGCTAGAAGAGTGAGTGATAGAAAAAGACTTGAAAAGCATGATTGTAATTCATAACTTCTTTTCATTGTGTTGATAGTATTCAATCCTTTCATACATTATGCCAGTAATAGTACAATATAAAGCCTGAAATGAGTGAATATTATTATATTTAAGCAATCATTTACTATATATGTTTTGTTGAAAAAAAAATTAAGGTAATTGATAAATAAGATATTTTAGAATCAGTTGAAATCGAATCGAAATTCATAAATAAGTACCTATTAAACAAAGTACATTTCAATTTCAAAATTTAATAACTAAATTTTTTTAAAATTAGGATAGGTTGCTACAACAAATATGTTCATTTCAAAAACAAACTCAAAGTTCTTCCTAGAACTTTGAGCTTGAGTGAGTGTGTTAGAAATGATATCAAGAGGAATAACATAAAGCATAACAGGGAGAATGGAGATGATGTATCACCTGTAACATCAGCATATACGGTGAAGAGTAAGAATGTACTAAGTGGTGAGCTAGAGTTTGCATAATACACAAACTACTACTGCAGAAATGAAAAAGTAGTAGTACATTTTATGTTACAACATTCTTAATCAAATGGCTGAGAATTGATTCACTTTACAATTGTATATTTTGTATTATAGCTACTTTTCTTGTTCCCCAATTTATCTCTTGTGTATGTAAGGAAACCTTGTTCATTTATAAGCATCAAATAATTGCATTAATATCAAAACAAGAAATATTGCTCATTTCTCCATGTCTATGTCATCAAGTTTTTTAAGTTGATATCAAAGTTATGAACATAGGATAGTGACCAAAATATCTCCACCCAAAACACACTACAAACATATATATATATATATATATATATTTATATATATATTATGATAGATGATTGCCTCATCGTATTAATCATGAAAATAAATTACATACAAAAATGTTAGCAGAAAAGTCTACATTTATTAAATATATATTTTTCAAAGTAACATTTAATGATATGTTTTTTTTTTGTTTTTTTTCGTTTTTTTATACTAAATATAACATTCTCAAATCTAAAGATGTAACTAGCAGGTGATAGAACCCACCATCATTCTAAGCTTTACACATACTGTCTGAATGCCAATGCAATACATGTATGCACAATGCATCTTATAACACATAATCATGCAGCTTAAGGGGGCGATGTGCCTCCACTAATACGATATATACAGTACAACTATTTACATAATAATACATAATGAATTAAATATGCAATGGATTGACTGCAATCATGAATAAAATATTTGACATTAGACAAGACGTCATGTGACATAGTAAAACATATGCTACTGTACAAAACATACACTTATTAACCCTAGTGACTTTGACGTGGCCCTTTTCCTCAGCTCATGTCTTCGTATTACTAAAATGGCTTGTTAGACATAAGGTTTTGCAAAGCTGAAAATTAGAGGGGAGGTGGGGTGAGTCTAAGGAGACTCAGTGAGTGGATGTAAATGTAATAAAATCACTATTAAATTGTAAGATTATGAAATTAAAATTAATCTTATATATAATATTTCCTACTTTGACAAAATCCAACCTCAACTCTATCCATACTTTCAGAGAATTTCTCTAATATTCATATAGCTCTGGTATCTATACAATTATGGTATCTAGGGGCATTACGTATCGCCGTTTCCCCTAGATACTCCTATGAAGGTTTATGGTATTCCAATACCTCATCAACATTCCAGGAAACAGTTTTAATAATAATAATAATAACAAGGCTTATAAGGTCATAACCCTATTGTTCATAAACTCTATAAAGCCATAGTCAAAGTGTGTTTATAAATTTAATTGGAATCTCAAGCATATATATTTCAAATATTAACACTGCTTAAGCATACACCGATCATATCAGTTAACAATTCCATATAAAATCATTCTATAACTCTACTTATGTTCATCACACCCATGAATCATATTTACGACATCAACAATTAATCCTAATGTTTCTTTCTCATATTTTGTAACCCAATTATCTATAACAAGCTCACAATCATCCAACACTTTATTGACATCCAACACTTTATTGACATACTCAAAAATAATATTTAATACAATAATAATGATTGCTTCAAAACATCTTAATATACTATCCACATTTCTGAAAATAGTCTCAATAATTATAATAGGTACAAATTCTTTAAGTACAATCAATAGCAATATTAATATCCATCCTCACATACCATAATCCTCAAGTCACATCTCATAACACATAGCAACTCAATACATTCACAACCCTTCGGAAAAATAATTAATTCACAACTCATGGGTTCGCAACAACCTAATACATCTGCGACATTCTTATCACTTTAAAACTCATCATTCTACCATAACTAACATCTCAATCCATTATTTTCACATACATATGTATTACAAATATAGGTATCATAAATGAAGAAATCATATCAATATCACATTTGGCCTCTTTCTGGCCCTAGTCTCATAACTTATCAACACTTTCATACCATTTCCATACACGTAGATACAATCATGAACATCATATTAAGAAAATAAAATAATAAAATATTCCTTTCATTGGTGAGTTTCAATAGTCTACCCTAGGCTACATGTGATACTCAACACATTTATAAATTTTATCGACTCAATACCACATTACTATTGTTTTGATTTATAAACAAACAAAGTAAATAAATATCAATGCCCCAAGGCCCATTTCCATAATTTAAACACTTTCACATCCTTATGAAGTAACCATAAAACAAGGCACTAAGCATTCCCAATAGTTTCACACAAACTCGGTCTACCAAAAATTGTAATTAATCCGATTTTTGCTGAGAGTCAAGCTCAATTCAACAACATATATTGAAGGCGATGAAATCCTATTCCGTGGGAAATGAACAAACTATGCTCTGTTTCGCGTTCACAACGGAAGGGTAACATGCGACCACTGTTCGAGAGGCTATACCCTTCACACGAACATGCGAAAAGGCTTCCCATGGATCTAGACATATACATATGTATGTTTTTGGTATTTAAAACAATTTCAAATATAAATATAAATATAAAGTTCAAGAACTTACTTCTTTCCTTTGCAATTCGGAACAGCAAATAAACTCCTTCACTCACTTCTATGGGTCTCCACACGTCGGTATTGGTGACGGTGGTTCTGACTTTGTTATGGGATCGGTTTTAGCTTTACCAAGCCAAAATGTTCTTTCTCTCTCTAGCTTTCTTCTTCTCTCTTGTATTTTTGGTTCAAAACTAGACCTTCACCATGCTTCTCTAAGGATGGCCCTCTAAAAATTTCATAAAGAATAATAGAGAAAGAGAAACTCACAACTGAGTCTTGCTTGGGAAGGCTCACGTTACATCCAATGCAACTAACACTCAACACTCGAGTGTTTTCTTGCACAGCCGTAATCCCTAACAACTTTGCCTACTTGCCTTTTCATTTCATTAAATGCATAAAGACAACATATGTGGCAAGCTATATATGGCTAGCTTGGAAAGAGAATGTGTGTATATATATACACTAATATATATATACTCATACACATACTAATATCTTATACATATATATATATATAACTTTAATATATATATATATAATACAATATTATATTCATTACTTATAATATATTATTATTATTATATTATTACTTTAATGAATATTAAAGTATTATATCATTATATCATAATATAATATCCGTAAATCATATTTACGTTATCCTATAATTAACCGAAATATTTTTCACGAATACGAGTGCTAGCTCGTCTTTTATCGAAAAATATATTTTTTACAATAAAGAATCAAATTGCTACCCAATTAAAGTATCGAAACAACATTATTAACAAATTAATGATTATTGTATAATAGCAAATGACATCATCATCAAGTAATTGACTGTGTGTGAACCCTAGGTTTACTGTGAAATGGACATGGGTGGATACGAACTCCTTCGTATTACTTCTGTATAACTCTTTGTAACAAAAGTTTCTAATGATCATGACCGATCTCTAGTAAGACGTTATGACCCCTAGCCACAAATGAATGAACCTATATAGTCGTACATATATATAGTAAAGTCTTTCTACTGTTGACTCTCAATCGAGTGCGGGTCATGATATCGTCAAACCCCTGATTCAATCATATGATCTGAACCTCAATCATTTACAAGATTTATATATCCGTGAAATACTTTTTCGAATATACATGCTTTGACCAAAGACTTTATCCCTTTGTATGACAGTTCCACCTAGGATCTCAAGTTCCAATATCTGAGCTAGCAGATTCTATTTTAGCTATCACCTATCCTCATACACTTAAACACATTGCCAACAAACTTTTTTCACCAGGCTTGGTTAACCCAGTGCAATATACATAAGTGAACGATGTGCCTCAGTGCGGAGAGTAGCCGTAACACCTTAGGTCAAAGGACTAATGGTATACTAGTACGGTTGTGTGATGTATCATTGACTGTGGATAATCACCCATGTGATTTGTCATGTTTGGTCACATTCTCTAATGCATTACCCATATTTATGCTCTTATGACATGAGACTCGTCACCTAACTATTAGTATCTAATACTAATTCTTGGTAGCATCAAATATACCAGTCATGCAATGTCATAATTCCTAATGACATCACCTCAACCGGGAACAGATTTAGATGTATTCAAATCAAAACTCTGTCCTCATATCTACAACTCTTTGTAAATAGAGTTCTAATATCATAATACATCATAGAATCTCATTCTGTATTTTATATATACAATATATATATTTGCAACTGATCATGCAAAATGATATAAAAGCCATTTTATTAATCGTAAATTGATTTACAATTAATTACATAATTATATATAAAATAAAATGATATCCCTAAACTATATGACACGATTGGTTCTGGGGCATATCTCCAATATATATATCTCAGTGCTTTTATTAGTTTTAAAGAGTTCCTTAAGACCAAGTAATATAAATCTGGAATCATTGTAATACAAGTTTAATCAACTCACATGTTGGAATTTAACAAAGTCGTACCAAAGCGCGTTGGCGGCGCTCTGATCGGTAATCTATAATACAAGACTTGTGTTAGATTTTATGATCATCATTGGATGAATAAATAAATAAATACATGTACACTCTACCTCACTTTACGAATTCGAATTTTAGATTCGATTTCTCATGTTATAAACACCTAAGTGAGTTTGAACTCACACTGTGCTAAATTAACAATGTATCTTAATCTAGGTTTTTGGCGATACACTCTATTATGAGTTTAGTTTCTACCACTTTTTACAAATTTGAATTTCGAGTTCAAACGCTTCAGTTATAATAAATTTTTGGCACATGACTCAATGAGGAAGGCTGTGGCACTTCGACAGGGTAGCTTTGTTTCTGAATTTTTTGCAAGTACATCGTTGTGCGTCTTGACCTGATTTTTGACAATGTTATTTCTCTACGTGTCTTGTTTTCTATGATTTTTATAGCTTGTCAATCTAAGATCCGGAACTCACTTAGTTTTCATTTTTTCGAACCCTTTCTGAAAATTTCTAACGATTGACACTCATGCATTTCTCTCGCGATTTCACACATAGCTTGAACATGCACTGTTCAAGCTATTTTATCTCTAATAAGCCATAAACACATATCAATTCATATACACTTTATATCAACACAATTCATACTTTTCAAAACCACAAATTAACACACATTACTCACTTTGCTTGTTGGAAAATTCAGAAATTTCTTCCTTTTCTCTATTTGCATTTCCGTATCTTGTTCAGATATTTAGTTAAGCATCTTGCCTTTTAGTTTCTTCCTTTGCTCTCTCTCTCTCTCTCTCTCTCTCTCTCTCTCTCTCTCTTATTTTTGCTTGCTTCTTTATTCACAATCAAATTCAAATTACACACAAGCTATTACAACAAAAAATTAGAAACAAATCCTTCTCCTCCATTTTCTTATTCATGTTTCCTCTTTCTCATTTTGCTCAACTGTTCATCATCTTTCCAATTCTGTCGGCAAATCAAACACCATAATTAAAGTATAGAAAAATAGAGATCAAGTAACAACAACACTCATTACCAAAATCCAACTAAAATTTAACAAAAGCACAAAAAATTCATGGAAATAAGTCCAACACATACTGGGTTCAAGCTTAAGAACAGAAGCCATCCTTCTCCTCCTTTCATCTTTCGGTTTTTTTCCTTTCTCCCCATGGCAGGATTTCAATTTCTTCCTCTCCTCTCATGGCCGGATTCTTCTACTCTCATCTTCTTTTGCCTTTTCTCGGTTCTTCTTTGTTGGTTTTTCCTTCTCTTGGTCGGCCAAGAACAAATGTAATTGGGTTTTCTTCTCTCTCTTTCTCATTTTTGTTTCCTCTCTCTCCCTTCTTCTCCTCACCGTTTTTTTTTATCTTCTTGTGCCTCCCTTCTCTTTTCTCTCCATCCTCTCGTGCCTTTCTTCTCTTTTCTCTTCCCCAATCCCTTTTTACTGTATTTCCTCTTCCTTTTTTTCCATTTCTCTTTTCTCCATTCTTCTAGCATGTTCTTAAATGAAAAGGATGAAAACAAATAAAATAAAAGAAATGTAATGTTTTAAATATAAGTATGTGGGCTAAACTTAGGCTTTAAATTAACATGTATATGGGCTGGTTAAATTAACTAAATTAACCCACTTAGTAATTCAATGGACATAATTTACATGTTAATTTTTCTTAAACCAAATTGTCATTTAAACAACCTTAAATTGTCAATTAAATGTGCTTATTTTTATTATTTTTATTTTTTTTGAGTTCAGTTTGAAATTCTAATAATATAAAATTATTAACTCACTTTTCGAATTATTCATCTATTATATTCGAAAAAAATTATTTCGAACATCAAAATTTTATTTAACTATTATGAAAAGTTTCGGTCATTACACTAAAGTAATCTCACCTTATTATATTCAATTAACAATAATTTATTAGATTGTATTCTTATAAAATACTATTAAAAAGGACGCCAAGAGTTAATACACTGATTAAAAAATATTGATCTAATTAATATATTAATTAAATACCATTTAAAATATTTTACATGTAACATCAAGTATTTTTATAAATTTTTTTTCTAAAAGTACTAAAATATGTATATACACTAGATTACATTTTTAAAGTGTAATAATTTAAATTTAAATTTATATTTATATATGCAAAAATTAAAGTTTAAAATTATGATGTAATTGTATTATTCTGACCCGATCCAATAACGTTGGTGATCAATAGTATTGAATGAGTGGGCCTGGGCTTGGGTAACTAACATGATGCGTGGTTGGTGACATCATATCCCCACTGTCTGTCTGTCATTATCGTCAAACGTCTCCGAGACGACTAATATAAAAAGATTACTCGAAATTAAGAGGTAAGGTCTGATTTTCTAATAATTCAAAAAAGCTAGAGTCGTCTCTATCTGTCTCTTAAAAAAGCCTAGTTGTTATGACAGCGGATGCTTTACCTTTAAATTTTTTTATTATTATTTAATTATAAAAATTTAAATTTAAATTTAAATATTTTAAATATTTATTTTTTATTTTAAATTTTATATAATTAATTTTAAATTATAATTAATAAAAAATTTAAAATTAAGATCCATCTAATATTCGAAACTCTTTTTTATATTTTAAATTTTGACAGATATTAATACATAATATAATTAATAATTAATTATTTTTAATATATTTTTATTTTTAATTTATATAATATAATTTAAATTAATTTATTAAAATATAATTTTAATTATTAATTATCTCCGACCTAACCAGATAGAAACTACATATCTCCGCCCCGTTAAAAACATATTTGAGCCGCAACTTCTAGATAGCAGCGTTCTTACGACGACTTATTGATGAAACATCTGAAGTTTCTCTCAATAGCGAACCAGTAAAAGAAACCAAACCATGTCGATTACGAGGTCAAACAGCAGAAGTACCACTCATGTTCTGATATTTCCTTACCCAGCACAAGGCCACATGCTTCCTCTTCTCGACCTAACCCACCAATTATCTCTCCGAAATCTCGACATCACCGTCTTGATCACACCCAAAAACCTCCCTACTCTTTCTCCACTTCTCAACGCTCACCCCGCTATCCAAACCCTAGTTCTTCCATTTCCATCTCACCCTTCCATCCCTGCAGGTGTAGAAAATGTTAAAGAATTAGGCAACAGAGGAAACATCCCCGTCATGGCCGCTGTGGGCAAGCTTTTTGATCCCATAATTCAGTGGTTTCACTCCCACCCTAACCCTCCTGTTGCCATTCTCTCTGATTTCTTCCTCGGCTGGACTTTCAATCTTGCTCGTCAGCTAAACATCGTGAGAATTACTTTTTTCTCATCCGGGTCTTTCTTGGCCTCCGTTAGTGATTACTGTTGGAATCATAAGGATGATGTGAACTCACTGGCTGTCGTTGAGTTTCATAGCTTGCCAAGATCTCCTGTTTTTAAACAAGAGCATCTGCCTTCCGTATTTAGGTTTTATAAGGAATCTGATCCTGATTGGGAATTCATAAAAGATGGTATGATTGCAAATACTTTTGGTTGGGGTTGCGTTTTCAATTCTTTTGAAGCTCTGGAAGGCGAATATTTGGATTTCTTGAAGAGAAAAATGGGTCATGACCGTGTGTTCGCTGTCGGCCCGCTTAGTTTGATTGGCCCCGAGTCAACCCGTGGGAGTGAACCGGGTTTGGATCAGAATGATGTTGTGTTAAAGTGGCTGGACCGGTGCCCGGATGAGTCTGTGGTGTACGTCTGCTTTGGGAGTCAAACGATTTTGAGAAAAGAACAAATGGAGGCATTGGCTTCAGGGCTTGAAAAGAGTGGAATCCGTTTTTTGTGGGTGGTTAATACGGGTGTGACCCAAAAAGAGGAAGATGGATACAGGTTAATACCCGACGGGTTTGAGGAGCGAGTGGCGGATAGAGGATTGGTTTTCAAAGGGTGGGCGCCACAGGAATCGATCCTGAGTCACAAAGCGGTGAGTGTATTCCTGAGTCATTGCGGGTGGAACTCGGTGCTGGAAGGGATAGTGGGCGGAGTCATGATATTGGCATGGCCAATGGAGGCTGATCAATTTGTGAATGCAAAGATTTTAGTGGAGGATTTGGCGGTGGCTGTCAAGGTATGTGAGGGTGCTGACTCGGTTCCAAACTCGGACGAGTTAGAAAGACTCATTGCTGAGTCACTGAGTCAATGTAGAGAAGTGAAGAAGAGAGCCAAGGAGTCGAGAGGTCAGGCTTGGGAAGCTGTGACGAGTAGTGGAGGCTCCACCAGGGATTTGGATAGACTTGTCCAAGAATTGAGGAAACTAAAGGAAAATGAATTTACAAATTTGTAAAGAAATTGTATTACACGCTTGATCTTAAGTGACTCATGACCATGGCTAATATTTGTATTCCCTACAAATTAAAATTAAGCAATTTTCGGAAGAAACGCAGTTCATATTATATGATTGATAAGATTTACGTCTACTATTTAAGATAAAAGATCACGTGCGTTCTGTAGCCTACCTACCGAATACCAAAGCAGCCAACTTTTAAAACAGTTTCAAGGAGTAACGATGTTACACACACACACAACACGCCCCCCCCACTTTAACTCAAGGTTGTTAGTAGAGGAAACAGAATGGTTGTAACGCCACAAATCTAACAGACATCTCATCGTGTTGAATTGAGATCGTAATTTTATACGCATTTTTTAAACCTTATAATTACAATTTTTATTTATTTATTGAAATACTTCATTTTTGTTAATCAATTAAACCAAATATTTTTTAATCTTCTCAAATTCAATCATAATTTAATTAAATTAAAAAATTCCAAAAGAATTTTCATGACACAATTTTAAGAATGTGAAAGATGCATTACAAAATCTTTTATCCTTTACAACATAAATAAGTATTTTAATATTATTTTTCAAATTAAGTTATCATACTTACCACTCTAAATAACGTATTTTGCAAAAATTTAATAATAAGGGGATGAACATCCAACTCAATAAATAATGACATTTTTAACATATGCTGAGATTAATAATCATTTTTTATTTATTAAAAATCATACAAAAATATATTTTTAAATAAGTTTTTAATAAATAGAAAATTAATGTTTATAAATTTTTATAAGATAACATATCAAATCATAATTCATAGAATGTAAATATGAAAGTTTATAGAAAATTCATTATAGAAAACATAGTAGTGTCTTCTATACTCTAAATGACTTGATCAATAACAAAATCAGATAGAGTGCACCATCATAATATAATTTTTCAACTAATCTAAACAAACAGATATTGACAATGGTCGATCATATCCAAAATTAGAAATAAAATACTATAGACATATGAGTCAAATCATTTTTCTTTCACAAAACACATGAACATTATTTCTTACCATATTCACTTGCATTAAAATATTATTTTAAAATCATAAAATATAAATTATTTTCTAATCAAGCTTTCAAAGTGTAGTCATACTACTAAAAATTTATTTAAGAAAAATATAAAGTATATTTGATTATAAATTAATAAGACTTTCACATAATTTTTCAAGCATTTGAGTTAATAAATTTATATCAGAAAATATTTTCATAATACAAAAATAACACAATATATTATGAATGAAATTACTCTCCTCAATTCAAGTTAAAGTCTTAAGTTATAACTAAATATTGTCTAAAGGTTTCAAGCTTCCTATAGTAATAAATTATCTCATTAAAGGCACTTAGAATATCACCTAAATAAAATTTTTAAATTTTAATTACATCTACACTACCCGCTTAAGTATCCTAAACTAAAATATTTACTTTTTGAAATTTTTAACTCCTAATCTATATATCGAATAAAGTTAAAACTTTGCAGTTTTCTGAGCACACCTATGTATAAATATTTCATGGCATTTTTAATTCAAAAATATTTTCTAAATAATAAATTTTCAGACGATAGTAAACTGTCCAGATTGTTTTAAAATTGTGGTTCACTTAATTAAAAATTTATAACTATTTAAATATGTTTCAAAAAATTCTAAAATTTATAGAACAATCAATAAACATATCGATAAAAAACCGTAAAATGTTTCATAATTTCTTAAGATCGTTTGATACTTCAAAATAATAATTGTTTTTTTTTTCCAGACCATAGTAATGTATCCAAATCATTTCAGAATTGTAGTTTACTCAATCAAAAATTCATAATTATTTAAATATATTTCTAAAAATTTCAAAATTTATAAAAAAAAAAACTAAACATATAAATAAACCATCATACCAAGTTTTGTAATTTTTTAAGGTCGTTTGATACTTCAAATCATTTTTATTTTACAATCAATTCGTAGAATTCATAAAATTTCATATTACAATAGTTAAATTAAAAAATTTGTATAAAATTGAATTATAGTATGATTTTAGTGAAACAAAGTTCTACAACTATCTTATTATGCGAGGATTCATATTATAAAAAGTTTAATAAATAATCATGACAGAGTTTCCATAAAAAACTTTCTATAGTAATTATGCTCAGTAAATATTGTAGAGTTCTAGTAATAAAAATTAAACAAAACATGGGTTCTCACATCTTAATACCACTTTACAAATATTAATCTAAAGAATCTTATTTGACCTATACAAAACAATGTAAAAAGATTTTAAATAAAAACTAAAATAAACATGGATAATTCATTTAGAGCATACAAGAGATACATTAAAAAAAACAATGATAAAATTTAGCTCCCTTAAACCGTAAGCTTAAGGAGCCGCCAATCACAAAGAGAATTTTATTTCAGTTGTGTAACATACCAAATCCGGAGATGTTACCGACAAGTGATAAAATCAACTATCACCCTAAGCCTCTATCTGTCTGTTTAAGGTAAACACTATTCTTGTATACAAATAATATTAATATCAGATCATGTATGGAATGTAAAAATGCGATATGCCCAACCATAAATATATAAAATCAATAAACCATCTACCATATCTGTTATAATATAATACAAGCTGAAATCTATGCATGGCCCCAAAATATGACTCTATCTGTAGCATACATAACCCTTTATACATGATGGACCTAAATGCTCCAGTGATTGCAGTGTTCTCCTCTGCTTATGTTTTCATTGCACTGAAATGGCTCATCGAGTATTAAATTTGCAAAACTAGAAAGGGGGGTGAGTTTTGGAAGACCCAGTGAATAAATACTACAAAACAGAAAAATATAATATCAGGAAAAGCTGAGTTCTACTACTAACAAATTAAACTCAAAACTGAAATCAAAATTATATTCAAATTTTATTGTAATAAAGCCAGTTCCAACACTAAATCATTATAAAATAAAAATCTTTGTATATCTGGTATTCTGACCTGCGATATGTCACAGACAGTCAGAATACATCTTTGATCCCGTAAGGCAATCTTTAGCCCCGTAGGACACTCTTTGGCCATGTAGGACAATCTTTGGGAATAAAAAAAATCATGCTCGTGTCTAAAAAAAATTAGATTCATTGTCATGCTTTAAAATCACAAACCAAACCATGTTAAAAAATCCATGGATGTATATCAAAATCCTTTCCCAAAATCCATGTCTTAATTTAAAAATTTAAAAGAAAATCATTTAAAATTCAATTAATCATCGACATGTTCAAACATATCAAAATAACCATGATTCCGTAATTCAGAAATGAACATATTCAATTATAGTTAAATAATTCAAATTAGTCCTTAAAACATTTATATTTCAAACATTATGTTCAAATAATATTTTTTAAAAATAAAATATTCACTCCAAGTCTTACGATTGCTATTTGAATGACGTCTGACTCAATGAAGGTTAGATTATCTCTTACTCGGGGTATCTATAATATGATATTACCAAATATCGTTAGAAGAATCGAAATAATAACATTTATGAACTAATGTATACAGATACTAAATATACTCAAATATATCCCAAATTGAGACCTATATAACTATCATTACTCATGATTTGACAAAACTTAATTCGGATTAAGCGAATATAGCTATGGCACAATAGGTCTAGCTTAATGTTGATGACAGGGTTGTACAAAATAGTCATATTGCTAACTTTACTGTGAACTTATCTAAAAGGTTATGAAGTTGAATTTTGGAATTTTTATATCCTCTTACTACACCTCGTTCGAAGTTCTAGAACTCAACTTATATCCACATAAACAAACATTATTTCAGTGAACCTCAATTTCGGGTATAACATGATTCAATATAAACATGATTCATAAATTACAATGAAACCATCCATAAGGATTCAATCATCATTAATAAACATTAAAAATATAATTTCACTAACTGGTATAGTCTTTTGAATTTAGTTTCAAGGTTAAAGATAATATCGACACATATTGTTCTAACTAAATTTCACAATAGGGCAGCTGGCTTCCGAAATTTGCTAAAAATTCATCTTTGTATGAAATAATCTAATTTTTGACTATGTTATTATTGTATCTAGTTTTTACAAAATTTTACGATTTATTAATTAGAGGTCTAGAACTCATTATGTTTGTAAAACATTAAACCCTGTCCAGAATTTTCGACAATCTAACGTGCACACTCTTCACATGCCAATTCATTGCCCTAAAATTCAGTACAATTCAGTCACCATATCCATACATTATTACATCTTAATTTCAATTTTTTATGCACCAAATTATAACCATAGCATACTCAATCAATTGCTTAATTAAACCTTAACATAAACATTTAAATTTATCATATGCTAACCAAATCCACACAACATTCTATAAAAGAAATTAGTAAATCAACTCACCCATTCCTTTGTTTTCCTATCACTTTATTTTCTTTCCTTCCTCTCTTTCTCTCATTCTTCCTTCCTTTTTTCCTTTCTTTCTTTCTTTCTTGGTTGATTTTTCCTTCTTCCTCTTCTCTTCTTCTTTTTCTTCTTTCTTTCCTTCCCCATTTGCTTCATGGTCTCTTCTTTTTTCCTCCCCCTTCTCTTCTTCTTTCCTTCATTCCTTCTTTGCCTCACGGTCTCTTCTTTTCTCATCTTCATTTTCTTTTCTTCTCTTCTTCCTTTTCTTCTTTCCTTCTTTCCTTTTTTGCCTCACGTTTTCTCCTTTCTTGTTTTTCTTTTTATGTCTTGAATTAACTAGATAAATATAGAATTTTTTAGTAATTAGGCCCCTATTTTCCAATAATTCATGGGCTTGAATGAGCCCCCATTTTCTACAACTCATGGGCTTAAATTAGTTTGGTTATAATTTTGGGTCAAAAAATTAATTTTAATTTTATTGCCCCATATTAATAACTATTTATTTCTTTCCCCTCACTTGTCATGAATTAGCATATTAACCCCTTAAGTTTAAAAATTTTTTCATTCTAATCACCAATATTCTATCATAGTTATTATGAAAAATTCAGGTTGTTATAAGTTGAAAGAAGAGTGAGAGGGGGAGAGGAAATAAAAATAAGTTTATATATTTTGTTCTAGCAAAAAAAAAAAAAAAAGAAAAAAAAAGGAAGCTAATAAGGAAGACTTACAGGATTTACTACTTTTCTATGCTGAAATATCATTTAGCAAATATGATACATGCAATAGTTTAAATTATTATTATTATTATTTTCCTACACATAAAAGTAATATAATATTTTCCTAATTCAATTAGAAAAGTGAATATTATAGTGGATTTGAATAAGATTGATGGCAATTCCATGAGAGATTTGGATAGGTAGGCTTCTGCTAGAATTGAGAAATCTCCAAATAAGAATTAATGTCACTATGTTTCTCATGTATATATATAACTAACATTTTATACCCATAAAGATCTCTAAATTCAATAATCAAGGTTCAAACCTAGTTCTAGTTATTACAATTTGAGAAGGCATATATAATATATTAATAGTGACACAAGCTATTACGATTAACATTTATTACAATATTTTTCTCCATATTCCTTCAGTTCTAAAATGAACTTGAAATAATCTGAACAAGCAAAAGCAAAACCAAAAAGCTTTGCTGCAACTGCTTCAGCATTCTAGTTAGCTTGTTGATGTAAAATTTTACCTTATTGTTATTGTTATTTGTCACATTTTGCTTCATTTTAATGGTGTTACTCCTATAACTTGCCTACCTGAAGACCGAACATTCATCCTTACCCATTTTTCATTACTAGATGAGAACCAAGAATATCACTTTCTTTTGCATACATACTAAAAACTTAAGAAGACATAAGTAGTTTAAATGTCACGTCCTCTATATAACCACCCACTACTCTAAAAGAATTGCAAGTATAAACTGTTCAACTACTCAAACATTCACTACTTGAATAACTCTGACTACTGAAGGGCGGTTATTGTCAAGCCATCTATTATATCTTCTCAACCTTGACATATAAAAGGTAAGATTCATTCACAGAAGCGAACAAGAAAAATCAACTTAGCTGTTGTGCTGCCAAAACACTTCTAAATATAATTCCCTAAACTCATTTTTTAATATTCCATTTTTAAACTTTGTTTTCCATTTTTATGACATTTCTTTGAGTTCAACAAATACGCTTCTAACTTAAGTATTAGAGAGTTATGTTCGGCCACACACTAACACCTTTGATCATTCTCTATTTTACAAGAGATGAGATACTAATAAGCCTATAAGTAAGATTTTGTTTGTTTGTTGACACCTGACTGTTGAAAAATTAGTGTCAACAACTGGCATGATCTGTGAGGAGTTGAAAAAAAAGTCAATTTAAAAAAAATACGGTAATATCAAGAAGAGAATATATAGAGAAGATTTTAGATGAAGTAGTAGCAAAACTCTATTAGAATGATAGTGAAGATTTGAATGATTATACCTTAATAGAACGAGGTAATGAAAGGGAAAGAAGGGGAATTACGAGAAAAGTTAAAGGAGCAGTCTAAAATTATGAAGAAAATGATGAGAATTTGGCAGGACATTATCTATTAATTCAAAGATAATCTTGAGGTAGCGAAGTTAAAAAATAGAAAAGAGAACGTTGGTCCGAGCAAAAGACTTGAAGAGGAAGTCCCTCAATCAGGAAGGCTTATTATAGCTCAGAAAGGAAAACAGAAAGTTAATTATTGAAGAAGAAGAATGAAAAAGACTGTCGTGGTTCTAGAAGTTCTTCTCAAAGATAAGAAAATGATTCAGTTTTAAAGCCAAAGATCGTAGTTCTCGAACGAGCAATTGAAAAGATTCTGGAGCATTCTTGGGTTTAGATATTGTTCCCTTATTCAAAATCTGTGAAGGAAGTAAGGGAAGATCAGCCCAGATAAAAGAAAATAGTAAGAATGAAAACCTGGCAATATGTCGTAGAGATGATAAAAAAATATACAAGCAAAACCCGAGAAGTCATTATGATAGTATTGTCATGGAAGAAAGAGGAAGAACTTGATAGAAAAGGGAGAGACAAAGAGAGTTGTTTTAAAAGTGAAAATGTTTGTTGGAGGAGATCCAAGAATTGACGGAGTACCGAGACACAAAAGGTGTATGAATTTAAGACAAAATCTCTATTGTCTTAGAAAATCATGAATTTGCAACTTTCGAAGAGATTCAAGATTCTATAAATCGTTGCCTAAACAAGGCATATGAACCCAACACTGCATATTGATAAATACAAGTAAATGATGGACATTTATAGTCTGACTGAATTAGAAATGTATTATCATTTCTCAATGACATTAGAAGGACAAGCGTGACTTTGGTACAAAAACATGTCTTCAAGAATTATTAACTTCTTCGGTCAACTATGCCATAAATTTACAAGGGAATTTAGAGGAGCTCGCATACCTCAAAAAGATTTGAGTAGTTTAAAGATGATCAAGCAGATAAGTGATAAAAGTCTTAAAGAATTCATGAGGAGATATCACACTGAAGTATTAGAATTGGGAGATTACAACTTTCCAATTACCTTAGAAGGATTGAGAAAATGCGTCAAGACGTGTGATTTTTGGTATGAGTTACATAAGAAACATGTAACAACATATGATATAGATTGTGACTTAGGAGGAAGCTAATGAGAAGAAAAGGAAAAAGAGAAGAGATAATGGTCGAGAACCCATAAAACCAAATATTGGACTGAGGAGGTTTGAACTCGGTTTGATAGATAGTCGCAACATTAGAAGGGTCAACCATACAGGAAAAATTACAGTCTACCGAGAAAACTACAAGATGAAAGACATGGATCTTCTAAGAGATTGTCGCTCTTTCCTCCAACTAAAAACTAAGAACTCAGGGTGGCCAAGACAGTTGATCAACAGTAGTTCACTACATCAAATATACCTTTAGTCAGAATTTAGGAAAATGTGAAAGATAGAGGTATGCTGGTAGCACAAAGGCTAATTAGAACTCCAATAGGGAAGATGAATAGAGTAAATATTGTGTCTTTCACCAAATCCATGGGTACAATATCGAGGACTGTATAAAGTTGAGGGAAAAGGTTGAAGTGCTAATAAAGAATAATTACTTGAGGAGTTATGTAGCAGGGCAGATGATGAATGAGAGTATAGAGAGGCTGAGTTATTCTAGAAGGACATTCGAATCGGGCTCAAAAGAACTACTAGCGTTACTCAATGAAACCAACTGTGGGGCAGAGCTCAGTCTTTAGTGTCCATGCAAATAAGAAGCTAAAGCTGAGTAATGACCAATAATGTTCACAGAGGAAGAAGTAAAAGAAGTCAACTATCTGCATGATAATGACTCAGTGGTCAGCATGAACATAATGACCTCGATAAATTGAGTTTTCATTGACCTAGGGAGTTTAGTTGACATTATATTTGAAGTTAGTCGGCAAGAATTAAGGATGAAATAAATTAGTTAGAGATAGTGCAAGCATCATTATACAATTTTGAAGATGAGTGTGTAGTGCCACTGGAAAAAATTTAGCTCCCAGTTAAGATAGGGGAGAAGTCATACATGAAAACAATAATGGTGGATTTCCTTGTTTTCAGTCATCCTATACCATACAAGGTCTTACTGGGAAGACCATTTATACAGAATTCAAAAGCCACGATGTTAATTTACTATTTAATGTTGAGGTTCTTGGCTTCTGATGGTGTAGACACCATGTCAAAATATAAAAAGGAAGAAAAAAGCTGTTATGCAACCACGATGAAAATAACTTTCTGCATCTCAACTATAAACATGAAGAGTCAACTAGAAAAAGTCGAGGATGGCGAAAATGATCATTTAGCATAACTTGTTGAAGAATTTGAATTTATGGCATTAACAGATATTGATCTTATCAAAATTGTAAACATCATTTATAAGTTATGTGAGATTGAGAAGGAAAAACTAATAAGTTTTATAAGCAAGTATTCTAATGTTTTTGCATGGTCTTATGAGGTTATACTAGGGATAGACCTAAGGATAGCCTTACATCAACTGGCTATCAATCACAAGTTCAAGCCGGTGACATAAAAGAGGTGAGCACCTAATTAGGACAGATATAAAGCAATTCATACTGAGGTTAACAAGCTATTAAATGTAAGTTTATAAGAGAGACCTATTACTTAGAAAGAATCACCAATGTTGTAATGGTGAAGTAAGGCAAATGGAAAGATATACGAACATAACCAAGAGAAAACTACATTCATTAAAGACCAAGGGTTATACTATTACAAAGTGACCCTATCGGATTGAAGAATTTCGGGGTTACATATTAAAGATTAGTGAACAAGATCTTCAAACATTTGATTGGGAAAACAATAGAAGTGTATGTGGATGACTTGATAACCAAGTCCGTATATACCAAGAAATCATGTATAGTACTTAAAGGGGATATTTGAATTGCTAAGGAAGTATCAGATGAAGCTAAGCCTAAAGAAGTGTGTTTTTGGTGTAAGCTCGGGCAAGTTTTTGGGTTTTATGGTTAACAGGTGTGGGATTGAGACAAAACAAAAGGTATAAGTAATCATAGAAATGAAGTCTCTGAGTATATTAAAGAATATGCAAAGACTAGTAGGGAAGATTATAACGTTGAGTCACTTTATATCCAAATAAACTAATAGGTGCTTTGAATACATTCCAGTAATGTGAAATGGAAAGGTCATGAAATAGATGTAGAATTAGGGGAAGAATTTTCAGGAATGGAAAGCATGCATGGCCGAGATACCATTATTAGCCCAACCACAAAAGAGAGATATAATTTTCCTTTATTTGTGGCAATATTAGAGCATGCAATGAGTAGGGTGTTGGTAAGAGAAGCAAAGCAAAGAAAAGATACAAAGGTCAGTCTATTATGTCAGCAAAGCCCTATTGGAAGCAAAAAGTAGATACACGCCACTTGATAAGTTAGCTCTAGCTTTAGTGATAACTACAATGAAGATGAGGCCGTACTTTCAAGCTTATTCAATCATTGTACTAACAAATCAACCACTAAGATATATTATGCACAAGTTTGATCTCTCTTGTTGACTTGTCAAGTGATTTGCAGAGTTCAACAAATTTTGGATCGAATTTTAAATAGAAAACTATAAAAGCTTACACATTGGCAGATTTTTTAACGAATACATATATGAAGATGTGATGAACAAATTAGTAATGGTGATCGAAAGAGAGAATGATGAGATCTCGGGATGAAAATTGAATATTAATAAAGCCTCTAATGCTCAAGGGTGTGATGTTGGGATAGTTATGATTAGCCTAGCAAATGATGAACAGGTTTATGTATTGAAATTTTGATTCAAACTAAACAACAATGAAGGAGAGTATGAGGCATTTTTAGTAGGACTAAGAATAACAGTATCTATAGGAGTAAAAAATCTGTGTATAAAGAGTGATTCCCTACTAGTAGTGAATTAGGCGAATAGGTAAATCTAGGAGCGAAAAGGGAAGATGAAAGTTATTTTCATAATGCGAAGAAGATACTTAAGGGATTTGAAGAAGTAAACATAGAGTAGGTGCCAAGAGCATTAAATGCTCATTCAAATTCTTTAACAAAGTTGGCATCAACATTCAAAGGTAGAGTATCGAAGACTGTATCAATCTAATATATTAAGAAGCCAAATATTGAACAGAAAAAGGAATGTCGAGAAGTAAATGATATTAGAATAAAGTATTGAATGGATTTAACAAAGGCATACATTGGACAATAAGAATGAAGCTAGAAGAATTAGGTACCGATCTGCCAAATACAGCTTGGTAGATGGGATACACAATAAAAAAGGGATACACAATGCCGTATATGAGGTGTTTGGATGCCAATGAGTCTAACTATATCCTAAAGGAGATCTATTTAGGTATTTTTCGCAGCCATACAGGAGACAATTCTTGACTTTTTAAGTTCTCAAACAAGGATACTATTGGCCCACAGTTTGTCGAGATGTAACAGAGTTAGTAAAATTTTGTGAGAGTTGTTAGATCTATAGGGACGTTATATAATAACCACCCAAGAATTTGACTAACATAGTTAGTCCTTAGCCATTCGGACAATAGGGTTTGGACTTGATAGGATCATTGTCGATAAAATAGGGATAAACACTATTTGCAATCATTGCTATAAACTACTTCACAAAATACGTTAAGGCGAAAGCTCTAGAGAAGATCATTGAGAAAAAGATCGCAAACTTCATTTGGAGGAATTTGATGTCGGGTTAAAAATTTCAAGGCCATAATTACTGACAATGGCAAGCAGATTAACAATGACAAGTTTAAAGAGCTTTGCAAGAGCCTGAGAATTAACCTAAGGTTCGCATCACCAATACATTCTAATGTGAATGGATAGGTTGAAGATGCAAACAATATGGTAAAAAGACTTTGAAGTTGAAATTAGAGGATAAGAAGGGAGCCTAGGTGATGAGTTACTAGAAGTTCTATAGGCTTATAAGAAGACCACTCGAACAGCTACAATGAAGATTCCTTTTTCACTTATATTTGGTTATGACATAGACATACCCACAGAGATTAGGGCTCGAACCCACAAAGTCTTGAAGTATACCGAAAAGGAAAGTCGAGAAGCAATACTCGTACATTTGGACTTACTTGAAGAAAAAAGAGAACAAACAAATATCCTAGTAGTGGCATATCAGTAGAGAGTTGTTTGATATTACAACAAGAATATACGAGCTCGGTAATTTACCAAAAGATATTTGTCCTTAGGAGAGAGTTACATAAAGTACTATAAAACTAAGGGATAGAGTATTTGGTCTGAATTGGGATAGTTCATACAAAGTACTCAGGATAGATAGATAGGGAACATATCAACTTGCATATGTAGATGTTAGAATTGTTAGAAAATAGTGGAATTTTCGACCACTTTTCCTCAATGAAAATTTCTTATTTTTAAGATTTAATGTATGTCTTGTTCAATTTGCATGCTTTGACAATGTGTTGGGACTAGAGAATAAATTTACACCAACTAAGTTAAAGCCTATATAGGTTTGAGAGTTCTCAGAGACATATAGGCTCGCAAAGTCAAATTAAAGCTAATACAGGTCTAGCATTTATCGAAGACCTACACGCACACCAATGCACAAAAACCTATACAAGTCCGAGAGTTCTTTGAGACTTATAGGCACATGAAATCGAATTTAAGCCTATATAGGTTTGAGAGTTCCTAATGACCTACAAGCACTCAATTAAAGAGTGATAACAAATACTTGTTGTAATTTTTGTCATTTAAGTAATTAATCTCAAGCTTAGGAAATGCAACTATTTAAGGATTACTTAATGCATCAAGGTACGAGAACAATTATTTAATGAATTTTTTTACTTCTTAAGTTATATGCCGAGGTGAGATGTTGTTTCTCACATTATATTATGCATCGAGATGAAATCTTAAGTTTAAAAACATTTACTTAGTCTATTTATTGCTTCTTAAACAACGTTATGTGCCGAGGTGCAAACTAAGAATTTATAAAGAAGGAATAAAATAGTGAATTGAAATTTCATTAATAAGTAATAGTTATTACAAAATATAATTATCACTATTTACATCATTGGTCTCAACCTGAGCATATGAGGTATTGGCAACATTAGTTAGATCTTTAATATTGCTTTGCTAAAAGTTGGTTCCTTCATCACCAAAGATCTAGTTTTCAGCATTCTCTGAAGGAATCATCATCTGTTGAGCATTGGTTAGGGTATTCTCCTCTCCAACCTCTTCATCATCATTGCCCTCAATTAGTTGAATAAATTGGACGAGTATTTCATCTATCCATACCAGGTTCATCTTAGGATACTAAAAATTTAAAAGATTCATAATCTCTTAGAAACCATGGACCAAATTTTTTCATCTGTCATTTTCTCGGACTCCTTAACATGGATAAGATCTACAATCAAATTAATGATCTTCTCTTCTAGTTCACCTTTTTTTTATCTTTTAGCTGATCAGTAGAACTTCTCGCCATAGCCAGTTCAAGGGCAAGAGTATTTATTATTCTCATTGCGAGATCAACTTTCTCATTCTCATTCTCATTCTCGAGCTGACCTCTTTGAATTTTGACCTATGCTAAAAGAGTTGGAGTTCTCTATCCTTCATGAATAGCATAGAGAGTCTGATCATGATGGCGAGTTAGAAGATAAAGTCCATGAAAATTAAAAAATTACAAGTTAACGAATGTATTAGTGAAACATATCAAACGAAGTCCCAAGAAAAGAAAATACCTTTGTCACGAAGTTTATGATAGTATTGTAAGATTATCTATTTTATTCGACCACTCATTCGAAATGTAAATCTTAATAGATCGGATCATAGGAAGTATATGCTCGTACCAAGCTCTCTTTACCTCCGTGATATCCAGGCTGCATAGTTTATTGCTTATGTTGTCCTCAAACATGGCCGAGATCTTTCTCATATCTCTCCCATAAGGGGCGACGATAACTTCTTACTCCGCAATGACTTCACCCTTATCCTTAGCCCTGTATGCAATCAATCACTTCTTCCCTTTATCTTTCACCTTGGAGGAAGGAGCAGGAGCAGCAGTTTTCTTCTAGTTGGCGGTCATCTAATCCCCTCTCTTTTTGAACAATTCCTCAATGCCTACCACGAGGCCTCTTCCCTTCTTCTTCTTCTCAAATTTCTTTGGCACTATTCTTTCCATAAAGCAAATAATGTAAGAATTATATGCTGAGGAGAAAAGATTTCATAAAGCTTAGCATTTACATCTTTTTTTTATGAGTTAGTGGTGCAATTGTTGCAATGATACCCGAGCTTTGAAGACTCTGAGAAGAGAACGACTGGTGCTGAGAACGCTTCACGACTAGCGTATCTGACACCTTGTCTTCAAGTTGAGGAAATAATGTCTTAGAACACTTTACAGATCTACATAAGGAAAATGATCTCAAATTAGTGGATATATAAATGATAGTCACAAGAAAGGCTAGTGATAATAAACCTAATGCGTCAAATTTAGTGGGGATAGAAATCTTCATGTACCCTATCCTAAGAACCCAACCTCTTCTCCTCATATAAAAAACCAGTGTTCTTTCCATTATTGTTAAAGGAAAGGTTGTCAGCTATTGGTTTTCTCTCCTTCTCATAAGTAACGAAGTAGTACCAGCGCAGGTTGTCTTTTAGGTACTTCTCAACTAGTACAAATTTCTCAACACTTGCATAGATTTCTCATCTTTCCCTGCTTTACTCCACAAAATGTACATGTTAGCAACAGTTTACTAGGCATTCAAGTTTAATTGGTATGGAGCTAAACCTATTTGGTTGAGGATTTTTATGAAGAAGTGTTGGAGAGGAAGTCTCAACCCGAGATTAAAAAAATGACATCTAAGAACGTGATCTCACCATTCATAAGTTTACTTACCCTTTCTCCCCCTCTTTGTTAACATAAGGGTGACATTTTCAGAGATAGATAACATATCTCTTAGACCCCTGAGGTTGTCCTTGGGAATGAAGGATCAAATCCAGCCAATCTTATAAGAACTATTGTCATTATGTACACTGGCTTCGTATGTCGAGGAAGAATACTATATTGGTAACTTGAACCTGCAGAAGAATTATTTCTCACCTTCTCCTCCTCGATATCCCCTTACCCTTGCAAGAAGTTTGTTCATCATCTACCTCCATAGGCTTAGATCGAGAACCTAATTTCTTATAAGGGATTTTCTTACATACGCTAATGAGATCAACTTGGGTATTTAGGTCAAGCTTGGTTCAAGCCTTCCAATCTATAAAGTTCTCGGGTGTGGAAGTCTTGTCCCAAAGACTCCTTAGAAATATTTTGAGAATCTGAATTCTTAGATGTTGTAAACCCTATTTTGTGAATATAAAGACTAAAAAGAAAGGTTTCTTAAAGTTTTGAGTTTTTTTTAGAATTAAAAAAAAATAATAAGGGGTATTAATGAAATTTTTGCGAATCAAAATAAAAGGAATTACTTTCTTTCCAGTGTCACTTGGCTTCGTATTCTTCTCTTGCACAGAATATTGTTTTCTCCATTTCTCTCTCAACCCTCAGCCATATCATTTCAAATTTGAACCAATTGTCTTTCAAATTACCATTATCAAATGATTTCTCGTCCGGCCATATCATTTCAAATTTGGACCAGTTGTCTTTCAAATTACCATTGTCAAATGATTTCTCGTCCTCTCCTATTTGATTTAGTACTAATTTTGTACTAGAAAATGCAAAAATGAGCAAAGAAGAAAGCTAGAGTTGAAGTCAATTTGGGGGATTCTACTAGTCCAAGAATTTCAAGCACATCAAAAGATTTCTCTTGAGTTTTGGTAAGTATTACACCCATATTTAAGTTCAAAGTTAATTTAGGTATAAATTTTGAAATAAATTTTACTGTGCATAAGTTAAAATTTCAATTTGTGACATTGTGTTAAATTGAGCATTAGAACATGAATAAATTCTTTGAATTGTTGTGTTTGAAGTGTTGAAATTAGATTTAAAGGTTTGAGTTAGTACATAAATGGATTAAGGTCAGAATTGGTTTGGATAAGAAAAGAAATAATTCGGACAAATTAGACCTTCCAATGGTTATCCTCAGTTTCTGAAAAATAAAGACATTTTAAAGAAAATTCTATTAGAGACAAAATTATTTTACATAGAAAACTCTTTCAAATAAGTACTTATTAAACTCAATCAGAGCTCATTTACCTTACTAAAAAGCCTCAAAAACATTCTAATTTCATTTTAGAATAACTCTGATTCGAGCTCAAAGTCCGACCCCGAGCTCAATGGTCGACTCGTGCTTAATGTCTGACCTGAGCTCAATGTTCAACCCCAAGTTCAATCTTTGAGCAGAGCATAATGCTTTTGAGGCTGAGCTTAATATCTAAGTTTAGCACAATGCTCCCGAGGCCAAGCTCAATACCTAAGTTAAACACAATACTCTTGAACCGAGCTGAATTGTGTGTCAAACTTTTAGAGAACATAACTGTCACAGGTATACTTTTCTCTTAGCCGAGATTTAAGCATGTGCGGCACTTACTAGCACAATCAAATTAGCAAGTCAGCCTAAACATGTTAATACGTAGCAAACTCAAGTGGGTTAGTTGTTTACAAAAGAAAGCCAAGAATAGGAAATAAGCCAATATCATAATGCCACATAATTTGAAGTTTTATTGATAAAATACGCACAAGCATACAAGCCATCAATGGCTTACAAGCATTGAATAAACAAGTGTTACTACATATCGAGATAATATAAACAAGTTTGAATCATTCATGCAACATGCAAGTAGCACATTTCTATTTATCTAAGGGTGAAGGAATACACAATAATGCCCCCAAAGTCCTAATGGACAAGGCCTTTCTAAGGCACCGAGCTATCCCCTACCTCCCCGAAAGAGGGTTTTAAGACATTACAATTATGGCAAGAGTAGATATAACCCATGTCTTAGTTGTCACACTCCTAAACTCGTAAATGAACTTACAATTCTAAGTTACAATGGTACCTTCCGATTTACGCCCACGGGCTTACTAGCTAGCCCTAGACAAGCAAATACATGATGCCCTTACATCCTCCCTCACCTAATTTATCGGCATTCTCGACGATGATGCTATCTTGAAGTCTTCAATCTTCTGTTAAAATTGCTCCAATTTTTCTGCTCTCTCTCAGCTGATCTCTTCTTCACCAATGATCTTTCACTTCACGAGGAACTCTTCATTTATGAGTTTAGGAGTGTGACAACTGAGATATGGGTTATGTCTCATCTTACCACACCTGTAATGTCTTAAAACCCTCTTTAAGGGGGATGACTCGATGCCTCAGAAGAGCCTTGTCCATCAACACTCCGGAGGCATTGTTATATACTCCTCCACCATTGGATAGATAAAAATGTGTTACTTGCATAAATTATTCAAGCTTAGGTGTATTGTCTCGATATGTAATGATACTTGTTTATTCGATGTTTGTACACCTATTGATGGCTTGTATGCTTGCGCATATTTTATCAATAAAACCTCAAATTATGTTGCATTATGATATTTACTTATTTCTTACTCTTGCTTTTCTTTTATAGATAACTAACTCACTTAAATTTGTTGTATATTTAACATGTTTAGGTTGACTTGCTAGCTTGATTGTGCTAGTAAGTGTCGCATAAGCTTAAATCTCGGCTAAAAGAAAAGTCAGCCTGTGAAAGTTAGGGGACATACAAGATATTAATGGAAAGTTCTTTCTGAGCTCTATAACTTGATGTCCTATGCCTGGCACAATGGTGCCGAGCCAAGCCGATTGTTCTCAATCCTAGACTAATACTCTTGAATCAAGCTAAAATGAGTATTAAACTTTTAGAGGTCATAACTTTAGATCCAGAAGAAGTTAGGGGACGTACAAGGTATCAATGGAAAACTCATTCTGAGCTCTATAGATTGATGTCTAGTTCTAAGCACAATGGTATCGAGCCAAGCTTACTGTTCCCAATCAAAGACTAATGCTCATGAACCAAGCTAAAATGAGTGTCAAAATTCTAAAGGTCATAACTTTAGATCCAGAAGGAGTTAGGAGATGTACAAGGTATCAATGGAAAGCTCTTTCTAAGATTTATAACTTGATGTCCTATTTCAAGCATAATAGTGTTAAGCTAAGCTGATTGTCCCCAATCCGAGACCAATGCTCTTGAACCAAGCAGAATTGAGTGTCAAACTTCTAGAGGTCGTAACTTTGGATCCAATAGGAGTTAGAGAATGTACAAGGTATTAATGGAAAGCTCATTCCAAAATCTATAACTTGATATTCTATACAAAGAATAATGGTGCCAAGCCAAACTGATTGCCCCCAATCTGAGACCAATGCTCCTGAACCGAGTAGAATTGAGTGTTAAATTTCTCGAGGTCATAACTTTGGATCCAAAAAGAATTAGGAGACGTATAAGATATCAACAAAAAGCTCTTTTGAGTTCTATAACATGGATAATAAGGCTGACCTAATTAAGGTCATTCTCAAGATTAAAAAGTCAAAATAGTTCATAGGTATATGTATATGACTAATACATATCATGTATAAATGCATCAAATTAAGTGTTTATACAAGTGAATGGAATTCAATATTGATAGTATTCAATATATGTTATTTAGGCACCGAGAACTTGAGAGAAGGACCTAGTAGATGCGGAGATCTATAGTGAGGGTAGTTACCCGCCCATTATTGTAAGTAAATTTATGCATATATGAATATTATATTGATATATGTGTGTTATACATATATGTATTGCTTGTGTATTAATCAAGCGGTTTTATTGTTAAAAGGAATTTGAAATAAAATTATTTTATATGAATTGCATGATATTGGGTTGATTTGATTACCTAGTTTGCTTTTAAATGTTATGTTATATACATACTGAATTGGTCGGGAAGACCAGGATTTTATTATATGTTTTAAAATCATTGATTGTAAATGATTTTATTTTAATGCATGTATATTAGTGATATGGCTGGTAAGGACAGATATTGATTTTTGGCCAGTGGGCCTAATGTATGGTCAGTAACCTGTTATTTGACTGTATATATAGGGAGGTAGCCTATGGAGGATATATCAAGAGGGTTTGTGGCGATTGTCACGGGTGGACCCCAGGGTTGAGGCGTGACCGATATAGTCATTTTCTATGGTCACTAGTGCCTTAGATGGATAAAAAATCAAGAAGACATGCTAAGAAAAATATGGATTCAATTTGACTCTTCTTATTATGATTTTATAAGTATCAAAGCTTACAAACACTTCACAATATATCTTTCCAGTAACATATTATACAAAAGCACTAGTACTTATGCTCAACACCTATTTTTGAAATAATTACTCGCATAATTAAAGGAACCAAGAACTCAGAACCCCCCAAACAAATTTTCTTAAAGTACTCATGGCAATAAAACTTTCCAAATAGATGAATGGGTAAAATAACAATTGAATGGTCATAAAAAGCTCAAAATGCTAACCTCAAATGAGAAATGATGATAATGAATCAACTAAGATGAAAGGTTTCTTATCAAGTTGTTGGTTGCTCTAGTTTGTACTTTTTCCCATTTGTTCTTGTGTTTTTAGTATTATTCTTTTGTTATGATAAAGTAAAGAAAAGAGTGAAAGTGATGGCTATAAGGGTTTATAAAGAAAAAACATTTTCAAATCCTGGCCATTCACAATTACAAGGGTGAGTATGAATGACACATGTTGAAGTAAACATCTACATTAAATACATGTAATGATTACAATAGTTTTTATGAGATATGAAAAGACAAATGGCAGTTGTTTGTGCGAAACACGAGGAGGTGAATTTTAAATGCAGCTGCAATCCCTAGTAAATTTAAATTTAAATCTCAAGTGGATATGACGCTTAAAAGACTATTCAAATTTCAAAATGACATGACAGTTAAAAAAAATGATTTCCATACCACTTCAAAAATCGAGAACCAGAGAATTAAATTTTAATTTCTAGTATTGAACTCTTTATTACTAGAAATTTGGGTACTCTTGATTCTCTTATAACTCGCCTACTTAAAGACCGAACATTCATCCTTACCCATTCCCTATTATTAGATGAGAACTGAGAATATCACCCTTTTTTACATACACACTGAAGACTCGAAGACACATAAACATTTTGAATACCACTTCCTCTACGTAACCACCCACTACTCTGGAAGACACGCAAACATAAACTACTCAACTACTTAACTGTCTACTATTTAAATAAAAACTCACTATTGAAGAACGATTATTGTCAAGTCATCTCCTATAACTGCTCAACCTTAGCCTGCAAAAGGTAGGATTCATTTATAGAAGTGAACAAGAAAAATCGACCTAACTATTATGCTATCAAAATACTTTCAGATACAATTCTCTCAACTCATTCTTTAATATTTCACTTTTAAACATTGTTTTCCATTTTTGTGGCCTTTTTTTGGATTCAGCATAAAAGCTTTTAACTTAAATATTGGAGGTTATTATCGGCCACACAACAACACCTTTGATCATTGTCTATTTTAGAGGAAACGAGATATCGAGAAGTTGAGATGGAAGATTTTTTTTATTTGTTAACATCAGGTAGCCGAAAAATCAATGTCAACAGATGGCATATGCAGAAAGGCATCTATCGGGGGTATGTGATTTACTAAGAACTTTCTTGTCACTAAATTATATAAAGTCTATGTAAAGGAAATGAGATTATCATAATATAATCACTGCTATTTTTAGGCATTATAATTTTGTACTATATAAGATGAACAAATTAATCCAAGTTTGTGCATTAGATAAAATATATTTACCTGTAAACCTATGGAAAATTCATTTAGGAGGAATTTCCTGAAGCATTTAGTAGAACAATTTTTTTCAAAGCAATGACGATTGAAATCGTTAACTCCAATAGAAATGAAAAAAAGAGATTCAGCTAATGCTTCTCAAGCTCTTGTTACTTCTAAATTTCTTCGGAAGATCAATTTGGATAATTCTCTAAAACATTTCTGTTTGGTTATTAAATGTTAAACAGATATCCTGGTAAGCCAATGCAAAATATATGAATTGATGAAACCATAATTAACTATGTAAGTTACCACTATATAACAAAAACGATTGCCAGAATGCTTCATACAGAATAGGGAAGAATGTCACAAGCCCCGATGCATAGTTTATGCCAATTTTTGTTTTACTCCTTTTCAATTCTAAGAGTCCCATATAAGGAGGAACCAAAGGGCGCCCAAGATTTATTGCTGCATGCAATAAGAAACAAATTAATTAAAATGATAAAATGATTTGAGTTGTGTTGTGTTGCTTTATATATATATATATATATATAAGTGCTAGCTGAGACTAAGATCACATCCTTAAGCATCACGGGCAATTTTTTTAGAATGCCAGGAACCTTTATATTGAATAGGGACACCAAAATTATTTATTTCCTTTTAACATCTAATAAACTGAAGTCTTTTGACCATTTAATTTAAACAATCAAGTGCTGGACTACCAAAGACGGCCATCCTTCTGCCACCTACAAGAAATAAATTGCAACAAATATGTATTTTTCAACACGTGAAGGGAATTGCAACAATCATATCACTGATTTTGCAAAAGAAATTCATGTTAATAATCCTTGAAAAAGTTTATATCTGCAAATGCTTTCAATTGAGCATTACCTGGTCATCTAGCATCATGAAAAACATTCTGGAGATGATGGTCGAGATTGTCATTGTGCCAATATCAATTGAAGAAAATATGGACTTCAACAAGTACCTTGAAAGCCTTAGTGTTGAATTAAAGTTCCAAAGCAATATTTTCTTGTATAATATTTGAAGTTTCAAATCCAAAACTTCTACCAAACATAATTTTCCCACAAACAAGCCAGTGAAAAATTATTTTTGTAATCCTTTTTATCATCCACCATCACTTTAAAAAATTTCAATGCTCATTCCAAAAAACGTGTTACAAATTATAGTTGTTTGAACATGCTGGATACAGAAAAAGAATAGGTATCTCCCATTAATAATATGCCTCCTATCTCAGGGAGAATGCCAACTACAATGCAAAACTGAATCTATAAAATTGTAATACTTTAGATCTTCCAAAATACTCATGAATGCTCCATAATATCCAATTTGAGTGATTCTACTGCAAAGGCGGAAGACAAAAGTTGCCATGGAAGATAAGGATAAGTAAAGTAAGTGAGTCATCAAACATAATGTGACATAAAGCATTGTAATAATTTAAGGTATATTGTAAAGTAAGATAAGAGATAAGTGTGATTTTAATGGAATAGTGAGTCACTATTTTAGAGTGTTCTTTGTGTGCCTATTTAAGGAGACCTCTTGTATGTAAAGAGGTATTCAGAGTTAGAGTCTAGTCGTATGCTAAGTGTGTTAAGAGTTTTATAAACATTTAGTCCTTGAGTCTTTGTGGTTGCAAACTTTTTTGGCACATAAGATCGTGAAAGTGAACTTGTTGAAAAGCAATTTCTCCAAAACAAATGTTGCGATGTAAGACAAATTAAAAGCTATTATCTGAAGCAAGAACATCTTTATTTCAAATTCAATCTATTTCTGTCAACCAGGATAAAGCTTGCTTCTTTAAGTGTCTCGATAGTTTACACGTCAACTTTGTAAGATTCTGAATATGATCTGCAGCATAACTGATGATTTCTAAAAATTGTTGTATCTGCTTTCTACTTGACAACTCATTAGGAAATTGAGATATCTTCTTAGCAAAAATATGTCTTCTTTTTGTTGATCATCTATTTAAGGTAGCATATTTACACCTACTCCCTTTTGGAGAGACTGTATATGCTTTCACATAGCGCATACATTTGGCTATGCTTAATAACCTAAAAAACACCTCATACAATGAAAAATTTCAATGCTTTCTGTGAAGTAATTTTGTTTTCCTTGTTAACAGTCAAAGGTTAGTTGACTTGCTGTTATAAAGATGTGGCAACATTAGTTGATGATATTATGAGAAAAATTGATGATATCAAAAATAAATATATGATATGTTTTTGATAATGACTAAATTAAATATGTCTTAAATTTGTCTCAGAATCTTAAGTTAATATACTTAAGTTTATTGCTCAATAAATCTCTGTTCAAGTGTATTAAAAAGCAAACAGATCGATACATCAAAAAAGATCGATATAAAGAAATAAGGATATCGATATTTGCTGAGATAGTGGCTTCAAATGAAATCACCAATACAACCAGATCAATAATAGAGATCAACAGATCGATACATGACCTTTACTTAGAGTTATAAATAATTACAGAGGTAACCAGATCGATACATGGAGATTAGTAAATCGATACATGGCCTTCACAGAGAGTTGCAAAATAATTACCAAGGCAACTAGATCCATACATGGACATCAATAGATTAATACATGATATTCACAGAGAGTTGAAAAATAATTACGGAGCAGACCAGATCGATATTCAATAAAAACAAATCAATATACTAAAACCCAAAAATACTTCCAATACAAACAGATAGAGAAGTGAAGATCGATACTCGGGATGCAAATCATATTGTTCACTTAAAGAGAATGATACATGAAGAAATGGATCGATACTCTCTTTGAATTTAAAGCTCAACGGTAACTTCTGCAGCATTAATAGCGAACATTAAATCCACCAAATCAAACCGTTAGACATGGGTAGCTTCACAAAACGGATAAATATAAATAGAAGATATACAGTGAAGTTTCAGAGGAGAATTACTTGTAATCAATATCAACGAGAAATCATTTAACAACACTGAGATACGAAAATACTGAACTTTCTATCTCTACTGTAACTCTTTTAAATCTTGTGTGAGAGAAATTTTTCTTGTGAAAAGCTTATAGAAATATTCACTCTAGTGTGAGAGCAAAAATCAAAAATATATTTATAATTTAGTTTTAGGTAATTCTTCACCTGTACCAAAGAAGATCGTTGTGGTTACTCTTCATCCATATAAAAGAGTGTAAGGTTTCCTTTCACCTTAGAAAGAGTGTACTGGGCTACTCTTATCCCGTCAAAACAAGAAATTAGTAGAATCTCGGTGAAAGTCTCTTCCATCCGAGAGAGTGGACGTAGGTCAAGATTTGCCGAACCACTATAAAATTATGTTTGTATTTCTCTCTCTAATTACTGTTTCATTACTGTACTGCATTACATACAATTTTATTTGCTAAATTTTAAAAACTCAATTCACCCCTCTCTTGTGTATTGCCAACTAAGCCAACAAGTGGTATCAGAACCTAACTCAATCAAATATGATTTACAACCTTAAGAAGTAGATTAAAATGGCATCTAGCAGTAATCTTACATAAATAGTAAATAGACAATCTACAAACAGACCATAATTCTTTAATGGAACATATTATACTTATTGGAAAAAGATAATGCAAATCTTCTTATCAACATTAGATTTTGAAATCTTAAATTTAATAGAAGATGGATACTATCCACCCACAACTGAGGATAAAATCACTAAAGAGAGAAAACTAAAACAAAAAAGGGAATGGACTCCCGAAGAGAGAAATAGGTTCACCCTAAATGGAAAGGCAATGAACATTTTATATTATGTTTTAGATAAAGCTGAATTCAATAGAATTTCAGGATGTAAAAGGCTAAATCAATTTAGGATATGCTAGAAGTCACACATGAAAGAACTAGTAGAGTTAAGGACTCTAAAATTAGTATGTTAGTTTATGATTACGAACTGTTTAAAATGAAATTGCATGAAAGCATAAAAAACATATTTACTCGTTTCACTGACATCACTAATGATTTAAAAGCTCTTGGTAGAACTTACTCAAATGCATATACTATGGCAAAAATTCTAAGGAGTCTACCTAGAAGTTGGGAAGCTAAAGTTATGGCAATTAGGGAGGCAAAGGATTTGAGAACCTTACCTTTCGAGGAACTTCTCGGATTGCTCATGACATACGAGCTTGAAAGTAGACGAAATGACGATAAAGATAAAGAGAATGGCAAAAGAAACATAGCACTAAAGAGCACCAAAAAGGAAGAAAAGGAATATAAAAGTGAACAAGACTCAGATGAAGATGATTTTCTTCTCATAGCTAGAAAATTCAAAAAATTCTTTAACAAAGAAGGGTACAAAGGAAGAAACTGGAAATAAAGAGACTATCCAAAATATAATGGATTCAAGAAAAACTTGGAAAAGGAAAAGAAAAAAGGAAAGAAATCATTTGTTATGAATGCAAGAAACTGGGGCTTACACAACCCGAATGTTTGTTAAGAAAATATAAGAAGGACAAGAACAAGAAGAAGGTAATGAAAGTGACATGGGATGACTCCTCTAGCGAAGAAAGCTCTTCGTCATCGAAAATTAAGCGAGCAAATTTCTACCTCATGGGAAAACTAGAAGATGAAGTCTCTATATCAAAATTCTTCATTTTATGACACATGTTCAAATAGTAATGATGATTTATTAGATGAAGACTTGAATGCATTATATGAGGAACTTAGAAATGATTTTCAAGTCTTATATGCAAAA
>JAXCLQ010000009.1:10797586-10975518 GCA_035584115.1 Cedrela odorata | reverse complement strand
TGACTCATTGAAAATAAAAGTTAAAGAACTAAAAATTAAGAATGAATCTAGCTCACCTAATGAACTTGATATATTAAAAGATGAAAATAAAATCTTGAAAAGTGAAATAGCTTCTCTCAAAGAAATCTTGGCTAAATTTACACAAGGAAAAAAATCCTTAGACGAGCTTTTAGGTAGTCAAAGATTAGTATTTGATATAGCTAGACTTGGATATAAACAAGAAATCAAACAAAAGTCGTATGCAAACTACTTTGTGAAAGCTAAACAACAAGTAGTATCATCCATTACTTATTATTATTGCAATAGAAAATGGCATTATAGCAACACATATTTACACAAGAAAAATAAGTATAATAGACCTAAAATGATATGAGTACCTAAGGAAACACAACTTAAAAAAATTATGCATGCAAAAATGGTCAAGACCTTTAAGATAAAACTAATATCTATAGACCCAAAGTCTCTTGGGTACCAAAATAAACTTGTCATTTTTGTAGGTATCACATGTAAAGAGCAACAAGTACAAAAAGAAGTAGTTTCTTGATAGTGGTTGCTCGAGACACATGATAGGAAATAAGAAGTTATTTCTCCATCTAAAAAAAGAAGAAAGGAAAGATGTGATCTTTTGAGATAATAGCCGAAGCAAGGCGAAAAGCATCAGTACAATTAATCTTAATTCAATCAGCATCAGTACAATTAATCTTAATTCAATCAGCATCAGTACAATTAATCTTAATTCAATCACAATAAAAAATTTCTTATATGTTAAAGGCCTTAAATATAATTTGCTTAGTATTAGCCAATTATGTGATCATGGATATAAAATCATGTTTCTTATGAATGGTTGTAAAGTATTGGATAAGAATGAAAATAAATTATTCTATGCACCTAGGAACAATGATTTATATGTCATAGAACTAGAAAAATTGAATGAAATGAATGACATTTGTTTACAAGCTCATTGCGATAATTCTTGGATGTGGCATAGAAGGTTAGGACATTATAATATGGTTCTATTGCAAAACTTGTAAAATAAAGTCTATTAGGAGATATTCCCAATCTAAAATATACAAAAAGATAAAGTATGTAGTCACTTCATTTAGATTATCATCAATTTTTTTGTTTTTCTCATAGTTTTAACTCCTTGTGAGGGATCTCCTATTAAATCAATTTCAAAGAAATGAAGTTTGGACCTTAATACCTAGACCAAATGGTTATCTAACAATAGGTACCAAGTGGGTATTTAGAAACAAACTTGATGAAAATGGAACATCTCTCGAAACAAAACTAAATTAGTAGCTCAAGGATATAGTCAAGAATAGGGAATAGATTATGATGAGAAGCAAGATTAAAAGCCATTAGAGTACTCTTAACATTTGCATGCCACAAAAATTTCAAACTTTATCAAATGGATGTGAAAAGTACTTTTTTAAATGGTGTTATAAATGAAAAAGTTTATGTAGAGCAACCTCCCGGTTTTAAAAATTACAAATTTCCAAATCATGTCTTTAAACTCATTAAAGCACTTTATGGTTTAAAACAAGCACCTAGAGCTTGATATGAAAGACTTAGTGAATTTTTACTAAAACATAATTTATTGAAGGAGAGTGTTGACACTACACTTTTTATTAAAACCAAAGATAATGATATTCTACTAGTGCAAATCTATGTTGATGATATCATTTTTGGAAGTACAAATGAATCCTTATGTATTGAGTTTTCAAATCTATTGAAAGGTGAATTTGAAATGAGCATGATGAGAGAATTAAACTTCTTTTTAGGACTCCAAATTAAACAAACAAATGATGGAATCTATGTCTCCCAATCAAAGTACATTAAATAACTTTTAAGAAAATTTGATATGATGAAGGCAAATCCATTCTAACTCCTATAAATACTTCCACTTCACTAGACAAAGATGAAAAAATGGAAGAGTGTAGACCAAATATTATATAAAGGCATGATAGGATCATTACGTTATTTAATAGCCTCTAGACCCGACATTCTCTATGGAGTATATGTTTGTAAGTGATTTCAATTCAATCCTAAGCAATCACATCTTGCAGCGGTAAAAAGAATATTCCAATATTTAAAAATGATACCAAATTAAGGGTTATTTTATCCAAAGGATGGTGAGTTTAGCTTAAAAGCCTACTCGGATGCTGACTATGGAGGATGTAAAGTAAATAGAAAAAGTACAAGTGGTACTTGCTATTTTCTTGGAAATGCCTAAGTGTCATGGTTAGCAAGAAGCAAAACACCGTTGCACTTTCCATTACCAAAGCCGAATACATATCCGTAGGTAGTTGTTATGCACAAATTTTATGGATTAAATACCAATTGCAAAATTATGGACTAAATCGTAGTAAAATTCCTATTCTATGTAATAACACAAGTGCCATAAATCTAACCAAAAATCTAATTCCTTACTCTAGAACTAAGCACATAGAAATTCATCATCACTTCATTAGAAACCATGTTAATAAATGAGACATTTGCTTAGAATATATAAACAAAAATCTCCAATTAGCTTATATTTTCACAAAACCACTTAATAAAAATCGTTTTTGTGCAATTATAATAGAACTAGGAATGATGGAAATTGTTTGATCATTGTTGAATATTTCTTATCTGTGTGTGTAACCGAAAAATTTAGCTACTGGAATGCATCAGATGGATACATCTATCACAGAGTATCGATACCACGATGACGGATCGATATGCCATTGAAAACATATCTATACCTTCATGAGTTAAAATTCATGTATCGACACACTCTCTTGACATATCGATATTGAAATTCATTTCCAGTATGCCTCGATATGCCTACTCTCATATTGATATGTTGCATCCAAACAATGCATGATTACTTGAATTTTTGAAATTTGTGAAAGACAAGTCGTCAACTGCTAAAATTAAATGCTCATTAAAGACTAGACCAAAATTTGAATCTGCCTTCATGTATCGATACACTCAACCTCAAGTATCGATATTCGTGCTTAAATGTCAAAACATATCGACCTCTCTTCAAGAAGATATGTTAATTAAATGTATCGATACTTTTACGCGAATTCACATTTAAAATCAAACTCAGAATCCAAAAGTATCGATATTTCTTCAGCTTCAAAATCTCTCTTGCTCAAACCCTAGAAAACTCTCCTCTTACTCAGATTCCCAAATCCATTTCGAAAATGCCTAGAACTGAGAATGCCGAAGTGAGTCAACGAAAAAGACAAAGAACAACTGAAGCCTCTTCCTCACATACTGATTTTTAGAACCGTGAAATAGAGGATTGGTACCTCTCCCTCTTTCTGAATCGAAAAGTTGCTCCTGGCTGTATCTTGGATTTAAATCTTCTCATTTCCATTCAATTTCCCTATCTCAAAACCTTTGAAGAATTTAGATGGATCGAGTACTTGAGTTTTAGAGGAAAATGCTTTGACCGCTTGGTCAAAATTTTCTATTTAAACATGGACGTCAAAGATCTTCATTCAGGCCGACCTCGGATGATGGAATTTATGAGCAACATTTGTGGGCATACTTTTCAAGTCAAAGTTGGTGTTATGTCCCTCATCACACACATACCAGAAGGGGGTATTTCGTATCTGGCAGGCTCATTTCAGCCTCTTGAAGCATGCAAGGTAATCTTCAACAATCCAAACTTAACGAAAGTGGACAACAAACCAGTCCATCTAGACATCCATAAGAGAATTCTTCATCTCATTGTCTCTTACAACCTCAACACATATTCTGGACGATATTCAAAGATGACATACGAGGATATGTGGTAGATGCAGTGCATCATGGAAAGGAAGAGACCTAATCTAATATCGTGGATTCTCATTGCAATGGTGAAAACCATAATGTCCAAAGCAAGCCATCTGTACTATAGCTATATGGTCTCCTCAAATATTCAAAAGAGTCCATCTTGGATACACACTGAGACTGATACTATTGAGCTGCCAGCTGCTGCTATGTTATCAGAAACAACCTTACGCCACATGTACTATAAGCAGACATCTGATGGGCGATGGATAATTTAAGCTCGATGCAGGCATCTACACAATCATGAGCAGCAGAATACGCAAGACTAACCATAAGATACGGCTGTACAAGAAAATGAGCCACCTATATCTCCCTCTCTTGCTCCTTCATCTCAGAAAGAGACACCGACTCAATCCGCAACTACATCTGCATTTTTGTTTATCTTGGAGAATATGCAAAGTCAGATGACCCGCATGGAAGAAAAATTTGATACGACTATGTTAAATTTCGATAAGCGACTCACCAGTTTGAAGAGCATGGTCACAACGCAAATATATAAAATTGAGGAACACTTAGCTTGGGGCAGCAACACGATAATTCAATTTGGAAGACTTTGAGTGGAATTCCGCAGCGAAATCCACAGATTTATGCATAGCTTGGCTAAGGTATCCACACTAGCACCTGCACCAACTTTTGCTCCTACCTATCGTGGACCTACGGCCTTCACAACTCATTCGCGACTTCCTACTCCCACTCCTCAGCTTACCTACACTCCTATAGACCTGGATGTTGATAGTGACAGTCCTGACCCTTTTGACACCCTTTAAACAATGTTTATCCTTTGTAAGCATTTTTCCGTGAAATGAAAATTCTTTTGATCAACAAGTATTTTGTTCTTATACTTCTTTGATATGATTGTGCTACCTATATGATTGTGTTACTTATACAATTGATTTGCATAATTGTTCATTTTCCTTATTTGATTACTAACAAAAAGAGGGAGAATATATAAATATATTAAGCTTACATGAAATCTTAATGGATAAAAGGGGAGAAAACTCAAAATTAAAAGATAAGTTAAAGCATCGCATTAAGGGAGAGAAAAATCAATTCACATTGAGAGTTAGGCACCCATCTTACCTTTATTTTGTCATCATCAAAAAATGGGGAAATTGATAATATCATGAGAAAAATTAATGATATCAAACATAAATATATGATATATTTTTTATAATAATTAAATTAAATATGTATTAAATTTGTCTCAGAATCTTGAGTGAATATGCTTGAGTTTATTCCTCAACAAATCTCTATCCAAGTATATTAAAAAGCAAACAAATCGATACATAAAAAAAGATCGATACAAAGAAATGAGAATATCAATATTTGCTGAGACAGTGACTTCAAATGAAATCACTAATGCAATGAAATCGATATATAGAGATCAACAGATCGATACATGGCTTTCACAGAGAGTTACAAAATAATTACAAAGGCAACCAGATCGATATTTGGAGATCAACAGATCGATACATGGCCTTTACAAAGAGTTGCAAAATAATTACAGAGACAACTAAATCGATACATGATCTTTACAGAAAGTTGAAAAATAATTATGAAGCAGACTAAATCGATATCAAACAGAAACATATTGATATACTGAAACCTAGAAATACTTCTAGTACAAACAGATCAATACTTAGAGAAGTAAAGATCGATACTCAGGATGCAAATCATATTGTTCACTTAAAGAGATCGATACATAAAGAAACAGATTGATACTCTTTCTGAATTTAAAGCTCAATGGTAACTTCTACAGCATTAATGGCGAATATTAAATGCACTAAATCAAACCATTGGACATAGGTAGCTTCACAAAACGGATAGATATAAATAGAAGATATACATTAAAGTTTCAGAGGAGAATTACTTACAATCAATATCAACAAGAAATCATTGAGCAGCACTAAGATACGAAAACACTGAACTTTCTCTCTCTACTGTAACTCTTTTAAATCTTATGTAAAAGAAATTTTTTTCTCGTGAAAAACTTATTAAAATATTCATTCTAATGTAAGAGCAAAAATTAAAAATATATTTGTAATTTAGTTTTGGGTAATTCTTCACCCATACCAAATAAGATCTTTGTGATTACATTTCATCCATATAAAAAAGGGGAAGGTTTACCTTCACCTTGGAAGGAATGTACTGGGCTACTCTTGTTCCATCAAAACAAGAAATTAGTAGAATCTCGGTGAAAGTCTCTTGCATCCGAGAGAGTGGACGTAGGCTAAGATTTGCCGAACCACTATAAAACTGTGTTTGTATTTCTTTCTCTAATTACTGTTTCATTACTACATTGCATTACATACGTTTTTATTTGCTAAATTTTAAAAACTCAATTCATCCCCCTCTTAGATATTACCAACTAAGCCAACACTAGTTAGCCAGTGAAGGCAATACACGTTTGGACAACTGTGTATTGTTGCAACATAACTAAATAAGAAACTTGTAATCAGGCACAATGTATGAATGGTTTTACATAAAGGAACAAAGAAACTCTTCTCTATTCTTTACTCTTATCAGTTCTAAGGTTTGATTGTTTTCACAAATTAGTTGATTGTTCTTGGTTGAATTGGGTAGCACAACACTTTCTAGTTGACTGAACTGTTTATCTTTCTAATTAAATGAGCAATCATTGCAGAGGCTCAGCTTATTGAGCTTGGCAAAATTGATGCATATTTAAAGTGAACTGGTAAAATTCAAAAAATGTGGACGATGCATTGATCTTATTAGTAATATTTTCAAATTTCATTAAAGCAATGAAAGATTTGCTTTAGTAAATATTTATCAATTTTAATTAATTTTATTCATTAATTAAATTAATTAATCACACAGTAAATAAATATAAAGGAAACAATCATTTTTAACGTGATTTGTATTTCTCAAATCTTACATCCACGAAGTCATGTCCAGATAAAATAATCTATTAAAAAAATAAATGATTATAAATACCAATAAATTTATACAAAATAAAAACTCTCTCTTATTATTGTCGTCACTATATTAAATCTTTCTTGGTAACTTTATTCAATGAGATCTCCTTGCCTTGACGCATCGAAATTTCTTCGACTTAATTTAGCAAGTTCCCCTTACTAATTGCCGTTGAACTCATTTCAACAAGTATAAATCATTTTTTTGAAAAATAAATACATATTAACCATACTTAAGATAATACTCTTTTAGTTTATGAAACTAGAAATTACAGACTCATAATTTTTACCGAGTTGTTTTCACTTTAATACGCAAAAGAAAACATTAAAAACTTGAAAAATAAAAAGAATAGGAGAAAAATAAAAAATCACGACACTCTCTTTGTTTTGGCATTCACAAAGGCTACAACACAATGAGAATAAATCATATATATATATATATATATATAGAAAATCCTAAGACTCGTTTAATGTGGGTTTTGTTTCTTAATTCAAAAAAAAATTCTTCCTAAATAGGAATGTTTTTTTACTAAATAAAAAACTTGTCTTCAAATAATAATTCTTTCTTTTGAATTGTAAAATTGTCATACAAGTTTTCTAATTATGCTTAAAGTCCAACTTTAACTAAAATAACTAATAAACTTGGAATCATTTTATGTGTAGATTAAAATCCAGATAAACAATAACACATCTAGTTTTGTTAAAATAGAAACGTTCAACAAATAAAAATGTGTTTCTAGAAAATATTAATTCTAAAAACTCTAACAAGTAACATGAGATTGAGAGGCTTGAATTAACAATCTTGATCTTATGAAAAATCCCAAAGTTCCAAAATTTTAAAATTGCTTGTTCTCACCTATAAAATCTGTAACCAAGTACTCATTATATTCGTGTATCAGCCCAAACCTCCTGCAACATAACTACTGGATAGCTGCCCCACTTGGATTAGAGCCATTTTGCACCTGTTTGAACATAATCCACCATTGCTACTTTCAACCGTGGAATTTCAAAATAATTATACTGCTGATGTTCATTTAGATTCACAAGAAATATGCAATAAAATAAAGGAGACTGGGACCACAAAAATAAATAGAAACGGGAGGTGCCCCTATCATATTCTGAAATGTTATCTTTTCCACAAAAGCATGTGTAGAAAAGAATGAATAAGATTTTATTCAAGTTACTTGAGGCTAATGCATTATCCAACTGGAATATATAGACTTATATTAGGATTACCTCAACACCCCCCGCCCTGTTACCCTTTATCCTTTTTGATTTGGCCTATGCAATCGGATTACATTTACTATAAGTAGAAAGTTTATAAAACTTATCCAACCAGATTTTAAAAAGTAATCCAGCTTGAGTCCATCAAATTTCTAGTTAATATCTACTTCATAATTTAGCGGAGATAAAAACCGCCTTGGTACATCGGGTTCTAACTCAGATTATTCCGTTACTTAGTATCGGCTCCATCAAAGAGAATCTAAATGCTTATGCTTGTAGGTTTACGACTTCAGATATTACCAAAATGATCCCTCCAACTGACACTGGTCTGACAGGGAGTCTAATTGAAGAAGTCTTGAAGGAGATCAATCTTGCACCTCATGAATCTCTAAGTAGTATCCGATATCTAGTCTAATAGCATGCAAATGAGTTATTCCAATCTTAGCAGGACATCTTTTGTTCTGTGAACACTGACTAATCTTCAACCCTACATGTGATAAATTGGCATCCACCAAATGAAGTACGGTTGCTCCCTGCCCTGATATTTTGGTGCAGGTAGACACATGCAATCAGATATATGCATAAATAAAAAGGACAAAAAAAGAAAAGTTATAAAACATTGAAGTTGTCTAAAGCAACAATTGAAACATTACCCAATCATAATTTACTGTCAATGTTATCATATTGATAGAAGAGTATTAGCAGTGAAGTGATAGAAAAATCATTTGATAGGTTTCATGGACACTAGTTTAATTTATTGTGCAGTTGAAAATGATCACAAGAAATGGTGAAATAGAATACTTCAGACAGCTCTTTCCAAAGATGGGATGGATGAGAGTCATCATCTAATGAATTTATCGGGAACAAAGCCATATTTAATCATCTCGGCAGCCAGTTCAAAAACTGAACTGACATCACCACCTCGATGAAAAGCATCAAGCATCACTACACAAATTTCTTTGTCAGAAGGAAAGCCATCAGACAACATTATACAGGAAAAATATTTTGCTTCAGTATTCAAACATCTTTTGCACAATCTATTCATCACAGAACTATAATCTCTTACTGGAATTTCAAACCCCTTTTTCCACCATTTGACGGAAAAACACCATTGCTCTATGCACATCACACTTGGCACAATGTGCTTTGGTTACTGCGGTAAAAGCAACCTTTGTCAAACTGATTTTACGTTCCTGAAGAGAAACCAGTAGACTATCCACATCCTTAGTCACCATGTATGCAAACGCCATCAATGAGAATATTATATGTCACAGGTGTAGGCTCGAGATTATGCGACATCTGGTTGAATAACTGAAAAGCTTTTCGTAGGTCTTTACATTTGCAGACCCTGAATGATGGTATTATATGTGATTTGGTCAGAGGTTACACTGTTAACATGCATATCCTCAAGTAATTGGACTACTTCTTGTAGCTTACACTGTTTGTAAAGTACTTTGATAATTACGGTGTATGTGACATGAGTTGGTCCTATAGCATTACCTTTCATCTATTGCAGCAATGCCAGCAGGCTATGCACACAGCCATCTTCACAGTATGCATTCAAAAAAGTTGTATAAGTTACTGCACTTGGTTCCAATCCATGTAACTTGATGGTATCCAGTAACCTTCTAGCTACAGCTACCCTTCCATTTTTACAGAAACCGTAAATAAGAGAATTGAAAGTGGCTATACTGGGAGAAATCCTTTTATCAATTAGTTACCAACACAACTGTAGAGCCTCCCAGTTTTAGTACCCATCTATCATAATATTATACAAAACAACATCCTGCATGCTGTCACTCATTGTCAGAGTATCAAAATACATTCTTGCTTCTGATATAATTTTTTCTCACACAGATCCAGATGAATAGCACCATGTGCAAAAGAATTTGGAGAGATCCTCTTTAAGCACATTTCGCTATATAGTTGGGTAGCCTTTTGGACTTTATCTTGCTTGCAAAGGCCATGTATGAGTATAGAATAAATTACAAGATCTGGCTTCAAGCCATTAACTTCCACTTTTACACATGCTGCTGAGTAGTACACTGTACGCGATGACATTCAACTTAAAACCCTGTGAAAGCATTTCTTCTCTCAATTTTAATCCTTCCTCAATGTTGCGTATCTGGCAGTGCCCACATATCAGGACTGTATAGGTTACAAGATCTGGATTTGAACCTTTAATTAACAATTGTTGAATAACCGTCCAAGCTCCACTCATCTGACTAAGTAAATGAAACCCTTGGAAAGAATGCTGTAGGTTACTGTATCAGGCTTCACCCCATGCCTCTCCATGCCATTTGTGGACTCTAATGCTTCTTCCATGGAGCTAGCTACACAAAAAGCATGAATAAGGATATTATAACTAATTGCATTAGGAAATAAGCCATACTTGAGCATCATACAAAATAAAGCCTTTGCAACTTCAGCAAATCCCAATTTACAGTACCTAGACATGATGGTATTCAACGAAACAACAGAAGGCCCAAACTCGTCCCCTGCTGTCTCCAGCAAGAACAAAACTGCATCTTCTTGTCTGGGCTGTTGGCATAAGCCATCTATAACTATCGAATTGGTATATAAATTCTGAAGAGTTTTGCTAACTTTAATATCATGATACAAATCCCACATGATATCAGTGTGCCTTAAGTTGTACAATCATAGGTTTGTATTGAAACTTTCAAGTCCAACTCTTTCATCTTCGCAATAAAAAAAATGGCATGATGAACCATTCCAGATCTTGAATAAACAAAAGCTAACATATCCCATATCTCTCTGTTTGAATCCTAGCCTTGAAGCTGTGCAAGAGCAATTCACAGAGAGAAGGAACTGAACCAGAGCCTAGTAGGAATCACAAGAAATCTATAAACAATAAACTTAAAATTATAATTGTTGATGCAGCAAAAATCAATCGTTAAACTCCGTGCACTAGCAATAATCTTCTTCTTTTTTTTTTGCTTAATTGCTTACTTAACCTGCAATTACAATTGAAAGCTATAGGGGTAAAAAGCCAATTATCAGAGAAAAATCCTCCGATACTTAAGTCAATGTTTTGCTTTTGTAATAATAGAGAGAATTCGGGAGAATATAAGTTGCTAATACCAAAGTTTTATTATTCATACCTGGTTGTTGTCGTTCTCCTGTTATAGATGATCGCGTTTTTCAAGTTTAGTAGAATTTTATAGAATCTAGAAACAAATATCTCGTTATGTGAGAATTGTAAAAATTTTATTAGGTAAACATCGACTGCCAGATTTTGTGAAATTTCATGTCTTTTTTGCATAAAGTATGTCTACTAAGCTTAGGATTCTTATTATATAAAGAGTTTTATTTGTTAAGAATCCTTGTTGCAACATAATTCAGAAAGAACTTAGGAAGGAAACGAATCCTTCATAGATACACAGCTGTTGTGAAGTCTCAAAAGCTATTATATGAGACTCCTTTGCATACTTCAGATGAGCCTAGAAGCTGCATGTTTGAGTTTTTTGTCAATCGTACTCGAGACCTTCACGAAATGACCTCTGAATGAGGTTTCAAGCTGAAGCCTTCTGGGCAACCTAAAAGGTCTCAGCTTTCTCTACCCCTAAAGTCCTTGTCACCTTTTGAGTAATTCTTTTCTGATTTGTCTTAGGTCTTAGGATATCATTTACCTTTTTACAAGATTCTATTTTGGGCCAACTGCCTATTGAGCTTTACGTATATTCTGAATTATATACCCAATATCAAGCTCCCTAGTTTTGGTAAAAAATAACTATTTTTAACAAAAAAACTATTTTTTAACAAAAACTAAGAGCTATCATTTAAAAAGATGCATCCGCCCGTCAGAATTAAATGTCTAACTTGAAATTAGCTAATTTCCTATATGTGACAGATTGTGGTTAAATCTCGGGATCATGATGCTTCTGTCTCTAAGAGATCATACCAGCCCTAATGATCGTTGCCTCTTTTCTCATTAAAGAAGGACATTCTCTTAACTGCTTTTTCAACGTGGCATCATGTTATCCTTTGATCCGTAACACGTATCAACGATTGGGTTTCTTTTCTTTCTCTAAATACTCATTTCTTTCATTTTTTTTCACCTTTTTTGTCTTTATTTTATACCGTCACTTTCTTAGCATTTCCAGCAGTTTCAACAACAACAACTTTGAATTTTAATCAAAGATTTCGAGCTTTTTCCATCTTCAATAACAAGTAAGTCTCTTTTTCTCCTTCTTGCTTATTATTTGTTGGATTTGTGGCATTATTGTTTGGTTGTGGTAATTGGTAGATAATCTTCTAGGATTAGAGACCTTAAGCGTAAACTTTATAAGTTGTTGATGATCTTGGAGCAGCTTATGATTTCTTTATTTTTTCCTATAAACATAGATGGATTCTACTGACAATGTCGCTGCTTCTAAAGGAGACCACTCTGAATGAGAGATGGATATTGCTCATGTTCCTATTCCCATCTCGACTAGATGGAACTCAACACCCTATGAAGCAGATTGGTTTCCTTCGAGTACTAAGGAGTCAGACTTAGAAGTCTATTCTAGGATGTATAATATCCCTAAGGGGATTTACTTAGAATTTTAGAAATAGACGAGCTATCTAGTTGTCCCCCTAAGGGTAAAATTGCCTTCAATGAGGAATTATTTCACCTAGGGATTAGGCTTCCTATCCAACCCTATTTCATCCAAATTCTTACTTCTTTTATAATCCCCGCTTACCAACTAAATCTGAATAGTTAGAGAATTTCAACTGGTTTGTTTGTCTTATGGCATCAGATTTCTGACCTCGACCCTTCTCTTGAGGAGATTTAATTCATGTATATACTAAAAAAAACCCCATAAAGAGCCCAAGTTGGTATTACCTTCAAAACCATCCCAAAAAATAGAACACAGTCATTGGTAACCCTTCTAGTAATAAAAACTAAAAAAAAAAAGTGGTTTTTTATGGGTGGGGATTGGAACTGTAGTCCCCAAGTTCAGGTGCCAAAACTTTTTGGGGAGGCAATTACTTGGAGTGACCTGCCTAGATTAGACCTTCGTAGCCAAGAGAGGGTAAGGATGGCTAAGTCATCAGCTTTTGACCAGAGCATTTTGCTCTCAAACGATGATTTGATCTCTTCGGGTCTCGTGGGTTTCTATGTTTTTAAGGATTAATTAACCTTGGAAAAAGAGGCCTAAAAGGGTAAACACCAATTTATTTCTTTTTTGTTTGTTCAAACTTCAAATTCCATTGTCCCTCAAAGAATCAACTCTCAACCCTTATAAGGTCTTACAGAAGTTGGCAAAAGGGAGGAAAGGTAGCATGGATCCTTAGCCCCCTAAGGCTACCCTCAAGGATCAAGCTAAAGCTTCGGGGTCCTCCAAAGCTACTAGTCCCTCCAGCTCGGCTCGTCCCCCAGCTCTTAGAAAATGAGTAGTGATCCAAGACTCGGTGCTGCCTCCTCCTACTCCTCCAGCATATAAAGGGAAAGGAAAATGGAAGGCTATGGCTACTGCATCCAATGAGAGGTCTTGAAAGAAGAAACAAATATTTAGCTAGTCTAACAAGGAGTTGCACAAAACGCTTGAGCTTCTTTCTAAGGATTTTCCTGTAAGGAAAAGAAATCTTTTAAGCATTTCCTTCCCTACATCAACCAATAGGTCCAGAGCATCAACCTAAAGTATTCTAAGGACCTTGCTGGGATCTCTAACGAGACATTATTAAATCTTTAACTAAAGTAGTTAGGCCAAGTGAGTTGTTTTCCTCTTAGTCTTGTAAAGAAGTTTCTTTTTAACTTTTCTTCTTAGCATTTTATGTTGGCAATTTTTAGCTTCAGTATTTAATAGTACTGCAACAGGGCGCCATTGTAAAGGATTTTTCTAGGGCCTTAAAAGTTGAGACGAAAGATGAGAAGGCGGAACAGAGCTTGGTCATGGAGAGGACAAGTTCAAATCCAACCTAAGCAAATGAGCTCAAGAGAGAAAGGAACTCGAAGTTAAGGCAGCCACAACGGAGTCTTCCCTAGTTGAAGCCAATAAAAGGTTGGGCATTCTAGAATTGAAGCTCAATGCTTGAGGTAGGAAAGTCATAAGGCATGCGAGGAGCTGTGACAGAACCTGAGCAAAGAGAGGCAATAAAACTCTCTTTCATGTAGATAGATCAAGGAGGATGACAAGACGATGCATGGGCAACTTCGGGAGAGGATCAATGATAGCATTGACCTGACTTGTGAAACGTTGCACGGCTAATATCCCCACCTCGATCTGAACTGGTTATATCAAACCTTAGGGAGAGAGCCTCCGCGCCGAGAAGAGGAGTCTTTTAGAGGTGTTCTTCCTGAAAGGGAGAAACATCCCAACTAGAAGACTAAATATATTCCTCCCATAGAGTCTGTCACTAGTCTTTCTGCTGATCTACCTAATGCAATTGTGATTGAGTCAGTGGATGTCTTTTCTACCGAAGTGGTGAAGATTCTTCCTGCACCCAAAGCTCCTCTCATTACTAAAGTAGCTCATGCTCCTAAGACTGCTCTAGATCCTGAGGCCTTGCATACTGACCCAACCGACCTTCGAGCCGACCCAACAAATTAAAGACCCTATTTTTCTTTTTTTTTTTTTTTTTTTTTTGTATAATGAACTTGTATATTAATGGAACATTTTTGACCTGTAAACCTTTGGGTTATCTTATTTCTTTTCTGTTTTCTTTAATACTCAACACTTAGATCAATCCATAGGCTTCAACTGTTATCAAACTCAAATTATTGCCATAGGGTTTCTGACTTGAATTGAGTTAAATAATGCAGAACTTGTCAACATTAATCCTTTAATTTTCTTGGCTCAAATTAAACGTCTTCAAGTAGGAACCACTTTAGTCTTTAACTTAATCTTTTAGACTTAACAAATTTAGGATATTATTACTCTATCTTGAAGTTGTTGATAATAATCTGAGGACTGTCTACTTCTTAAACTCTTTTCCGAACTTCAACAAGATCTGAGGTGACCTTGCTTCTGGATAAGAATTGAGTGTAATTGTTAGGTAATAATTGCTGCTAATGACTATCAAATCATTTAGGGATCACTGCGTTTTTGCTTGGTCTAGGTGTTTTGAAAACTTATCCATCTAAAAACTGTTCTTGTTCATGTACTTTCTGAGGTTATGCTCAAGGCTTACTCGAGTTATGGATAATATTACTCCAAAGGTGAATGAAAAGTGAATATTTAGGATGACATTATCCCGAGACGTTTTTAGAAGATAATTGTCTGGGAACTAGGTCACCTATCTTTAAGGGCTTAAAAATGAGATTACCTTAAGATGTTTTTAAGAGATAATCGTCTAGGAACCAAGTCACCCTTTTGTATAGGCTTTGAGATAAAATTACCCCGACAAATTTTTAAGAGATAATTGTCTGGGAACTAAGTCACCTTTTTGTATGGGCTTTAGGATGAGAATACTCTGAGACGTTTTTAAAAGATAATCGTCTGGGAACCAAGACACCCATCTATATGGGCTTTGGGATGAGATTACCCCGAGACAAATAGAAAATTCAACCTTCTGGAAACCACTTTTGCCCTTATAAGCCCTAAAGTCATGCTCAAGGCTTATTCGAGTTGTGGCTATTATTATTCTAAAGGTGAATGAGGAGTGAACGTTTGGGAATCATGTCGCCCATACTTAGGCTTCCGGAGGAGATTACCCTGAGACGCCTGTATTCTCTTGCTTGTCTTGGAGTCATGTGCTAATCAATGCATTTTACCTAGGTTATTTGGCAAAATTAATTGTTTTATTCATTCTTATGACAAAAATCGTTACAAATCTTTGACAATTCTAAGGGTAATAGAACTTTAGGTGTTCAGTATTCTACGACTTTTGAACCCTATTTGCTGTCGGAGATTCCAGCTTGTAGACTCTGGGTCTAAGAATTTGAATGACTTTGTACGGTCCATCCCAGTTTGCCCTGAGTACACCTTCTCCTAGTATCTTAGTGTTCAGAGTCACTTGTCTCAAGACTCAATCTCCTACTTGAAAGAAGTAATGTCGAATTTGTTTGTTGTAATATCTTGCCACTATTTATTGGTAGGCTGTTATCTTTATCATCACCTGGTCTATTTTTTCCTCCAACAAGTCTAGCTCCAAATGCAAGTTTTAATCATTGGATGCTTCATCATGGTTGCTAGCTCAGAAGGTTGGTCTATCGATTTTGATAAAGATCATTGCCTCGTATCCAAAAGCCAGGCTATAAAGAATTTCGCCTGTGGCCACCTTTGGAGTGATCCGGTATGCCTAAGGGACTTCAAAAAGTTTATCAATTATGTACCTTTGTGTTTCTTGAGCTTCTTTTTAAGTGCCATTTTGATGAGTATGTTGGCAGCTTCTATTTGTCCATTGGCTTTTGGATAAGCTAGTGTCATAAATCTGAGCGGAATTCCTTGAAGCTCAAGTTGTCAAACTGTTTTTCGTTGTCAGTGATTAATACGTAAGGTATCCCAAATCGACATATTATGTTATGTTTGACAAATGTCGTGACCCTCTTCTCGATGATGGAAGCTAATGACTTGGCTTTTACCCACTTGGTGAACTAGTCGATGGCCATTACTGCATATTTAGTATTGGCTCAAGCCAGGAGCAAGGGACCGATGAGATCGAGCTCCTACTGGGAGAATAGCCAAGGGCTCGATAGAGATGTTAGCTTCTAAGGAAGCTATTTAGGAATGTCGCCATAGACTTGACATTTGTGACAAGTTTTTGCTACCATAACTGCATCTTGTGAGAGTGTCGGACAGTAATACCCTTGTCTCAAGACCTTGTAAGTCATAAAACGAGCACCCTCATGTTCGCCACACACTCCACGATGGATTTCTTCTAGAATCCGAGTCGCTTCCTAAAGTTTGAGGCATTTTAGATATAACGTGCTATAACCCTATTTATATAGTTCTCTATCGATAATAGTATACCTCGCCAATCTATTTTTAACTTTTCTCGCCTCATCATTGTCATCTAAGAGCTTTCCTTCTTGGATGTAGGACTTTATCTCTTCAATCCAGCAGTGACAATAATCGAGTTGAGCTATACAGGAGTGGTATGTGCTTCCCTTAGTGCTCATTTGCTCCAATACTTTAATTGAGACCGAGGCTGGAATACTTCCTTTGAAAGTAGAGGCTAATTTTCTAGCATGTTCGCCCTAAAATTTTCTACCCTCGAGATCTATTTTATGTTAATAGCTTTTAATAAGCTCAAAAGTTGTTTAGTTTTTTCTAGATAAGCTTGTATGTTGTTTTCCCGAGCCTGGAACTGTCCTTCTATTTGGTTAGCTACTAACTGGGAATCGCAATGGATGTTTAAGCCTGTGATCCCTAGCACTTAGGCTAACTTGATCCCTGTAATCAGAGCTTCGTACTCTGCCTCATTGTTAATGACCTTAAAATTGAATTTTAAGGAATACATTAGCTCGATTCCATCGGGGTTCACGAGGACCACCCCAGCTCTCCCTCCTTGTGCGTTCGAAGCTCCATCAATAAAAGGCTCTAAATCGGCCCGGTTTTATTCGAGATGGTTGGGCCTTCCTGTCCTTGATAAGAACGCTTTTTCATGATTTGGCGGATGAAGAGGTGCTTAAATATTGACCTTTCAACTACGAAGTTTGTCAAGGCCTGTCTCTTTATGGCTTTCCTAGATTTATAGCTAATATCATACTCGTTGAGTTTAACTGAACACTTTACTAAATGACCCAAGAGGTTTGGTCGATGTAAAATTTATCTCAGTGGCTAATTCGTTAGTACTTATCACCTGATAAGCTTGAAAGTAGGGTCTCAGCTTTTTGGCAACCACTACTAGTGCTAGCGCTAACTTCTCAAATGATGAGTACCTCATCTCTGCATTCAACAATGCCTTGCTAGTGTAGTAGATGGGGCAGTGGAGCTTCTCAGCATCCTTCTTTACCAAGACTAAGCTTACAGAATAATTGCTCACCACTAAGTATAAGTACAGCATGCCTCCCATTTTTGGGCTCGTCAAAGTTTGGAAGCTATACTCGCATTCCTCTATCTATTCGATTTTCTTTCCTTTTTTCATGATCGAGAAAAAAAAGGAAGCACTTGTTAGTTGCTTTGGATAGAAATTAGCCCAGCGCCGTCAATCGTCCTATCAAACTTTGAAGTTCTTTAAGAGTGGATGGGGATTTTAAATCTAAGATGGCATTGATCTTCTGTGGATTGGCTTCGATGCCTCACTCACTGGCCATATATCCTAAGAACTTTCCAGCTTGCACTTCGAATGTACATTTCTGAGGTTCAACTTCATGTTATATCTTCTCATATAGAAGAATGTTTCTTTCAAGTATCTCGAATGGTCTTGGGCTTTCAGAGATTTAGTTATAACCTCCATGGTTTTTTCAATTAATAGCTTGAAGACCAAGTTGACTAGCCTTTGGAAAGTCACTCCAGCGTTCTTTAGTTTAAAAGGCATCACTTTATAATAATATAACCCCTGGTCAATGATGAACGCGGTCTTTTCCTGATCTAGCTTATGCATTCTGATCTGATTATATCTTGAGAATACGTCCATAAAACTTAGCAACTCATGTCTAACACTTGAATTTACCAGTTGATCAATCCAAGGAAGTGGGAAACTATCTTTAAGGCAGGCTTTGTTCAAGTCAATGAAATCCACACACATCCTCTATTTTCTATTGACTTTCTTAACCATCACCACATTCGACACTCATTCCTGGTAGTGTACCTCTTTAATAAACTTAATTTTCATTAGTTTATCCAGCTCGATGTGCACTGCTTCTCTTTTCTTGGTTTTGAATAGTCATCTCTTTTGCTTCACTGGCTTGTATTGAAGATTAATGGCAAGCCAATGAGAAACAACCCAATGATCAATCCCTAGCATGTCTTTGTGTATCCATGCAAATACATCCATGCGCTGCCTCAGAACGTCTTTGAGTCTCGCTTTCAACTCCTCAGGGAGATGAGTGTTAATCTTTATTGTTTTCTAAGAAGTTTTTTTAGTTCAAGCTAACAGACTCATTCTCCTCTACTAGCTCCAACACTTATGGTTTTTCACCCTGCTCGATCTTTTTCATAGTCGGTTCACCCTATAAGCCCCTATTACTTGCTTTCAGAACTTCTCCTCAAGAACATTTTAATAAACAATATGAATTTCTTGAAGAGCTGTGAAGCAGGACCGAGCCTCCTTTTGACTTTCTTTAATGATTTTAATCTCATCTCAAGCTTAGAATTTCAACTTCAAGTAATGTATGCTCTCAATTATTTTTGTAATTCTGAGAAAAGGTCTCCCAATAATCATTGTGTAAGGCATTCTAAAATCAACCACTTAGAATTCCATCATTGTGGTCTTCTAGTACGATCATTCTCTCATGGTGATAGGTAATTACACTACACTAGTAGGTAAACTCTTAATTCTCCGAAACCATGAAGTGTAGTTTCCACGGGCCTCATCTTTAGATCCTCGATTCTCAAAGAATTTAAAGTTTCCTTGAAGATGATGTCAACCAAGCTCTCTATATCTAACAAAATTCAGCTGACCTAAGCTATTTCCACTGCCAAAGTTATTACCAAAGCATCATCATAGGGATAATAGACTTCTACTTCATCTTCATCCGTGAACAGAATAGGCATTAAGGCAATTTTTTGTTTCTTCTCAACTCTAACGTTTATGACGTGAATATCTAACACAAAATTTGGCAATGAATATTTCGAATAATTCTTCTTCGATCTATTCAAATTTTCTGCCAATGTTGCCCCACCTGAAATCACCATGGTTCGTTCCTCATGTCTCACCTCGTGCTCGACCTCATGATCCGAGGCTTTGAATCCCTCTTTATTACTTACCATGAAATTTGGTAGATAATTGTTTCGAATCAGGATTTCAACTTGATTTTTGATATCGAAACACTCATCTGTCAGGTGCTCAGCGCTTTGGTGGAATTAGCAAAACTTATTCTTTGGCATCTCCACTTGGCTTGGTTCTTATAGGACTAAGTTTTATCAATATAGTTCTTCGTCTTTTGATTTCTTGCCATACTTATGAGAGTGGAGCCTTTAGAGGGGTGAAATCTTGATCTCCTTGGACATAAGCTACTCTTTTCGTCTCATCTCTTCTCGATGGACGGTATCTTCTCGGGGGAAACTTGTCTCTTCCACCCGATGTCCTATCTCGATCTTGGACCTATCTGTCTTTTCTATCGAGGTCTTAAAAATTTCTTCTATCATCATAACTCCTTCTCGGATCAGTTTTGAGATTTTGGACTTCACCGCGAGGTTATGGTTTAAAAGCTTTTTCCTTCCTCAACTTGAGAGTGATATGATCTTCAATCTCAATTTCATTCAACAGCTTCCTCTGAGCTATTTAATGAGTAGTAACGGATGGCTTTCGCATAGCATACCACCCTAGATCTACCCACAAACCTTTCTTACGACCTTCCAAAGCCAAGGAGTAATGATAAGCCCCTAACTCCATCACCTCATTATGGTATTTCTTAACAAAGCTCTTGAGGCTTTCACCCTCCCCTTACTTCACGAGTAATAATGAAATAAAAGTTTTGAGGCTAACAACTACCACTCTGAATTCGTTCACAAATACTTTATATAGCTATTCAAAATTATTGATGTTGCCAACGGTCAAGATGGTGAACTGCTTTCTTGCTTGTCCCTTCAAGGTCAATGGGAATAAGCTGCACATTTAGGACTCGTTCGACCCTTGGATCAACATCATCTCCCTGAAAAGATGCATATGTAGGTATGGGTCAGTTTTTGCTGTGAAATGGTTAATTTGTGGCATCTTGAACTTCATAAGAAGAACAAGACTCAAGATCTTTTGCGAAAAAGGGGATTTAGAATATAATCTCATCCTTGGCACAAGGTTATGATCCTTTCTTCGTCTTCTTCTCTTTCAACCCTCTAACTTTTCGACCAACTTTTTGACATATGCCTCAAGATTGTCAACCCTGTCGTTATTTTCCTTAGAATTTCTTCTTTGAGACGGGCTTCCTTAAGAGCTCTCTCTCTGCTGTTTCTGATTGAAAAATGTCCTCATATCTTCCGAACCAGAACTGTTATCTGATTCATACTTTTAAATAATCGCCAAGTTATTCGGCAAATATTCGAATGTTGGCTTGAATTCATTAACAAGCTTAAAGGTAGCCCCTCTATCTTACAGTTCCTTTAATGAATAATTTGTGATTTTTCCTTTCCCTTTCTCGATAGCGGTGTATCTTCTCCTAGCAGTGTTTCACCGAAACTCGGTTACATGGTTCACTATAGGTAAAGCATTTGGAATACTACCCTCCACAGCTTCTGCAAGCATAGGTTTCTCCATCCCTTGAGGATTAACTTAAAGCATCTTCTTCATCCTAGCCACTTCTTTAACTAAATCTTGAATCTACCTATCTTTCTTCAAGTGCTACTTTTCGTTGTCTATCAGTCTCTTGGTTAACCAAACAGTTTCTGTGATCTCTTAGTTAGAGGAAATTTAGTGTAGTGATGAAGCTTCCGAATCATGGTTTATGCCCTCCGGTCGTGATGGTTGATTACCAACATTAATCGCCGCAGTCTCTTCAAGTGTATTATCGTGCAGATTTTCCCTTGCCGCCGCTCGGTTCTTGGTTACATACGTTCTTGAAGTGGCCATATTATTTCTCTTTATCGGTGATTTCTGAATTTTTGTTCATATTTTTTTTCATAGTAGGCGCCAGATATTGATATAGCAAAAATCTTTCTTTGGTCTTCGTGCACCAGTAACATTCTTCTTCTTTTTCTTTGCTTAACTGTTTACGTAACCTGTTATCACAATTGAAAGTTAAAGGAGTAAAAAGCCAGTTATCCCGTAAAAACCCTCCGATGCTTAAGTCAAGGTTTTGCTTTTGTAATAATAGAGAGAATCCGAGAGAATATAGGCTACTAATACCAGAATTTCATTATTCATACTTGGTCATCGTCGTTCTCTTTTTATGGATGTTCACGTTTCTCAAATTTAGTAGAATTATATAGAATCTGAAAACAAACATCTCATTATGCGAGAATTGTGGATATTCTATTAGGTAAGCATCAGTTGCCGAATTTTATGGAATTTCATACCTTTTTTGCATAGAGTATGTCTACTGGCTTAGGATTCTTATTATGTAAAGAGTTTTACTTATTAAGAATCTTTATTAGAACATAATCCTAGAAAAACTTGCAAATGAAATGAATCCTTCATAGATACGCAGTCTGGGAAACCACTACGTAGGCTCCTTTGCATACTTAAGATGAGCCCATGAGCTGTATGTCTAAGACATTTGCCAATTATATTCGAGACCTTCACGAAATGGCCCTTGAATGAGGATATGAGCCGAAGCCTTCTAAGTGACCTAAAAGGTCTCAGCTTTCTCTATCCTTAAAGTCCTTGTCATCTTGTAAGTAATTATTTTTGGGTTTGTCTTAGGTTTCAGGATATCATTTACCCTTTTACGAGATTCTATTGTAAGCCAGTGGCCTATTGGACTTTAGTATATTCCGGACTATATACCCAACAATAGTGTCTAACATTACCATGATCACTAATCATTGATCAAAAGATAGAAACAACACACCTCTGTTGCTTCTTTTGTTTCAATTTAGAGAGAAAGAGAGAGAAAGAGTAAAGAGAAAATTAATTCATACAATACAATCTCATTTAATTTTGTTACAAAAATATACATCAAAGGTGAGTATCTCAACAATTTGTCGAGAAATTTTGCCAAATTATCATATTTCCAGACATTTTGTCTAAATTTTCAGTTGCAAAAGTATTTTGATCCAAATTACTGTCTTTTGTCCAAAATTAAATAATAATTTTAGGTTTGTCTAAAAATAATTTTCCTAGCATAAAAAAACTCAACTCATTTTATAAGCCACCAAGATCAGGTCCCCAAAATGATTTTGTCGCTAAAAAAATCTCCCTTTCATTTGGGAGTAGAAATCTCGCTATTTTTATGAGAAGATTTTTGGATGATTTATAATAAAATTCTGATGGTAAAATATTAATTGTAAAAGGAAAAAGTAAGATCTATGAGAAGATGCATATAAGATTTTGAATAAACTGTAATACAATTTTATAATAATTTTTAAAATGTGAGCTCACAATGAAAATGAATATTAGTAAATTAGTACAATCAGTACAGTTGAGGAGTTGCTTATTAATATGTCAAATTATGTCTTTTTGCAAGTGCTTGTATGCACAGACATCATCATCATCATTTGTAAATAAAATAAAGAAAAAGAAGGCCAAGCACAAGCTGCCATACAATTTTCAAGGTGAGTTGATGTTTGCAGCTAATATTTAAGGAAGCCCAGAAACATGGCTTGCCAACTTGCATCGTTGATATATCATCAATGACTTTGCTCGCAAACAAACCCCAGCTGCCAATTTAACGCAAAACTTTTAGCACGTGAAAATATACAAGAGACTACGAACATTACAATATTTACAGATGAAATTTCTCTGTCTATGCAGGCAACAGGTATGCCTCAAAACTTCAATGCATAAGAGTACAAGTTAAGAATAATTCTATCCCACCCTATTTTACACTTCCATTGAGACAAACCCTACAACTAAATGTTCTAATCATCTTAAACTTTCTTCCCATTTCCAGACTGCCATTGCAACTAATAGCAGACCTTCGAGTTTCTGAAATTTAGAAAGAAGTTTGCATAATTGAATAGGAATTTTGTGAATGTAATGTGTATATGATGACTCAACTATGTATTTGAAGAAAGTGATAAGAATCTTTTAATTTCAACATAAAAATTATCAGAATCCTTTATTGGTTATGCTTAAAAACCAAGGAGCAAATAGCAGTCCATAATGAAACACACATTTCACCAACTTTTGCTATGACTTCTTAAGGTCCCCTACACCTTAAAACCCCCAAACTTTATTGATCTCAAAACCAAGCTTTACATCTACCCAATATAAGACAACAAGAATTTTCTTTATCTTCTCCAGCATGTCTAAAGCAAATGTAAGAAGAGATATTCTGGAGAAGAGCAGAAGTCCCAAGGAAAAAGAGAAGTCAACTAAAAGTTTATTGTCTAAACACCTGAAGAAAGCCTACCCCATTGGCCTTCACAGAAGCACTTCTTCGTTATCCTTATCTTCATTATCTTTATCATCATTATCATTGTCTTCGTCACAGAACCCAAACGACTCTTCTCTTCCAGATAGTTCTAGTTTTCCACTGGAGCAGAAGATTTCATTAGCTCTTCGTTTGATTGCCCCGCCTGAAAGAAGAGAAGTCGCCGTGGCTAAAACTGTTCAACCGCAGCAACAACAACAGGGTCAGGATTCTAGCTGTGGGGAATTGAAGAGGTGCAACTGGATTACAAAGCATAGTGGTAAGCTATCTATAGTATTATATGTATCATCATTATCAAATTGTAGAAAATTCACTGCCCTTTCTCAAGCACTAGAACTAAGATATGTTTGAAATCTACTGTAGATTAAAAATCATTCCACCTTAGTTTCAAACAAGCGATATTTCGTTAGCAATTTCAAGATATAGTTTGAATGTGTAATACTACATTGAGATTTTTCATGGCATGCAATTCATTCTATTATGTGATATTCAAAACAACATTTGGTAATAGCTAAACTTTGACATTGTTGCAGCGGTTAGGTTGTAGAATGAGAATCTATTCTGTGAAGTAGGAATTTAGTGGACTTCATACTTAATACAGAAGAAACTTTCAATCTTCGATTACTATATGTGTATCTATATATGTGTGTGTGTGTGTGTGTTGTGTGTGCAGTGGTTGAGAGTTCAATAACATGAACTGAAATGTATGCCAAGCCTCAACATTATAGCTATTAGAATGGCGGTAGTTACAACTGTTTAATCACTTCGACGTTGATAAATATGAATTATTTTATGGTATTCCTGTTCCAACTGTATTTGCATATTAATTTCGAACATTTGTATGAACCAACCATATTTAATTTTTACATGAAATAGTAGACATTGACGTTAATTTCAATATAACACAGATAAAGTTTATGTTGCATTTCATGATGAATGCTGGGGAGTTCCAGTTTATGATGACAGTCAATTGTTCGAACTGCTTGCATTGTCGGGTATGTTGGTGGATTACAACTGGACTGAAATTCTGAAAAGAAAGGAACTATTCAGGTACTAGTTATTTTGCAACAACTCCATTGATACTAATTTGAAGTTTACATTTCATTTCTTCACTTTAAATAATTGGTTGATGAAATAGAGAAGCTTTTGCGGGATTTGATCCAAAGATTGTAGCGAAAATGGGGGAGAAAGAGGTCTTAGAAATATCCTCCGATAAAGCAATAATGTTGGCAGAGAGCAGAGTGAAGTGCATATTAGACAATGCCAAATGCATAATGAAGGCAAGTTTGCAAAATTTGAATGCCTTTATATACATGTTACATCTATTTTCTAATCTTTCTAACATGCATTAATTACCTAAATGCAGATTGTGAATAAATTCGGGTCATTCAGCAGCTATATGTGGGGTTATGTAAATTATAAACCGACGACAAACAAATCCAGATACCCAAGAAATGTTCCACTGAGGACTCCAAAAGCAGAGGCCATAAGCCGGGATTTGTTGAAACGTGGATTCCGGTTCGTCGGACCGGTTATCGTGTATTCATTCATGCAAGCAGCAGGGCTAACAATCGATCATCTAGTTGATTGTTTTAGGCACAGTGAATGTGTAAGCCTTGCAGAAAGACCTTGGAGGCATATCTAACTTACACTTTGTGCTAACCGCCCCTTCGGTTTTTGGAAAGTTTGATTTCAACAAATAGGATGGATTTTGGATTTGTGGGTAAAACGTTGTCGCATTTGCCCATTGTTGTGTTGTAAATTTAATTATTAATAACTTATGCAATCTTGCATTAGGCGACTCTTTCTTGTTATCAAGGAATAATACAAAATGACCATGTCTTTGACTTCGAATCAGTTCCTTCTAGCAATAGCAATGCATTAACGAAGAATATTGGCAAATGACGATACAAATTCTAAGAAGAATAATATAAAATACTAGTATTGTTATTGTATTTAGTAGTCAAGCAAGTTTTCATCATGGAATACCTACCAGTTTTGTATAGTAGGTAGACATAGCTTTGTTTATGCAGATACGATACTGATTTGCAAACGTAAGAATATGTGCTAGCTTATTCATACTTGCATAGCCCAATAGGACAACTTTAACGCCGAATTCTTTAAAAAGTAAAGAATCCTATAAAAAGTAAAGCACCCAAACAAATCTTGGAGACTCTACTCATCATTTGGTTGATTTGAGATTTCCAATCCCGGATAACCAGCGAGAAACGTACTCTCTTTATTGACAACAAGAAGATAAAATTATCGGGGGCTTCAATCTATACAGACCCATTCTTATACTTGTTTCATTTGTTTCTATTTTCTTGAATCAAGTTGCAGCTTTTCCCTTTGTATATGTACTTATTTTTGAAATGTGGTTATGTTTGAATTAATGTTTCCCTGCCTTTGCACATCTTCTCTGCACATCACATGCTTTCAGCTTTCCTCTTCATTCCACTTATTATCACAAATGGGTAAGAGTTAATAAAATCTTTTAAGACAACATTAGAACAAAAGACTTTATACTAACTTAAAACAGTTCATTTCCTAATCAAAACAAACTATATTATATTACATGATTGTCCAAGCACATGGTCAGATGTCTTTATAATTCATGGCCAAATGTTGAGCTATGTGACTAGGAAAGCACACAAATCCTCCTCAGTCCTACTCTCCACTTTTGCCTTTCCTTTGTTTCATCATTTTATCTTGAATTGCAATCCATGTAAAGGAAAATACACCCAATGGACCAACCCATCCCCCACTACTTGAAAACACATGAGAGGTTAGATTGCCACGTTTATCTTGTTAAATTTCTGAAAAGATCAACTATAATTTTATGTATTTCCTAGTGAAATTTAAGCAATGATAATGTAGAATGAAGAATTTCAGCTGACACCTTCATGTCTATCCTCTTTAAGTTATGTGGATAACTTCGATTGTACAATTGAATATGAATTGACATTGACACACCAAACTCAACACTGATGACAACCATAACTGCCATCTTCAACCACAGAATGTTCTGTTTCAAGCAAGTTGTGTACTAAAACACCCGTGAATGTTACAAGTGAAAGTACGGTTCACCGCAGATTAAATAAATAGTAAAAGAGATGTGCATAATTTATGATGTTTCCAAATACAGTAAAAACCAAGAACTAACAGTAAACCAACCCTACATGCCGTCAGATTTTGGGGAAGAAAAAGCAAAAGCTGTGGCATATAGCCCTGTTAAGTCTTGAAAGGCCACTTTTGATTCTAGCATACGGATAGGAACAAAACAGACTCAGTCCAACTGTTTGTTTGTTAATACGTTAAATGAAATTTTTTTAAAAAATTCTTATTTTACACTCTTTATATTTATTATTAATTCTAAATTATTTTTATTAAATAGACTAATTTTATATTATTTAAACAATTTTACTATCATAACTACTTAATCTAAAAACACATTAATTATGGTATATTCATGCCGTTACAGTACTTACATTATAATACGCTCGTGTTATTTATACGAATGAGTTATCTACAATATACTTGTGCTAGTATAATGTGCTACAGTGTGTATTATAATCTTTATTTTTTAAATATTTTTTATTAATAATTTTATAATATTTAATTATAAATAAATTTAATTTTGCTACTTCTTGTTTAGTTTGTATATTAAAAAATAATTAATATATAATATATTAATATTGTGCATTTAAATATAAATAAAATGATTTTTTTAATTTTTTAATATTTTTATTAATAATTTTATTATAATTTTTTTATTTTTAATTTTATCAATTATTATTTATTACATATATTTAAATAAAAAAGAAATAAAAAAATTAATGACAAATTTTTTTTACACAAATGAGTTCATGATAAATTTTCTTTTTGTCTTTTTTTTATTTTTTTAAATTTATAATTTTATGTAAATTTTATTATAAATAAATTTAATTTTATTAATTATTAATTATTATGTATATTTAAAAAATAATTAATAAATAATATATTAATATAATATATTTAAAATAATATATTATATATTATATATTTAAAATAAATAAAATAAAAAATATAATTCTTAGAATTTGAATTTAAGATTATTAAGTGACTGAACAATATGTATGGGAATGGGACCCCAACATGTCTTTTCCTGATTTTTATCCTCTGTCAGCAATCAGCATCGACCATATTTCTTTGTAATCCTCATCCTGAAGAGTTGATTAGAACGGCAACCTAAAATAAGTATTAGCTAACAAAGTAATATGTGGGTGACAGCCAGATGTTTTTATAACAGAGAAATACGTCATGAATAATGAAATACACGATCAACAGATACTGATATCTTCCTTTATTTCTTGTATTCGAAACCACTGAGTAGTGACCAAACGGAACAAGCACAATAGTATTGGACGGATGCACTCGGTACTTAAAAGAATCCCCAGCGTACCCAACATCTTAGTATTTCCATATTGCAACAATTCTGCTTGTAAAAAATACATAATATTAACATTGACAACACATTCCAGAACCATACGCATGCATAAATCATCATAAAAATGTTCTACACATATTCCAAAAGTCGGATAATTTAACATTAAGAAACAACTTCATATGCTTCTTGGCAGTTCTAGTTCAGTAACATATCATTCCATTTCTTGAAACAACAAATCAATAACCGATCCATAATCAGTCTGCATACTATATCTTACAAAAACATAACAAGAAAGCAAGTGGAAGAGGAAAGACAAAAGTCAGTATTTACATAAAATTATTCTAGGGATGACATTCTACAAATTATTTATCAAACAAGTCCATACAGAGCGAAAGAAACGAAATGAAAATCAAAAATCAAAACATAAATGTAAAACAAAATACAAACAGTTCTACTCAGCTTGCCACTTACCTCAAACAGTTCTACTCAGCTCTCCACTTAACTGATGCCAAGAATATTTACAGCAGTTCCTACTACTGTCGCTCCCAACTACTACACCTTCCCGGGAGAAAACCCATTAACCAAACCTATCCTAACTATCCCTTTAACTCCCACAAACCTACATGTCCTATTCTTCATATTAAGTACTCTCTCAGATACCACTGTAGTATTGGTATCTTAATATCAAAATTGGCACGAAGTACCAAGCCTCTGTCTCTGCCTCTGACCTACGGTAATAGATTTCCGTTTGGCAAATGCTGGGTAGAGCAGGTCCTGAAACTTCTCCAAGAACAGCACCCATTCCTCCTCACCCAAGTCTGCCAGCTTCACAAAGCTCACACTTGCAGGAAGCTGCTCATTTGCACTCCTATGACCAGAAGATGTGTTGGAAAGATATCCATTTTCTTGCTTTGAACCTGGGAATTTCTGGTATTTTTGGATCTTGTCACCCAAACTGGTGTTCTTGAGTGACATGGAAAGCTTTGAAATGGATGGAATCCTTTCAGGCGCTGGCAAAATTGCAAATCCTTCTTGGTTTTCGTCTCCGTCACTTTCCTCTACCTCCTCAATGCTTTCCTCCAGCTTTGAAAGAGGATAACGGCAATTACTGAAACCAATTCCAAGGTGAAAGGGGGCTTTTGTCACATAATTATCTGCTGCCATTCTTGGTGTGAAGTCAAATTCTGCATCCTCACAGTCTATGTCAAACTGGAACTCCTCATCTCTCAGATCAGCTTTTGGTGATAAATCCTCCCTCTCATCTACCAATCTCCTTGCTTCAATGCATATAACCTCAAGTTCACTGGGTTCCTCCTCACCAGCACGAAATTCTCTACTCATCATCTCACCAATTTCAGAAAGACACAGACCAAATTCGGCAGCCTCCTTGAGGAAAATTGCACAGAGAACCAAGACACGAAGACAAGCCTCTCGGATCATGGGGAGCTCCCTTCGCAGCATTTCACAGTCGTGAACAGGATCAAGTTTTCTAATGTACTCAAGTTCGTCATCTGAAAATGGGATTGAAGCCTGAGGCCAATGAATCCACTCAAAGTATGGATCCTCTAAAGTTTCTGGCAGGCATAAACCATGATCAATTGGAATGAGCTCAACCTGCCCAAAGCTCTCAACACTATCGAGCTTTCTTACTAAAAGGTTTCCTCCATGTCTGTCTGTGTTAAAAATTCTAACGTCTAGTATCCCTATGCGATGCACGGCAGAAACTGGGAAGCTTGAGGTCCCATAATCACTAGCATCAAAATTATGCTTTATGAACTTCTGGAAAGAAGCAATCTTGCTGACCAAATTCTTATTAAGAGTCTTGTTATTCACCCCATCATTCACATTAAAGATCGAGTGAGTGATCTTCACCAGGGCAGTGGGAGGCACATTTGCAAAGTGATCATAGTCAAGAAGGTATGCAGCAACCTCTCTGATCCCTGTTTCCCCAACCCGCACTGAACCTTTGAATCCTGGTTGCCCAAGAGCTTTGCCAATGAAGCCCTTAGGATTGTTGGGAGCAAAAGGCTCTTCATCAGTTGGTTTAACAATCGCAACATTCTCACCTCTGCTGTTCCTAAAATAGTATGCACCTCCAAGTCCACTATGAACAGGGATCGGATCAACACCCATCTTAATTGCCTTCACAATGTCCTTAACCAATTTTTTTGTACTAGCAAAGCAATCTGATTGTCCCAATATCTCAATAGGACCACTCTTATCTCTTTGCTGGATATCATTCCCCCTAGGCGAAAGGCATGGAGTGGATGAGCTCCTATGCAGATAGTTCCGTGTCAAAAGTAGAGGGGAATCATTTCTAACTGCACTAAGATCATTCTTCAACACCATATCCCCAAAAGTCAGCGAGCTCTCTTCGGTGGGCACATTGAGAGCAAGCTGCAACCTTCTTTTCACAGTATGAGCATTGTCACTTCGATCTAACTCCATCCCCAAGACACAACCGGTCTCAGTCTGAACAAACACCCGTCTCCTCCCAGCAGATTGTTTCTCTTCCATTCTCTTGTTCCTGTTATATTCCCCACTAAGCGGGGTTTTGAAGACTGCCACTGCCATCTGCGTCTGAACTGGGCTGTCTAACTTACGAGACATGTAATGGAAAGAGAAATCAAATGACTTCTCGGCCGGCAACAAAGGCGGCTGTGGAAGAGACTTTCTTCCTTCCCTCCCAAGAAGGCGCCAAGTTCAGAACCAGATACTAACTGATACTTACTTAGCGAATACAATAATCCTCAAACAATCATCAATCAATTTACTGAAAACCAATCCCAATCCACAGCTCTAAACTGAAGACTGCAGAGAAATAATCTTAACACTCGATGCTACATTAAACAAGCCATGGTACGAATTCCGGCTATCAGGAGTCTAAAATCTGAAACAGAAAACAACAACCGCATTCACAACCAGAAACAACGAGAAACTGATAGTATGCTTTATCTACTAAACAATTGTTATATAACAAGGAAATTCCAAATGAAATTACAAAAATTATTAAGCTAAACGACAGTTACTTCGTATAAGCTATAATTAACAATTTAATAAATCCATTGATTCCTTCCCATTTAAGTAAATTTCAAAAAGAAAAAAATAATCAAATAAAATAGAACTCATGAGGGATTCAACGGGTATGGATCTAGATCACGCATTCTTCAACATTCAAAGAATCCAAAAGAATTTATTCTCCGCCATTAACGCATTATTGCAACTAATTGAATAAGCTTCCACGCAAGCTTTTAACTGCAACTAATTAGAATGAAAAGAGGGACAAAAAAACGCTAGAATAATCAACCAAATTAATTCAACTAATAACAATCCTAATTAGAACAAATTTAATAGAATCGAACTCAAATCTCGACATTGAACATGAAACTACTTACCAGGATCTTAGATCTGAACGAACCAGACAATCTCGAACTCCTCCAAAAACAAGCACAACAGTTGATTAATTAAGAACAAAAAGAAAGCATCAAACGAGCCAACTGAACGAAAAGGCAATTAAAGAAGGTTGGAAGGCGGCAATGAATCGTTCCGAGTTGACTCAGTGAATTATTGCCCCAAAGCCACACATAAAAGCCATCTCTAGCAAGACGTAACTTTAACAGAGCGCGTGAACTCTGGTTAAAGAACTAACCATGGTTATTCCAGGCCAAAGACTCTACACTACTCTCTCTCTCTCTGTTCTCTTTTGGGTCATGATTGTGTATGTTATAAATCGAAGGCTCTAGAACACGACATGAGAGCCGCTGGATTCAGGGAGCGGCGAGGGAATCTGAGCCATTCGATTGCAGACGGTGACGTGGAGATTGCGGATTGGGTAATGACGTGGCGGAGCCACCTCCTATTCAGGTAGTGTCAGCGAATGGGAGTTTTTATTTACTATGTTGCAAATACCAAAATTGCCCTATCAGTAGCGAAAATTTCTCATGTTTTGTATTTATCCGTACTGCGTTTTGTAGTACTAAACTGTAAATGTAGTAAGTACGTACCGGTGCGCCTAATGAAAATTGCATTTCTCCTGTAAGGTGAGCTAAATCGTAAGGTTTAAAATTGACTGAACGAATCTATATGGTTATGTTGTCTTAGGAAGAACCACAAGTAATCTGATGATGAATCGGACGGTTCAGATTACAGGCTTTCAGTTTCTCTGCTAATAATTAAACTAAAGTTTAATGTAAACTCTAATTTGAACGTAAGAATAAAATAGTCATTATATATAATATACATTTTCACACATGCATAATTATGGTTAGTTCACATAATATGAAAACGTATGTGCACTTAAGATAATTAATATGTTGTTATTAAATTATTTTACAAGAAGCGTAATGAATTTCAAAATGTATTAAAAGTTTTACGAGAAAACATATACAAGTCAATATGTTATGCAATGTTTAAAAGAAAAAATTTTGGCTCAATTGGTCGTAAATTGTTGAATATGATTCTAATCAACAATGTCAACACATGTATATGAATATAATTTGATTAGCTGATATATCAAATGATTATGCATCTATATATATTTATTTAATTAGATTTAGCTTAAATTGAATTACTGTATGTTGTCTTACGCTAACATATTCGGCAATCTCGCTTGCCAGTTACTGAGCGGGATTAAGGGACAGCGCCCTTGTAGGAGTACAGAGGGTGGAGCCTCTGTCAAGAAAATAAATTTGTTATATAAAATATGTTATTTTAGCTTAAAATTTGTGTAAAAAATTTATGTTTGAGCAAGAAGTATCGATACATGAAACTGAGGAGATCGATACATGTACTAACGTATAAATACATTAAGGATACAAGTCGATACTTGATAAAAAGATTGATACTTTCATAAAAATATATCGATACTTTTGAAGTTAGAAAGTTGGGAAGAATTACAAAGTCGATCAGATCGATACTTGGAGGGAAAGTATTAATACATTTTGAAATAGAAAGTTGTAAAATATTTACAAGATAGACCAGATCGGTACTTTTATCACATGTATCAATATATTTTCAAAATTAATTATAAGTCGAACTAAATCGATACATTTATCAAATGTATCGATACATCTTAAAGGGATTGATACATGAAGGCAAATGTATCAATCAATACTTGGGATCGAATGAATTTTCAAAATTAAATTTTCATGAATGGATTGATACTCAACCCAAATGGAACGATATCCAATCCAAAGGAGTTAATACCCAGTTCAAAAGTATCGATACTTTTAACTAGTCTAAGCAAAATTCGAAGGGTAACTTTTAAATTTTTAAGATTTTTTAAGGGTGATTTGGTCTTTTTGCTTATTTATATAAATACTCAAAAGGGGGATTTGACCTTCGATGTCTCTTCATCTGTTTCTTTCTCTCTAAAACATCTCTCTTTTTCTCTCAATTTTGACTGAATCTTAGTAAACCATTGACTCATTCTAGCAAATCTCTATTACTAAGTGATTACATGTCCTTTCCTCTGTAAATTGATACTAATATTGACCTAAAAATATCAAGGAGGCAAGAAAGAAACTAGGATTTCAAAGAGAAATTTGAGCTTTTCCATTCAAACAGCAACTTAAGGTTTATAAAGACTTCTACAGGTTATTGGTAAGTTTATTAACCTCTTTATAAGTTTAATTTTAAAATTTGATACATATTAGAACATAGAGTTTACTGTTCATTCGAGATGTATCTTGATTTTTGCTTAAAAAATTTAGATGTGAAATAAATTTGGTTAAACAGAGTATATGATAGTCAAATATGAGTTGGTTCTCATTTGGAATATCTATAATTATTTTATACGAAAATGTAAATTTGGAATATTTACTACTATGGGATTTCATTATTAAAAATCGGATAAATGACACCCGTTAATTAAGCTTCGAGAAATGTGTCATGTGTTAATTAAGAGAATTTAATCATATTTTTCACGAACATTGTATTTAGTGTATATATGTTAAGTTATTTAGAATCGTGGAATTCATTATATTATGCATATGTGGTATTAGACATCGAGAACCCGGGAGAAAAATCTAGTGAGCGTGAGGACCCTTAGTGAGAGTAATTACTCTCTTCTTGTTGTGAATAAATTTATACATACATGAATATGTAAATATATGTGTTATATATATATATATATATATATGTATGCTTGTGTGTTAACCCAACAGTTTTTGTGTTAAAAGAAAATGTGAAATGAAATTGTTTATATATGATTTATATTGATATTGGGAAATGTTTGCATATGATCTGCTGTTATAAATTTATGATAAATATACATGTCAAAATAGGTGGGGAGGCCTGATTTGTTTATATGATTTAAAACCATTGATTAAAATTGATTTGTTTTTATGCATAGATATTGGTGATGAGGTTGGTAAGACCAGATATTTTTGTATAGCCATTGAGTTAATTTATTGACTATATATACAGGGAAGTAACTTTTGAATAGACCTATTGAAATGCCGCATAGGTGAGTGAAGTCGTAGTATGGTTGGTATAAAGGAGAAGGGCTATGACAAGCCCATTGTGTGCTGTTCACATATGTACGGATATAGATACTCTATGAGTCTTAGTGACTTGATAGGGATTTCTTGAATTTGAGGAATTACGACGACAATCACTTTGTCACGTGACTACTCGGGGCCAACATCAGCGAGATAGACAATTATTTTTTTAAAAAAAAAAAACAAATGCATGCTTTATAAAAAATAACTAATTTACAAAGCATGAGAAATAGTTTTATGTTTTATAATAATGCATTGCATATGGTTTTATGCATGAAAGACTTATTGATAGTTTCGATATTGCCTTAGTCAAGGTAACGGTCGAGAAAGTATGACCAGCTTAATTTGATTGTTTATACTAAATGCAGACTTTTGAATTGTTTTACAGTTATTTGTTTTAAATGAGTATGTATATATATATATATATATATATTAGTATATGTGAAGAGAAGCCTTAATATCATAAATTTGGAAATGTATTGGCATGTATATATATATGTATATACTTTATTTACTCATTGAGTATAGTAGTATACTCACTCCTTATAATTACAGCTTTCAAGTTAGGTGCGTTAGTTCTTATTAGCCTAGTGGTAGCAGTAGAAAACTTAAGACGCTCCGAGTAGGTTTATTTCTTGACTCACATGTGTAGTTTGTCCTACTGTATAAATGTAATTAAATTTTTGTAATACAGTTGTAAACTAAATATTTATGTAAATATTTATTATTTTGTAATCCGAATGAAAATGATTTTCATATTGATATTTTATTTTTTAATTGTGTTGTGGAAGAATTGAACATCCATGATCAATTCTTTGATAATAATCCCATAGATAAGAATTTCTGTTTACCAACTGTTTTCAGGTTTTGGAAATTGACAATAAAGTTTTATAGGCTCTCTTGATACATTCTGGGTGTATAAACTATATCATGAAGGTCTGTGACGATTATCATGAGCGGATCCTAAGTTCGAAGCGTGACAATTCTATTTGTATAAATTTACTTATTAAGTATAGTTGTATACTCACTCCTTATTATTACAGTTTTCAAATTAGGCGCCCTAGTACTCGCCTGGGTAGTAGTAATGGCAGAGAGTTTACGACGTTCTAAGTAGGTTTCTCTTGACTCATATGTATATTTTGTTTCACTGAATTGTGTTTTTTTTTTTTAAAAAAATTGTAATAAATTTGTAAACTACATAATTTATATAAATGTTTATATTTGTTCAACTTATATAAAAGTAATTTTCATAAAAATTTTACAAATATTATTTGTGTTGTGACTGAATTGATTATGGATGATCAATTCTTTGATGAGATAATCCATGAATAAGAACTATTATTTATAAATTACTTTTAGGATTATTAGTTGACAAAAAAATCTTATAAGCTATTTTAAAATATCACAAATATAAAGTGTGTATTATAAAAATTTATGATAATTGTCGGAATAGACCCAAATTTATAGCATAATATTAACCTTTAATGTTTGGGGTTTTGGGAAGTGCTGCAAACCCTGCTCAAGTCCATTTACACGTGGATGTTTCGTTTATTTTAAGTATTGTTTAATTAATTAATTAATTAATATAATCAGATGTGGAAATTATATTTTATAAAATAAAAATTTTAATATTGAGTTGATTTTTTTTAATATTTTAATTAAAAGTAAATACTGTGAGAACATGAGCTTGATATTTATATTTGAATTTGTGATTTTCTTTTCATCGATATTACTTACATATTTGACATTGATTGATGGATTTGGTAATTGATTGCGACAATGTTTTCGTTAGCTTTTCTTTTTATGGCATGAAGTGAAATCATTAAAATTTGTAGTGGGTTAATGATTTTTCATCTCATTGAGATAAAAAAAAAAAAAAAAAAAAAAAAAAGGTTACTACCCAATACACAATTCTGTCCTATATTCTTTTGGAAGGTTTGGAAGGCTTGATCCAAATAATTATAACTTAAATGCTATAAGCTATATATATATATATATATATATATGATACAATATAAAAACGCGTTAAATTATTTTTTAAAATTTCAAAAGAAGAAATAATATATTAAATAATTTAATAAAATAAATTAAATTAATAAATAGTTATATAGTATTTAGTAGACAATTAACGGATAGCTCCTTTAAAGTGTGTCAAAATAACAAATACATAATGTTATATATGAAAACTATATATAATTATTTTTAATATAATAAAAAATAATTTTTTATTATAAAATATAAAATTATTTTTTTATTAAAAATATAAAATTATTTTTTATTAAAAATATATAATTACTTTTTTTATATTAAAAATATTAAAATAATTATTTAAAAAATATACATGTTTAATATTTATACGTGATAAAATATTTTAAAAAATTATTAAAATAATATTTTATTATTATTTTAAAAATATAAAATAAATTTTTATATTTTTAACTTTATAATAAGTAAATTTTATATTTAAAAATAAAAAAATATTTTAATAAAAAAAATAAAAGAGTAATTTTTTATTTTATCAAAAAATTAATTTTTTAATTGTATTAAAAAAAGTATATCTGTAATTTTTTTTATGTATCTATTATTATGATAAATCTTCAATTTTTAATAGTTTTAATTAAATAATTATTAAGTAATAATAATAATAAATGGCAGACGGCAGTGTTCGTTGGGAACAGGGGACGTGCTAGGCGTTCAAGCCTTATTGATATTTTTGGTCCCAGAGCTGAGGGAGCCCATATTTTATTTATTTATTAAATTAATTAAAAACAACTCACATAAACTCTGTTCTTTTGATCCACTTGTATGGCCATTAATGATGAGTCAACGATATCCCCGTAGCCGTGCAAGTGACGGTGACTCGTGCAATCCTTCTAATGTTATTTAACTTGCCACGTGTTATTTGTCTCTATTTTAGTTTATCATTTAAAAAAAAAAAGTACCGTAATTTTAGATTAACAAATAATATGAAATTATTATTGTGATTTTTGAGGTCATGCACATGATCCCCAATCATTAAAAAAAAATGAAAATTAAATTATGAATTTTATAATAAATAATAATATTAAAAATATATATAATTAGAATTAATAGGTTTGGAGTAGAATTTCTTGGGATATGCGGCGGCCGGATGCATTGTATTTGCATTTGCTCACAAAATCAACTACCACAAGTACCAATTAATAGCCTGCTGCCACGTCAAGGGAGACGGGATTATTCCAACTGGTAAACGAGTCAGTCTAAAGATGGGCTTTGGGACGATAAATTGGTATACGACAAGAGAAAATCATATACAATAAAATAAATGCTACATATATTAATTATTAATTTTTTTATTTTTAATTATATATTATTTTTTTATTTTTATTTATTCATATAATTAAAATATTATAATATATATGATATAAAAGTATACAATATATATGATATAAAAGTATACAGTATATGATCATTTTGAAATTTGGTTTAACAGAGTCGGGTATGGATTTATTTTTTCAAATTGGAGAGAGAGAGGCACGTATTGATTGAGTGGTATTAACTAAACGTCATAAAATATTTATTTATTTTTTTTTTAAGTTTGAAGAGTATATGTCAATCTCTGTTTCTCTAACATTATAATACGATTATTTTTTGAATTAATATCATTTATTTTTATAAATATATTTTTTATTATTTATATTTTAATAAATATTATTGTTAATGCAGCAAAAATTATTTCTTAAATTTCATGTACCAACAATGATCTTCTTTTTACATGCTTGACTGATTACTTAATATACAGAATTTATGGATAGAAGTTGTTTGTCTGGCGAAAATTCTCCGAGACTTAAATTAAGGTTTTTTTTATGAATATTTTTTTGAAAAGAGAAAAAGTTAAAAGAGAAAAATAATGTATATATGCTCTAGGATAATTTTTTCATCATGTCTACCTGGTAGTTAGTAGCCACCTGTTATAAGTGTGAGTTTTTCAAACTTGGTAGAATTCTATAAAATTTGAAAATAATAATTTTAGTTGTATTTAAATTTTAAGAATTACGAAAATCCTATTTTGTAAGCATTAGCTTTTCAAAATTTATTGGATCTGAGCCTTTCTTGGAGATTATATTTATCAGGTTAAGCATTCTTATTATGAAATAATATGGTGAAAATTTAGGAAGAAAACAAATTCTTTACAGATACGTAACTATAGTGAGGTCTTGTGAATCTTTGTTTAAGATTCTTTTATTTATTTGAGACGAGGTTGAGTATTACATGTCTGAGATATTTATAAGTTGTAGTTAGGATTTTTATAAGTACTTTTATAAACTATACTCGAGACCCTTTATGCTTGAGACTTTTATACTCGAGACCTTCTAACTTCCCTTAAGAGATCTAGGTGTCGGAAAAAAGTTGAGGCTTTTTTTACTTTTTAAATAGCTCTTCTTAGAAGCGTAAGGTCTCAGAATATTGTTGGTCCTTTCATATCAGATTATTCTAGGTTTGTAATCCTTTGAACTTTACGTATACTCAGGATTATATAGTCAATAATTATAATTATTTTTATACAAAATTACTAAATTAGTTTTATTTTAAAATTTTTTAACGAACAAATTTAATAAAAAGGATACAAGTGTCATTTTTTAAAAAAATAAATTTCAACTAATTTTTTAAGTTACAAAGAGTTTTGTTTTTACGCCATCTGAAAAACATTACAGTTACAAAGAAATAAGCTTTCGCTTCACCCGTACCAAAGGTCTAAGTGTGGCAGCATGAATTAATTGGAAAAACAAGGGCCAATTTGTCTCAGGGTCTGTTGCGCCCACTTGGATCTACCTATGTAAACATAAACAAGGTGTTGGTGTACGGTCCAAACAATGGAAATGGATATTGTCGTTTTTAATAAGCAGATGTCAGAATCAGAGCCCGCCCCATTAATTCAGAGAATAAGGATACCGGTGGGCGGAGCACATGGTTGGTGGTTCTCGGTGTTTCAGGTTTCAGTTTCTAATTTTGTCATTCGTACTCATTCATTCATGCATGCATGCTTTTCGATTCACGAGGGGCCACATCATAAACCGTGAGTGCTTTGCTTGATGTTGCTGTGATTGCGAGGGAGGAAGCTGCCCGCCTGCCAGTGCTAGCTTCGTTTTTGTCCCAGAAAAAACCAGAAACAAGAGAGTTTCAAGACGAAGTGAATACAGACTTATTTTTGAGAAAGTAACTGTGCGAATGTGCAGATTAGACAATATTGTCGAAATTGGCTAACGTAACATTACGGCTATTTACCCAAAATTTGAAAACTTCGAGTTGAAATGAAATACTGCAATGTCATGCCATATATTTTGCGGGAAATGAGCAGACCTTGCTTCAATTTTAATAATTTTTTCAGTGTTTTTGGTAAATATTTACTCGCTTTTCTGCCAAAACATCACATTAGAATTTTGATTGGCCTTACGTCCTGAGCTTTAAAAAACTGAACCTTGTGTTGTATGTATGACACTTGTGCTTATATATCCTTTTCTTTTGTAGTCAATCTCATTAAATAAAGAAAGCAAACTATCAAACGAACAAACAGAAGTCGAGTAACACCAGAACCAGAAGAAGGCGGCAAAACAATGCTAAATAAATTAGAAATTGTGAAAAAAGCCCTGATTTTAAACCAATTTTATTGTGAGAAAGCCCAATCTCAAAACTTTTGATTACTCCATACAATTTAAATGTGTGTAGAGGGTATTTTATTTTTCTAAATAAGTCTTTGGGATATCGGGCTCTTCAAAATTTCTCTCAAGTCAATATCTTATTGGACTTTATTACTTTTTTTTGACCTCAGCTCAGCTGCTCTCTCCTTGCTTACCTTGCCTTTGCTTCAAGCCCAAGCACTTGAAAAACAATTGTTTTTTCCTACACACGGGACATTGACTAGTCAATTCAATGGGCTGAAAAATTTATTCTATTAAAGAATCCAACAACTTTAGTTGTGACTTGGGATGATCAAACACGCATTCACTAATACAATTTATAATACATATTAACTTACCTGGTCTTTGATTGCTAATTACATAATTGTTACTTAATCCGTTGTCTTGTCAAAATTATTAATTAATTTAACTGCTAATTATATATAATATCCCAAATGACATTCTCTTAAAATCTGTTAAAAAGAAACGACGACATGTTGAAAATCGAAAGCAAGATAAGTTCAGCCTGCCATGTTCAATGAACAAAGAGTCTAGCTTGTTCATTAAGCAATTAATTACTACATAAGAAAGAGAGAATATTATGGAGTTCCCACATAAACCAACAGCAAGCAAGATTTAGCTCGTAAAATAATTATTCAATCTGATAAGATGAGCAGCGATAAAAAAGTGGGCTGGGACTGGTCTTTACATCATTATTTTCATGCTTCCGTAAGAGTACAAAAGCTGCACCGCCCACAGCCTCAGGGCCAGAGGCCACCATGGTTGCTGCAGGAAAGCATTTCTCTACTGCTCATAAAGTGCGGTTAATTTAGCTTAATTAACCTCTCTGCATAATCAATCTTCTTCATGGTTTGTTTTTATAAGTGGGCATGGCATGGGGCAAAATAATGCTTCTGTTTCTGTATAATATCATATTGTAAAAATGATTCGTAAACTTTCTGGAATTTAAATCAAAGTTCAGTTCACAGCATGTTAATTACTTGTTAGATATGATTTCCCCATGTATGCAGAAGATGGCATTGTTAGACTGGCAATTTGGCATCATTGTCTAAGAATTGTAAAAGATTATACATATAAGAATTAAGAAGAGAATCCCGCTGTTTCAGAAATGACTTTGACATACCGATTTGTACCCTTTGTTTATGTTAGGATTTGAAACCAATAATATTTGCCATGAATCTTCTTCAAAATAGTAGAGATCAGAAGGAAACTCCCTGCCATCCAACTCAACAATCACCTGCTTATCTTTGCTCCCGACTTCCTCTGTAGACTTCTCTTCTGAAATAATATGCTTGGAAACTGCAGTGCCCAATATTGTTCGCCAAAAATTCTTCAACTTCATCCCCAAGTCTTATTTATTGAAACAATAAATACGACTCTTATAGAATATTTTAACAAATGCAATCCTACTAAAATATGAAAACAAAATAACTTAAAAGACTATCAAAACTATCCTACATCAAAGTGAAATAAAGACGAGGCCAAAGACCAATAAACTATACATATTTTCACTGCATGCAAGCTTTGTGTATAGGCTGGACTCTATATCAGTCAGCCTTATCCTAATTTAGAATGTTCGAAAGTATACAGGTAAGCGTATGCATGAAATATCATACATAAAAGAAGGGAGATGAATTAATGTTCCATAGGAGAAGATTTACATGCATGTATCAAAATCAAAATCACAACGAGTACAAAATAAAAAGTTATCTATCAATATATTGGAATTGTTGATACAATAAAATTTTCCTTGGAACTCTATGCACCATAACGGCTTTCTTCACTTTATTCAGTTGCTGTAACACCTGAAATTACAGAAGATATCAAGGATAAAGCCTGTTGTTCAACAAAAATTCTCCGATACTTAAGTTAGAATTTTACTTTGTGTGTGTTTGAGAGAAGATAATGACAATAATTTGATATTAATGAAAACTTAATAATCTTGAATCTCTCAATGTATCATGAAAAATATATTTTGTGTCTTGTCTATCTGGTTGCCTTCTGCTTATCTTATATAGGCTATTTCATCATACTACCATTATGTCTCTTATGTTCATTAGGATTTTAAGAAATCAAAGAATCATATCTCCAAACTTATTAGTATTTCGGGGATTACGAAATTTTGAACCCTATTTGTAGAATACATTTATCAAGTCATAAATCCTCCCTTATTTTGAAAAAGTTTGAAAAACTTGAACTTTATGACGGTCATATATAATTGCTGATGAGAGGTGCCATAAATTTTATATTTCATCTGAGACATTTTTCTTCAACAGGAATGGCCTCGAGTTTTGATGATTCATCCGAGGTCTTTGCCATGTTATACCTAAGACCTTTGTTAGGGAAGGAGGTTTCATATTTTCATGCTTAGATCCGAGACCTTTTATTAAACTTATGACGTCTCGAAACATGTTACATTTGAGATCTTTATTATGTCATGGTTGGGATCTCGTAGGTTGAGACATGTCTCGAATTCCATATTTCTTTTGTGAGATTTTTATTAGTGGTTAAGGTCTTATGTTGTACCTAGTGTGCCTAAGGCCCACTATGCTTCATCTGTGTTCCAAGCCTTTTTTCAAACATTAAGTCCCTCAATTTTTAGTGAAGAATTAATTTGTGAAAAAAATTAAAGGTTTTGATTTGAATGGACTCATACATCCGCCTTTCGCATGTCAACTTTTAGTGATAACCCGAATCTCGTAAATCTTCATTCACATATCTGCTTTCCAGTGGATCACGAGGCAAAAATGTTTCGGCTCCCGACAATTACCCCTGTCCTCATCATAACTGCCTTCTTTTTAAAATTTCAATGATCACCCCTTTGATCTTCTATTTGACATGACTTTCTCTCAGCCCTTCGCCACATTGCCACATCAATGGTTGGGGTTAGGGCTTCTTACTTTTATAAATACCCATTTTTGGCCTTTTATTGCCCTTATTTACATTTTCTTCGTCTCTAAGCCTTTTTCAAATTTCATTGACAATTGCAACAAAAGTAACACCAAGGTAGATAAATCGAGTACCAAGTTTAATCCATTTATTATCAACATCATTGAGAATGGTAGTGGCTAATTTGGAACGAAAAAGATTTTAAATTCTGTATTCAACTTTAGTTCCGTCTTCATTCTTGATCACAACATTCTTCTCATTGTAGACAGTCTTGCCAAGAACAAGGTTTTTTTGCAATTCCCAAAGAATTGTTCTTCATCCAAACTATCCTTTTGCCTCAACAAGCCTTCACATTTCTCTAACTTCTTTACTATTTTGAATCTTTATTATTGAGATGGGTATTGGATAGCTTCTTAGGGTTTTAGACTATTGTGAATTTTTTTTCTTAAGTTATTAATGATATTAAGCAGACCTTGATAATTCATTTTTCTCAATCTTGTGAAGAAATGGATTTTGTTTCTAGTGATAACGAGCCTGTTTCCAAGGGAAATAACTTAGAAGAGGAGTTGGTCATCGTCCCCATTTCCTTCTTAGTTTCTAAAGCATGGGAACAGAGGATGGCTTTTGAAGTAGACTGGTTGCCTTCCACAATAATGGAATCGGACCTATAAACCTACTTCCGTTGCTACAGTATCCCAAAAGACATTTACCTTAGGGTTCCTAAGGCGGGTGAGCTTCCTAACTGTCCCCATGATGGTGAAATTTTATTTAATGGGGAATTGTTTTACTTTAATATCAGACTTCCCCTTCAGGGCTATTTTGCTAGAATCTTTGAGTCTTTTAAGATTGCCCTTTACCAATTAAATCTTAATAGTTGGAAAATCTTGTTGGGTTTATATGTTCTTTAGAGCAAGATCTCGGATTTAGCTTTTACAAAATAGTGAAAAATCCAGAGTGGTACTACCTCCATACTTGACTTGGAAAACGTAATCCTATCACAAGTAATCCATCTTGTAATAAGGATTGGAAGAATAAATAGTTTTTTGTCAGTGGTGAGTGGAATTCTGACAATATTGTCCAGCTTTCTAAATTGTTTAGGGACGTGATCACTTGCACTGATGAGCCAGAACTCTCAGCTCAGAATTTAGGGATGGTTGAGATGGCTAGGTCCTCAGTGTCCAACCAAAAATCCCTTCTTTTTAATGTCAACTTGATCTCCTAGGTCTTGTGGATTTTTATGTTTCTAAAGGCTATTTGACATCGGAAAAAGGCTTTAGCTGGTAAGTAGCTTACTTTTTTTTTTGTCTTTCGTCTCAAGTTATGGTAATTGACCCTTGTTTGATTCCTTCTTGCAGCAGAAGAGATGACCCTTAAGGAACAGGTGAAGAATTCCTTAGTGTTCTAAAAGAGTTGACTTAGGGCAAGAAGGTTAAAAGGGCTCTTAAGGTCTCGAAGACCAAAGCTAGGACTTCTGTCCTCAAGGGTATCCTTCCTCCTCCTTCTAAGGGAATTGTAATCAAAAGTAAACTGTTGACTTTTCTTAGCCCCACATTGGATAAGGGGAAGTGCAAGAGGAAAGAGGTGAACATGAAAGAGGAACAACAGAGAAAGAAAAAAGGATTGCTAGTCATAAAGACTAATAAGAGCAATTCCTCTCAGGCCTTCCTTGAGTACACTTTTGATGACTTTCTTGAGGAAAAAAAAGTGAGTTCTATGCCTACCTTATCCCTGCTATCAATGAATAGGTGATTTGCATTTCTACTGAGTACTCTGAGGCTTTCTCTTCTGTTAAACCATGTGCAATTTTGAATTATATGCAAAAATAGCTTTGCCATGTAAGTTAACAAACACTTTCTTCATGTGATGATGACTTCTCTCCCTTTATTTAATGTCTAATTGCTTCTCATAATCTACTAAGGTAATTGTGCACTGAGGCTTTGTAGAGAGGGATGCTTCTGGTAAGTTGGAGATGAAAACACTTGGTTGATCGACAAAACTAAAAGATCGAGAAGCAACTGACTATAGAGAGGACTTAATTTGAAGCTAAGAAGTAAAAATGGGCTTAGAAAATGGAAAAATTTCAGGTCAGGGTTGCAACCACAAAGTATACTCAGGCAGAATCAAACAGGAGGATAGACACTCTTAAATTTGATTTGAATGAGTCCAGGGCAGAGTGTCAAGGGCTTTGACTAGGTTTTAAAAAGCAATATCGGGGATTTGAGCTGGGTTTGGAAGTTGAGAGAAAAAGGTCCACATCTTTGGCTTCGAAACTGGAAGAAGTTGAGGGGATAACTGAGGCCACTATTGCAGATTGGGGTCAATAAAGGAATTAACTTGACCTGTAGAACTTTCCAAGGTTGGTATTTTGATCTTAACTTGAAGTAACTATATAATGCCTTGGAACGTGAGCCTTCATCCCCTAGTGAAAACTTATCTAATAATGTTTTTTCTGAGGATGAAGTCCCCTATGACAACTCAAAGGTTGCTCCTTTTAATCCAACCGACAACTAGGTCGGCAAAAAAGATGAATGAATACTTGTACTTTCCTTTTTTATTTTATTTTTTTTTAGAATAAATGTAATTAAAAGTATAATATATAAACCTAAGTCTTTATTTTTGGTAACTCATGTTGATCTTCTTGTATCTTCAGTTAGTAGTTGTCTTCTATACTTGATTTCTTTGCATGACTTTTAAAAATTTAGCTAATGAAAATTGATGATCTAAAAGACCTGACTTGAACTAAGAACTTAAAACCTAAAACTTGAGTTTTACAAGTCAGTCCTTCATATTAAAACTTGATGCATAACTTAAAATATTTTTTTTAGCATAAATAACTTAAAAGATCTGACCTGAACAGAGCTGAGAACATAAAACTTGAGCCTCACAAGTCAGTCTTCTGAACTCCTTTTCTTAGAAGTAAAAATTTTTATACATAAACTACATAAACCTTAACACATTCCAAGTTCAAGGCTTATACGGATCTCAAATATTATTACTCTAATATGAAATCATAAAATGTAATTGTCTGGGAACCATTAAACCCTTATACATCTTGTGGTCAAGTTCTTAACTTATTCGAGTTCTAGATAATATTACCCCGAGATGAATGAAGCGTGATAATTTGGGAATCATTTTACTCTTGTATATCCTAAGGTTAGACTCAAGACTTATTTGAACAATGGATGATATTACTCTGAGATGAATGAGATGTGATCATCTGGTAATCATTTTACTCTTATACATTCTGAGGTCAGGCTCATGACTTTTTCAAGCTATGAATGATATTACCGAGAGATGAAAGAAATTCTTTTTCTTTGTACTTCAAGGACCACTTCATCATTATTGTGTCCTCATCGTCAAGAATCTTGTAAATGATAGAAGATTGTATACAAATGAGATCATTGTATTATGTTTAAGACAGATTTTTACAAGTTCTAAATAATTCTTAAGGGTAATATAACTTAAGTCGCTCTGCATTCTACGGCTTTTTGACCCTGCTTCTATTAGGAGATTCTAACTTGTATATTCTTAGCCTCAAAATTTGAGTGACCTGATAATACCCTTCCCAGTTAGTCTCAAGAACACCTTCTCTTAGCATTTTAGTGTTCAGAGTAACCTGTCTCAAGACCAAATCTCCAATTTGAAAGGTGTGGCATTAGATATTTTTGTTGTAATACCTAGCTACCCTTTACTAATAAGTCTCTGTCGTTATCATCACCGGGTCTTTCTTCTCCTGAAGCTGATCCAGACTCAAACATATATTTCGGTCATTTTCTTCCTTATTGTAGTTGCTAATTCAGAAAGTTGGCAAGCTGACCTTGATTAGAATTACTATTTCACATTCAAAAGCTAGGAGGAAGGGAGTTTACCTAATGGCCATTTTTGGTGTTGTCCTTTAAGCCCAAAATACCTCTGAAAGTTTATCAATCTAAGCACCCTTGTGTTCCCTGAGTTTTGTCTTGAGTGCTTTCTTTATTACTTTATTTGCAGCTTCTACCTGTTCATCGACTTTTGGATAGGCTGTTGTCATAAACTTGAGGTTGATTGAGAAATTTAACCAAAAATTCCTAAAATTCGAGTTGTCAAACTGCTTTCTATTGTTTACAATTAGCACTTGAGGTATCTTGAACACATAAATGATGTTTGCTTGACGAAAGCTGTGATCTTCTTCTTTGTTATACTAACCAGTGGTTCGACTTTTATCCATTTAGTGAAGTAGTTAATAGGCACTACTGTATGTAGGATTCTATAACCTAAAACATGCAAATATTTAAATTTTAACACATATATCAATATATATGTATAAGCTTATGGTTTTTGAAATTTTTTACATTTTCCAAGCTTTTAAGTTGATGAAGATTAGTTACAAACACATGTAACCTCTTCAATTTACATCTTCAAAAAACCATTGGAAGCTTGAAGAAAACGTTTTTCTTCTATGAAAATTTTTGAAAGAATATTATTCCTTTATTTTTCTATTTGGCTGAACCAAGCAAATGTGGAAAGAAAACTATTAGTCAATTTTGCTTCGCTGCTTCGCATACGTATATACTTGTAAAATTGCCCCTCATTTTAACTTTTGAAAACAATAAAAATATTTATATTTTCATTTTCATCATATAGAAACAATTTAAGCCTTTCATTTCCACTTTTTCTTTACATAGCTAATATTTATCAATTTGCTAGCATACTATTGGTTAATTTTTTCATACTTATCTATTAATTTAATTATAATAATTAATAAATAAATATTTAATTTAATTAATTATTATGGTATTACCATAATACCCGTCTTTATAGAATTTATCATAAAACTTTTATATGGAATTTACTATAATGCCATTGTATTTAATTAATAATAATTAATAAATAAATATTTTATTAATTAATTATTATATATTACTATAATATCCTTTTATGGAATTAGCCCATAGATAATTATCAAAATAACATTTAAGTATATATAATTTACTTGAAATTATATATTTATGTAATTGTCATAATTCTTTAACTAATTAAAGAATTATAAATACACACACACACACACACACATATATAACGTTTATATATACACATATATTTAATTTTTCAGCTTATTAAGTTATTCCTGAAGGTGCTAGTCTTTTACGAATAATTTTCTCTTTCACGTATAGTTTTTAAGGGTTTAAGAATATTGGTGTGATTATGAAGATTCAAAATAAATTAGTCGTGAGTCATATTTGAGCAATTCGAAACTCAACGAATATGGTTGGCATCTAGTAATAAGCCATAGTCCCTAATCCATAATGAAATATTTCATCATCAAACCTTATTTGGATTGTACATACTATGTGGGTAAAATCATTCTGTTGTCCAATCTTAATAAAATTAGGGTTCATGGAATTTCAAAATCTTAAATTTGATATTTTATGAATCGTCGATGAATATGTCCTGAATTTGTCCCCATGAACACTTCATGTAACATTTTTTTTTAATTAAAGACTTGGTTTCAAATATTTATAAACATTCGTTTAGGAACTTGAACCTGGATAGAGTTAGTGAAAACACTCAATCGTTTTGAACGAGTCAACATATCCCATATTGACTATCATTCGAATTCTTATATGAACCACACATAACCAAACCGATTCTATCATACAAGACATGATTAATCATTTACTTATATACCATATGAATTATGCGTATCCTTGTAAAATCCGGCTTTGACGTCTCAAGTTAAAGGCTTATATCACACATTAATACAATATTTTCGATAAATTATTGACTACATGTATACTATGTAATTTATCGTTCTTTGGTCAAGTTTGATAAATAGTTTTCTAACTATAAATTCATATTAATGCCCTTGTGACATGACTCTTATTGTCACCCTCACCAATACCATCTCATAATATTTATAGGCAGCATTTAATATGCCTACTATTTGATATTGATGCCCAGTCTATATTACTTTTATAGGGAACAAATTTGATAATTTTCTTTAACTATTAAATAACTTATCTTGATAATTCACATACATACTTTATTATGTAGTATGACTAGATAAAGGAAGCAACATACATATGTGAATAAAGAACTCTTTCTTTTATTTATTATATAAATATTAAAATTTTTACAAGCCCTGAAGCCGACAACACGAATGGTTTATAGGGCATATACTAATAATCTCCCACTTGCACTAAAGCCATTCGTGGTTGTATCGTATACCTATCCTTTCAAGATGATATTTTAGTTGCTTCTGTGTCATCGCTTTAGTTAGTAGGTCAGCTATATTGTTTACTAAAGATATTTTCTATGAGTATCTCTCCAGCTCCAACAAACTCTCTTAAAATGTGATATTTTCGTTGAATATGTTTGGACTTTTGGTGTGCTTTTGGTTCCTTGGCCTGTGCAATAGCTCTAGTATTGTCACGGAACACAGTTATGAATAACTCATGCTTGGAACCACACTTAGTTTAGATACAAACTTGTGCATCCAAACAGCTTTTGAAGCAACTTTTGAAGTAACACTATATTCAACTTCAGTAGTGAAGTATGCTATTGTAGCTTGTTTGTAACTTTTTCAACTAACAACTCCCTCATTACACACAAAAATGAATCCAGGTGTAGACTCTTTACCATCCACATTTGATTGAAATTCACAATTTGAGTTTCCCTGAATGCTCAACTCTTGACATCCATACCTCACAATTAAATCTTTAATACTTTTTAAGTATTTAAGGATTGTCTTAATGGCTGACCAATGTTTTTCTCTTAGATTTGCCTGATATCTGCTCGTAACACTTACAACATAGGCTATATCAAGTCTTATACATAGCATTGCGTATATTAAACTACCTATAGCCGAAGCATAAGATACATTATGCATTTATTGTACCTCTTCATCAGTCTTTGGACTAAAATCTTTAGAAAGATTAAGACCATGATCGAAGGGTAAGAGACCTCTTTTAGAGTTTTCCATGTTGAACCTTTTCAACATTTTCTCTATGTATAAGTTTTTGGGACAATCCTATTACCCTTTTCGCTTTATCTCCACATATGTGAATTTCAAGGATATAGTTCATTTCTTCTAAGTTTTTCATTAAGAAGGTTTTGGATAACCAGATTTTTACATCAATCATCATGCCAGCATTATTTTCCATTAATAACATGTCATCCACATAATATGAGGAACATGATTGCATGATGTTTAACCATTTATAAACACAAGGTTAATTTGGGTTTTATATGAAGCCAAACGATTTAATTACTTAATTAAATCATTTATTTTAGCTTCGAGAAGCTTACTTTAATCTATAAATAGATCGATGTAATTTGCATACCTTATTTTTATCTGCAGTGAACACAAACCCTATAGGTTGCTACATATAAATAGTTTCTTTAAGAAACCCGTTAAGAAATGTAGTTTTAACATCTATCTGCCAGATCTTATAATTATGGTATGCTACAATGGCTAGCATAATTCGGATGGACTTAATCATGGCTACTGGCAAAAAGATTTCTTTATAATCCAACCCTTGTTTTTAAGTATATCCTTTTGCTACAAGCCATGCTTTATAAGTTTCTACCTTGCCATCTTTACTAATCTTTCTCTTGAAGATCCATTTGCATTTAATAGGAATAATTTCTTCTGATGGATTTACAAGTGTTTAGACTTGGTTAGCATACATGGATTATGTTTCAGAATTCATTGCTTTTAGCCATTTTCCTAAATCGTTATCTAAGATTGCTTCTTCATAACTTTTAGGATCATCTCCATGATCAACTTCTCCCATTAGGCAAGATTCAAAATATCGCTCATGGAGAAGTCCATATAGCTCAGGAGGTCGCGATACTCTAGAAATTTTTCTCATTGGAATAGGTACTGAGGTTTGCTAATCAGAAACTTTTTCATCAGCATTGTCAATTTGAGCATCTAAAGACTCCTCTTTGAGCTCAATATTTTTTCTTGCACCACCTTATTCTAAGAACTCTTTTTTTAAGAACCATGCATTTCAACTAATCGATATTCTTTGATCAGACGGGAAATAAAATTAATATCTTAAACTATCTTTAGGATATCCTATAAACTAACCCTTCTCTGATTTAGCATCTGGCTTATCAGTGTTAACTAATTTAACATAAGTTAGACACTTCCAAATTCTCATATATTTGATATTGGGTTTTTTTCCACTCCATATCTCATACATAATTTTTTGGATTGATTTTGATAGGACTTTATTTAGGACATGCACAGCAGTTAGTAAAACATATCCTCACAAAGAAGTTGATAAATCTGTAAAATTTACCATCGATCGTACCATATCTAATAAAGTATGATTCCTCATTTCTGCTACACCATTTAGTTGTGGTATATAGAGAGGAGTTAATTGTGATATAATTCCATTATCTTTTAAGAATCCTTGAAATTTTGTACTTAAATATTCTCCTCCGCGATCTGATCATAAAGATTTAATATTCTTTCCAATCTGTTTTTCTACTTTATTCTTGAATTCTTTGAATTTTTCAAAGGATTCTGATTTGTATTTCATTAAATACACATACCTATACTGTGTCATATCATCAATAAAGATAATGAAGTACTCAAGTCCTCTTTTTGCTTGAATACTAAATGGTCCACATATATCTGTTTGTATGAGTTCCAACAGTTCTTTAGCTCTCTTACTTTTACTCTTAAAAAGAGATTTGATCATTTTACCTTGAAGACACGATTCACAAGTTAGAATAGGTTCTGAACCTAATGAACTTAAAAGCTTACTATTTCCAAGTTGATTTAATCATTTATCTCCAAAATGACCTAATCTATGATGCCATAGATATTTAGAATTTGAATTATCTCGAATTCTTTTATTAGTAATGGATTATATTGAATAACTTTTATTCAATTGAAGGACATATAAACTATTTATATTTTCTGCTCTACCAACTAATACATTTCTCAAATGTATTAAACATTTATTTCCATTAAATTGTACATTGTAACCATATTTAAATAATACAGATACAAAAATAATGTTTCTAGTAGTATTAGGAAAATAAAAAACATCATTTGATCTAAAAAAATGTCCGGTTAACAGTCTCAACTCGCAAGATTCTTTAACTTCTGCAGAAACAGTTGCTCCATTAGCCATCTTTAAAATATTCTCGCCTCTAGACAATGCAGAACTATTTAGCATTGCTTGCAAAGAGTACAAATATGAGCTGTAGCTGCTGAATCTAATATCCATGAATGATGATCAGAAATAACATTTAATTCATAATAAATCATATAATAGCTATATATATTTGCTTTAGCCTTCTTAAGACTGTCAAGGTATAGAGGACAATTCATTTTCCAATGTCCCTCCTGACCATAGTGAAAACATTTTCTTTTACCTTGGTCTTCTTTGCCTTGGAAAGAACTTTCTTAAAGTTCTTCATTTTAGATCCAACTTTTGGGCCTTTCTGTTGTGTTTTCTTTTTCTTTTTACTAGTCTTACTAGCTGTGACTATTTAGATATCTTCAAGTCCCTTCCCCTTAGAATTCTATTTATAGAATTCTTGAATATCATTGAGCAACTTAGGAAGAGTTTGCTCAATCCTATTTTAATTGTAATTAGTTATAAATATTTTATAATTAGGAAGAAGAGATTGTAGAATTAAATTCACTTTGAGACGATCTGACATGATCACCTCATAAATATCCAATTGGTCGATAGTATTAATAATTTTAATTACATGATTATTGGAGGGAATTCCCTCTCCTAGTCTCATACTAAAGAGGGAAGAACATAACTCATACTTGACGATCTATTTATTCTTACTACGTAACTCTTGTAAAGTGAGAAGGATATTATAAACACTTGAAAAATTCTCATACTTAGTTTGAAGTTCTTTACTCATAGAGACCAACATACATCCACGAGCTCGTCAACTATCTTCATGTCACTTTTCTAATGCATCACACTCCTCAGGTGAAGCATTATCATCTAAGTTAAGTGGCAGAGAACCATCCAAGACATAACCAAGTTTTTTAATATCAAAAATAATATTAATGTCTTTGAGCCAATCTTTAAAATTGGGTCTTGTCAAAATATTGTTGTCCAGAATTTTTAGGAAAACGTTGCTTGACATTTTTGTGTTTGTTTTATTACACTATATTGAGAGAAACTGAAAAAAAAAAAAAACCAAAACAGATTTTATTAGTGATATAAATTAATAAGTTAAACAATTTGACTTATTAAAATTAAACAATTTAAAATTATAACAATAAAACATTTTGATGTTATTTTAATTGCTAATTTTTAAAATTAATTCACACTATTTAATTTGAATTATAAACTCTCTTAATCAGGACTTAAAAGTTTTGTTGGATGTTTTAATAATTAGTAAAGAATCAAGTTCTTATTAAAATTAACCAACCTCACATTTTAGATTCTTGGCTAATTAATTTTACTAAGTATGAAATATTTTCCTTTTATATCACATATAAGATATGTGATATGATTAATTTCTTTTGACTTAACTTTGAATTCCTCACATTTTAGAATCTTGGAATTCTTAACTATTTAAATCCTTACAATTGTGCTTTCTAAAATGTTATTCTCATCCTAACCTCATATTTTAGATTCTTAGTCAAGACAAAAATTATCATAGAACCAGACAACTGAATTTAATTCCATAAACCTATACCCCTCATATTTTAGAATCTTAGAATATAAATTTTATGTCAAAGAATTCCCTTATTATCCCACCATCGAAGGCAAAGATTTAATAATTTTATTTAGGGAGTCTTAATACACATTTATTTTACATATATTTTAAACATGCAAATAATTAAATATGTGATTTTAAAAAATTCACATTAATATTAAACTCTTTAATATTTATTTATCTAATAAATAAATATTATATTACCAATATACACATATATATCATATATATACATATGTATATTAATTTAATTAAACAAATGCATGTTTTAATATTTTAACAATTCTTTAATTGTTAACTCATGTATAACAATTATACATGTGATTTGCTTGTGTGATTTTCTTCTTGCCAAACAAGAACTTTTGTTTATATTTGTTTAAATTAGTTTTGTTTTATTATTGAATATTTGTTTATTTGCTATTGAAATTGGTCATACCAAAATCATTAATAATTTGTTTGAGTATTTTAATGATTAAGCAATGTTAAATTGTCAAATTAAGTCAACTAATTATCAATTAAGTTAACTTAATATATTGACACATTTAATCAATTATATTAGTAATATTTACTAAATTTATTTGACAAATCTAATTTGTCAATCATTTAATAGTAATGTTTTGACTAATCTATATGATTATATGTTTCTACATTTCATAAATATACATATACATTACTAAAAATGTATGTATGCACATAACATTAACATGCAAGAAATCATACACATATAGGCATGAATTTAATCAAATTAAATACATATTCAAAACATTTACAATTAATTACAATTTAATCACATTAAATTAATTGTATACACAATCAAATTGAATATTTCTCAAACAAATTAATTACTCAACATATGAATCCATAAAAGCAACATTTTAAATTAACAAACAAACATGAAATAAAATTATGGTGCAAATTAACATAAAATAATTTTATGCATATTAATCAATTTACATCTATAATTGTTCATACATGTCAATCTCATTGCATATAATTTAAAATAAATACAACAACAATTCAATTACGTGTTTAAACAATTTAAACACACAATTTCAACATGAAAACAAATTTTCCATAACCAATTCAACATGGCTATATAATCTATTCTTGGAACAAAATAATTTTGTCACCATTTTCATCATGGTTTCACTAATTACACATCAATTTGATAATCAATTTCACATCATATGTAAATTAATCATCAAAATGACAAAATCTTGTTTCCATCAATTCTAATCAAATTAGAACATGAAACCATAACAAATAAATTCCAACCATGTCAACAAAATCCAATTTTGAAGCATTTAAACATATTAGACGTAATAGGAAAACAAAGTTTTCCATAAACCTTAATATGTCAATATTTGAACCATGGTTTTCAACAATTAATTAAAGCTATACATAAGCAAATCAACACCATAGAAATCATCTAAACATGCTCTGATATCATTTGTAGGATTTTATGGCCTAAAACATATAAAAATTTAAATTTTAACACATATATCAACATATATGTATAAGCTTATAGTTTTTGAAATTTTTTACCTTTTTCAAGTTTTAAGTTGACGAAAATTAGTTACAAACACATGTAATCTCTTCAATCTACACCTTCAAAAAATTCTTAGAAGCTGAAAGAAAACCTTTTTCTTATATGAAAAATTTTGAAAGAAAGTTTTTTCTTTGTTTTTCTATTTGACCAAACCAAGCAAATATGGAATGAAAACCATTTGTCAATTTTGCTTCGCATACGTATAGACTTATAAAAATGCCCCTCATTATAACTTTTGAAAACAATAAAAATATTTATATTTTTATTTCCATCACATGAAAACAATTTAAGCCTTTCATTTCCACTTTTTCTTTACATGGCCAATATTTATCAATTTGCTAGTATACCATTGGATAATTCTTCCATACTTATCCATTAATTTAATTATAATAATTAATAAATAAATATTTAATTTAATTAATTATTATGGTATTACCATAATACCTCTCTTTATAAAATTTACCATAAAATCTTTTATGAAATTTACTATAATGTCATTGTATTTAATTAATAATAATTAATAAATAAATACCTTATTAATTAATTATTATTATATTACCATAATACCCTTTTATGAAATTGGCTCATAGATAATTATCAAAATAATAATTAAGTATATGTAATTTATTTGAAATTACATATTTATATAATTGTCATAATTTTTTTAACTAATTAAATAATTATAAATACACAGACATATATATAACACTTATATATACACATATATTTAATTTTTCAGCTTATTAAATTATTCCCAAAGGTTCTAACCTTTTATGAATAATTTTCTCTTTTACGTATAGTTTCTAAGGGTTTAAGAATATTGGTGTGACTATGAAGGTTCAAAATAAATTAACCGTAAGTTATATTCGAACAATTCGAAACTCGACAAATATGGTTGGCATCTAGCAATAAGCCATAGACCCTAATCCACAATGAAATAATTCATCATCAAACCTTGCTTGGATTGTACGTACTGTGTGAGTAAAATCATTATGTTGTTCAATCCTAATCGAATTAGAGTTCATGGAATGTTAAAACTCTAAATTTGATATTCTACGAATCGTCGATCAATATGTCCTGAATTTGCCCCCATAAACTCTTCATGTAACATTTATTTTTCTTTGATCAAATACTTGATTTCAAACATTTATCAACATTCGTTTAGGAACTTGAACCTGAATAGAGTTAGCAAAAACACTTAATTCTTTTGAACGAGTCAACAGATCTCATATTGATTATTATTTGAATTCTTATATGAACCACGCATAACCAAACCAACTTTATCATACAAAACATGATTAGTCTTGTACTTATACACTATATGAACTATGCATGTCCTTGTAAAATCCGACTCTGATGTCTTAGGTCAATAGATCACATCGCACATTAATACAATATTTTCGATAAATCATTGACTACATGCATACCATGTAATTTATCGTTCTTTGGTCAAGTTTGGTAAATAGTTATCTAACTATAAATCCATATTAATGCCCTTGTGATATGACTCTTATTGTCACCCTCACTAATACCATCTCATGATATTCATAGGGTGCATTTAGTATGCCTACTATGTGATATTGATGCCTAGTTTATATCACTTCTATAAGGAACAAATTTGATAATTTTATTTAACTATTAAATAACTTATCTAGAAAAATCACATACATACTCTATTATATAATATGAATAAATAAAGAAAGCAACATACATATCTAAATAAAGAACTATTTCTTTTATTTATTATATACATTTAGTATTAGCCCTGGTTGTCAAGCTCCTGCCCGTGGGGTCCACACGTAATAATTGCCATAGACTATCGAGACACATTTTAAATCCCTGAACAAATCTCTTAGGCCTGTAAAGCTAGTTGGATACTTATCCCTTGTATAAGTATTCATCAAATCTTGTCTCTCCGAGACATAAATAAAAATATACTTTAATTCAAAATACATACATAATATATATCTAATTTCATTGGTTTACATCTATAAATATGTACATACAACAGTTTCCAAAACAAACTCAGCGGTCTATCTTACACAACTAGTGAGTTGAGGATAAAACTAATACTTGAGGGCTTTACACTATTAATTGATCACCACTACCTGGTAATGCTCTTTGCTTCACTTGATTTCTTGAAACTGAAAAGTAAGGGGGGCGAGTATATAGGGATCTACTCCATGAGTGGATAAAAATATATTTTTAAGAAAACATTTATATATGCTTTTAAAACAATTTATTTTAACAAAACCATTGCCTGTTATTCAAAATCAACAGGCTGGCTCCCTTTCTTGATAATTACCTTAGCCGTGGTAACCCCGAGATCGTCAGTGGATTTTATGCATAGAAAATAATGCTCAATAAATAAAAATAAATTCTTCTCATATAAAGAATGAATGCAAATTTTTAAACTAGCTCACCACTGATGTTGGTTTCGAGTAGTCATGAATGTTACCACATGACTATCCTCGATAATTTCACAGGTGGGCAACTCCATATCATTATTCAGCTATATAACTGCCCCACCTATGGTACACTCACTTAGGCAGCCCCTCATAGGTTCATTCCTAGGTTACTACCCTGTAGCTACAGTCACATACAATCTTGGTCCTCCCGGTCATATCACCAATACAAAGCCACAATCAAATCCATGTACATAAGTATTTATAATTTTTTCATTTTCAACATCAATATAAAGTATGCATTTTCAATATCAAACTTGGTCTCATGGCCATTTACATATAATTTCAATCTTAGTGACCATTTGCATTTACTTTAAACAACAACAATGATAAGTCTATTCTTTATTTCATAAAACAGTAAGTTTTATAAAATATTTTAAAAACAAAAAAAAGTAAAAATAAATCTACTCACACAACCATCAATCTTAATATTTCTTTCTCCCGTGTCCTCACTTAAATCACAATTCGTAAATTCACCTTAGTCCAATACAAGATCGACAATCCTCGACAATATTCTTACAATTCTTAATATTCATAAGTTTGTAGAGTATTTATCACAAAAATTAAATCCCAACTCTTAGGTTCGCAATATCCTAGCCTTTTCGAAATTTTAGAAAAATAATTTTAATAATTATAACAATTATTGAATTTACTGAACCTATGTCCGAATCCAGTAAGGAACATACTTTTGTCTTTATCCCATATATTCGACATTAAACTAGTAATGACTTTATATTCACCGTTTTATCTAATAGAATAAAACATTATGTAATATCATCACACCGTTCTTAATATCCAATTTTAGATATCACAACCCAAAGTCACAATTCCTAGGCTCAACGTATCTCAAAATATTTACAACACTAAAAGAAATAAATATTTTCATAATCATTGTCTATGATCCTAAACTCAAAAGAAATTTATAAATCACAACAATTTACCCTTAATCATAATTATCATGTCGAGGCTTGAATTTCACTTTTTACCAATTCTGCGTAACATACATTTTAACCATAACAAATTCACATTTTCTTTTAAACCCATAATTCGGTAATTTCACAAATCACATATTTGGATATATCAACCAATTCAAACTAATTTTTAAAGAGAAAGTCATCTCCCAACTCATATTTAAAGCGAGTTTGGAATCACAAAATTCAAAATATAAATCCATCCAATTTTGCAAAATAACTAAACTATTGCAATTTTATCTACAACCATAGTTCATAACACTAAATCTGAAATTTCATAAAATCACATCTCATCCACAACATATTTATCATTTCAACACATATTTCGGCAATTCACCATTCAACACATTTTGTACATTCAAAAACTCATTTGAATCACAAATATTTAAAGTTTCAGTATTAAGTTACAACCATGATATAGTAGAGCAAAACATCCACTATATCAAATTTATAACCACTATGTCTAACTAAATGCCAACGCCCCAAGGCTATTTCTATAATTTAAAACCATATACATACAATACCGTAGCAATCCAAACTTTATAATCAATAGTACTCCCAATCATTTTCACCCAAACTCGACCTACTCAAAATCGAAATTTGTCAATTTTTGCCAAGATTTAAACTCAACTCAACAACCTCATCATTCATATTAAATATAAAGGGGTTCCTTAAAACCAAGTAAAGTAACTATTATAAAACAAGGTTAATCTACTCACTTGTTAGAACTTAACTAAGCGTACTTAAGCATGTCGCTAGTGCTTCGATCGACGATCAACAAGACACGACTTATGTTAGATTTTATAATCATCTTTGGATGAATAAATAAATAGATACATGTAAACTCTACTGCACTTTACAGATTCGAATTTCAGATTCGATTACTCAAGTTATACACTCCTAATTGACGTTTTTGCATAGTGAGTGATTTTAAACTAGTATTGTGCTAAATTAAAAATATATTCCATTCTAAGTTTCTGACGGTACACTTTATTATGTGTCTAGTTTTTACTGCTTCTTACAAATTCACATTCTGAATCCAAATGCTTAAGTTATAACCATTTTTAGCTACCTTGCTCAGTATAGTCGGCTGTGAACCGTGGACAGGTTAGCTCAGTTCTAACAAAAAAACTATACTACTTCGCTCAACGTCTTGACCTAATTTTTAGTTATGTCATACCTTTATGTGTCTAGTTTCCATAACATTTTACGATTTGTCAATCCGAGATCTAGAATTCTCGTAATTCTCATTTTACCGATTCTTGCGCATAAATTACTTGAAGCCAATGCTTATGCATTTCGCTCGCACTCTCACTCGTTCGGCACTTCGCTCACATGCATTACCCATTTATGTCTTATAACACTCTTATTTAATATATTTATCAACTCAAAACACTCACTACATGAACACACAACTGTGATGCGTTGGTGTTGCAAGTTTGTGTTTCAATTTTTGGTGACACCATATATACCACTTCCTTACATGCCTTACGTTATCAACATGTTCTACCACCATTTTCGTACAAAAAGCACGGCTAAACACTACCATATATATGTATATTTCAACCATGCCAATAACTTTTACAAATCCACACCTCAATTTCACAACACATCTCTACCCGACACATGTTATTTATACACAACCTTTATTGCTCTACTATAGCTAGCTACATAAATTCTCAATACATATCACAATTATATTTATCATTTTCTCATAAATTAAAAATGAATTTGATTAATATTCTTACCTCATTTGGAAGTCTTATTTCCTTCTTTTCCATTTTCTTCGTTCACATGTCTATAGCTCACTTAAGCATTTCGTCGAATACGTGGCGTTCCATTTTCTTTCTTGGCTCTTTCTCTCTCAATCATTTTTCTCAGTAGCCACAACTAGTTCAACCAATCTAAAATCACTACACAACACATAAATCAACAAATTAAAAGAACCCAAGGTTGTTTTCCTCCTTCCACCTCTTTTTTTTTATTCTTCCGAAATACCACTCTTCCCACTTGGTTTTTGCTTCATTTCTGCTTCTCTCTCCTACATCTCTCTTGATTCGGCCATCTCTCTCTTGTTCAGCCACTCTTCTCCTCCCCTTATTTCCTCCCTATCTCTCGGTTTACTCTATGACTCTCTCTCACCCGACCAAGTTTCCACGGGTTTTTGCTCTTTTTCATGACTAAAATTCCTTCTCTCGGCTCTCTTCCCATTTCTATGCCAAAATCAGTTTCTCTTCTCCTCTTGATGTCCTTTGCATGGTCAGATTTAGCTCTCCTTTCTTTGCTCTCATCGCTTAGTCAAAAATGAAAACCCATTTCACGTTCCTTTCTTTTTTTTTTTTTGTTCCCCATCTCTCTCTCTTTTGGTTCTTGTCCATTCTTTCCCCTTCCATTCCCATTTTCTTGCTTTTGTGTGTAAAATAAGAAAGCTAAAGTGAAAACAAAAGCATGAGTTTCTTTCTTCTTCTCCAATTTTTTCTTTCTCGTAAGTCCATTTTGCCTAAAATCTCTTTTCTCTTCTTTCTTTAAACCAAAATGATAAGTGCCCATCCAATAAAATGAAAGTACGTGTATATGTATAATACATTCTTTACCTTTGATTTGCATTGAACTTGCATTTCCATTACACTTTAATTTGCATTGAACTTGCATTTCCATTACACTTTAATTTGCATTGAATTTGCATTTCCATTACTCTTTAATTTGCATTTGAATTATACTTTAATTTAAATTTCACCTTTATGTGCTTTTCAATTTAATTTGCATTTTATTATAGACTTGATATTTGCCTTAATTTAGGCTTGAATTTGCATTTTAATTTGTCCTAGTCTAATTGCTATTTAATTAACTTAAAATCCTAAACAAAATAAAATTAATTTTATTTAGCAAATATTTCGTGTAAATGTTACCACCCCTTTAGATTGAATCTCATACAATATCTTTTGGTCTATTTATAATTTATTCAATTTTTGAATTTATTTATTTAATATGTTCGAAAAAATTTATCTCGGTCTTTAAGACTTTCCGGTAATTATTTCATAAAATTTCGATCATCACACTAGTAGCAGGCAATGGGCTAATAAGATCTAATCCTTATTAAGTTAATGGCTAAAGGCTAGACAAATAAGTCAATTCTCAAAGGCTGTCTTAGCATGTTATCATGTATCTGACATTCATGACAAGTTTTCACAATTTAAGTTACATCTTATAATATAGTAGGTCAGTAGTACCCTTGCCTTAAGACCTTGTGTTTTAAAGCAAATGCTCCCTTATGGCTTGCATATGCTCTATGATGGATATCTTCTAAAACTAGTGCAGCTTCATTAGGTTTCAGACATCTTAGATAAGGAATACTGAATCATCGTTTGTACAGTTCTTTATCGATGATAGTGTACCTTACAAACTTATTTTTAATCTTTATTTCCTCATCTCTATCCTTTAGGAGCTTTCATTCTTGGATATAAGACTTTATTTCGTCCATCTAAAAAGGTAAGCTCGGTTACAATGAGTTGGTCACTTCTTACTTCAGTGTTTATTTGCTGCAAGACTTTAATAGAAACCGAGGCAAGAACCTTTCCTTTGAACGTAGATGCTAATTTAGTTAAGATGTCGGCTCTTGAGTTCTTTGATATTGGAATTTGTTTCAACGTAACTATTTTCATATTGCCTAAGACCTACTTTGTCTTGTCTAAATAGGCTTGCATGTTGCTTTCACGAGCTTGGAAGTACCCATTAATATGATTTATAATTAATTAAGAATCACTATTAATGTTCAAGCATATGGCCCTTAACATCCAAACCTGATTGATCACTACAATTAATGCTTCATACTCTGCCTCGTTACTAGTTACCTTGAAGTCAAACCTCAGCGAGTACATTACTTCAACATCATTCGAGTTGACCAAAATGATCCCTACACCTCCTCCTTGCTCATTTGAGGCTCCATCAATAAAAAGTTGCCACAATGAGCCTACCACGTTTGGCTCAGATGGATCATCTCAAGTTTGATCTAAGCAACTTTTTGTAAATTGGTAAATGAAGAGATGTTCAGATACTGACCTCTTTGCCACTAAGTCTACTAAGGCTTGACTTTTTATAACCTTTCTTGGCTTGTAGCAGATGTCATATTCGCTTCACTAGTTGTTTGAACAAGTTGAGTCAGTGAAGGATTTGTCTCAGAGGTTGATTTGTCAGAACTACTACTTGACAAGCTTGGAAGTAGGGTCGTAACTGTCACGCCTCCGCCTATGGGGTCTACACGTGACAACTACCACAAACTCTCAAGACACATTCTTTACCCCTAAATATGTTCTTCAGGCCTGTAAGGTTGCTTGGGTATCTGTTCCATGTATAGTCATTCTCTTAATCTTGTCTCTTCGAGACATTTTTAAACCATTTCATAAAATAAAAGTATATTCAATATAAAATACATACAAGTTACATATCCAATTTCACTGGTTTACATCTATAAATAAATATGTACAAAAGTTTTTCAAACAAACCTAGTGGATTATCTTACACAACTAGTGAGCCGATAACAAAACTAATACCTGAAGGCTTTACACCCCTGAATGATCATCTCCACCTAGTAATGTTTTTTGCTTCACTTGATTTCTTGAAACTGGAGAGTGATAGGGTAAGTATATGAGGATATACTCCATAAGTGGATAAAAAATATTTTTAAGAAATTTACCTATAAATGCACGTAAAACAATTTATTTTAACAAAACTATGGCCTGTTATTCAAAATCAATAGGCTGACTTTCTTTCTTAGTGGTTACCTTGGCCGTGGTAACCTTGAGATTGTTAGTAGATTTTATGCAAGGATAAACAATGCTCATTTAATAAAACAATTCTTTTTAAAATATGAATGCATGCTAGTTATTTAAAAACTAGATCACCATTGACGTTGGTCTCGAGTAGTCATGTAGTAATACTCATGACTGTTCTCGTCAATCCCACAGGTGAGCAACTTCATAATATCTACCCATATGCTTACCCCAACTATGGCACACTCACCTAGACGGCCTCTCATAGGTCCGTCCCTAGGCTACTTTCCTATAACAATAGTCATATACAATCCTGGCCTTCTTGGTCATATCACCAATACAATCCACATATATAATCAAAGATGAGATCATTTATAAACATTTCATTTTCAACAACATTATAAAGCATGCATTTTTAATATCAAACTTGGTCTAATGGCTGATCTCATATTTACATTTCTTGACCTTATAGCTACATGCATATCAAATCTATTTACAGGTCATTCACATTTGTTTTAAATCAGTAATAATAGTAAAACTATTTCTTATTTCATAAAACAATAAATTTTATAAAGAACTTTTTTTAAAAAAGTAAAAACATTTAAAGATTCACTCACTCAATGGGAGGGTCACCACTCCCAAGACTAATTCTCGTGCCTAGTATGTCCCTCTCCCAAGTGCTCGGCGCCTAATATTACACATATATAATATCATGAATTCCGAGATTCTAAATAATTAATATTTATGCATTAAATGCAATGTTGATGGTCATTAGGTCTAAAATTCCTTAATATGACACATATAACTTTACGAGGCTTTCTAATGAGGGCCATTTAGCCGATTCCCAACAACGGAATCCCATGGTTGTAATTATTCCAAATTTTGCATTTTCATTTAAAACAGGTTTACGCATCCTTATCAATATTTAACACTTATTTAACCTTATCTGATTCTAATTATTGTAATTTTATACGATATATGTTTCCTACACATTAATTAAGGTGAATTTTCGGGTAAACAGTGAACCCTAAAATTTAAATATGCTTAAATCTCTAAAATTGAACTTAGAATGTAGAAGTCCATATTAATCTCACATTGGTGTTTAAAAACAAAACTCCCAAATTCCTTGGAAACCCTAGATTCTACCTTACGATTTTCCGTCTAAAATCAGTACCAACTTGTAGAGGAGAATATGAGTTACTCACTTGGCAGCATACATTGCAAGAATAAGCCAAGTATTTGAAAAGATTTGGTCAAATCCGAATGAGAGAACAAGAGAGATATTTTTCAAGTGAGAAAGGGAGAAAACGAGTGAAGAAGATATTGGGGTTGAATCCCTCCTCTTGGGTATTTATAATAGATGGTGTAAAGACCAAATTGCCCATCAAATTTTACCCTGATTTGTGTCATGTATCGATACTTTTGGATTGGGTATCAATACTTTTAGGCTGGGTATCGATACCTTTCGTCTAGGTATCGATCATTTCCTTGAAAATACAATTCTGGAATTTTCATCAATCTCGAGCATCGATACATTTGCTTTAATAGATTGATCATTCTCTTTTCAATGTATTAATACCTTTGTTGAAGGTATCGTCCTAGTTCAGCATGTAATTATTTTACAACTCTCTGTTTTGGCATGTATCGATACTTTTGATGAAGGTATTGATCTAGTCCATTTTGTAATTATTTTCGAACTCTCTGTTTTGAAATGTATCGACACCTTTGAGGAAAGTATTGATCTGTTTAGTTTATAATTTCTTCCCAAGTTTTCAACTCTTTATCTCGGCATGTATCGAATGCTTCAGCGTAAAGCAATATTTCGAAACCCATTATATATGATAAATCTAAATTATTCATTTCATAAGCTAATTTAAATCCACTTAAACCTCATTAATGTGCCAAGTATTCTTATACAATGCATGTGGGATAATGAATGTTATTTAATGGCCATCTTACCGTTATGTTTGAAGAACGGAATTTATAGTAACTTTCTTGGCACCACCACCAATGGTTGTCGACTTCTCAGGGGAGAATACCTTGTCTCAACATCTAGCAATCATTGCTGGTATAATAAATAGGCCAATATATTTTCTCTAAGTCTTCCTTTACCAAAACTGAGCTTACAAAATGGTTGATTAGTGTTAAGTAAATGTATAATACATCTCCAATTTCAATGCTCTACAAGTGTGGTGCTGCTTCAACTCTTGAAACCTATTTTCGCACTCCTCTGTCCACTCAACTTTCTTTCCATTCTTTGTGATCTAAAAGAATGGGAAACATTTATTATTAGCTTTGGACATAAATCTGCTTAGTACGGCTAGTCTTCTTACTAGATTTTGTAATTCTTTGAGTGTGGTCGGGGACTTAAGATTCAATATTGCTTTTATTTTTTGAGGATTGGCCTCGATACCTCGCTCGCTGACGATGTACCCTAGGAATTTGTCTGCCTCTACTCCAAACGCATACTTCTCAGAGTTCAACTTCATCTTATATCTCATCAGGGAGGAGAATGTCTCTTCCAGATGTTTTGAATGGTCTCAAGCCCTTAATGACTTAGTAATCATAGAGTTAACGTAGATTTCCATGGTGGACCAATCAGAGGTTTGAAAATCCAATTAACCAATCTTTGGAATGCAACCTCTGCATTCTTCAACCAAAAAGGCATAACTTTATAACAATATAACCCTTGGTTAGTTATGAATGCAGTCTTCTACTAATCTAATTCATTTATTCTAATTTGAATGTATCTTGAGAATGCATCCATGAAACTTAAAAGTTCATGCCCTGTCATTGAATCCACTAGCTGGTCTATTCTAGAGAGGGGAAAGCTATCTTTTGGACATACTTTATTTAGGTCTGTGAAGTCCACACACATCCTCCTTTTCCACCCTACTTCTTCACCATGACCACGTTTGATACCTATTTTGGGCAATGTACTTCCTTGATAAACTTAGTTTTCATAAACTTTTCTACCTCGACATGAATTGCTTCCCTTTTTTCAGTGTTAAACATTTATCTCTTCTATTTTATGAGTTTAAAATTGGGATCAGTTGCTAGTCCATGTGAGATTATTCAGGTATTAATCCCTAACATGTTTTCATGCGTCCAGGTAAGTACGTCCATGTGCTGCCTTAGAATATCTCTAAGCAACATTTTTTGTTCTTCTGGCAAATGTAACCCAATTTTAATTGTTCTTTCTAGAGTCTCATCATTCAAGACTACAGACTTTAATTCCTCAACGAGCTCTATTGCTGACGACATATTACCTTAACCTAATTTCTTATTTAAGCTCTCCATTATCAGTCCTTGCTCTGCATTCTTTTCCTTGGTCTCTAATCCTTCTTGTACAAGATGTTTTGATATGCAGTAAAAGCTTTTTGATGAGCTGGCAAAATATGATTAAGCCTGTTTTTAGCTTTCTTTGACTATGTCGATACCTTCTTCTGCCTTGAACTTTAGTTTCAGGTAGTAGATGCTCTATATTATTTTTGTAAATCCAAGGAAAGGTCCCCAAGGATCAATGAACAAGGGATTTTAAGATCTACTACTTAAAACTCAACCATTGTGATTTTTTGATAGGACTTGTCTCTCATTATAAATAGTAGTTGTAATGTACCCAACAGGTAGATACATTATTCCCTGAAGCTGTGTAAAGCAGTTTCTGCTAGTTTTAGTCTCATCTCTTCAATACATAAAGAATCTAGAGTTTTCTTGAAAATAATGTCAGTTGAGCTTCTTGTATCAACCAATATATGATTGACCTGAGCCCAATTGTTAATGATATCACCAAGCATCATCATGAGGATAATCTACTCTGACCTCATCTTCATTTGTGAACATTATGAGGACTAAGGCAATTTTTTGCTTCTTTTTAGCCCTTACTTTTATAACTTGTGCATTTGAAGCCGAATTAGGTAAAGAGTATTTCGAATAGTTTTTCCTTGCCATATTCGAGTTTTCTACCAATGTATACCTGTATGAGATCACCATTGTTTGATGTCCATGTCCTTTTTCTCGTTTAATCCTTTAATCTGGGGCTCCGATCACTTCCCCATTATCTACCACAAAATTTGCCAAGTAATTATTCTTGAATAAGACTTCGATCTAGTCCTTGAGGTTGAAACATTCATCTATTAGATGCCTGGTATTTTGGTGAAATTCGTAAAACTTGTTCTTTGCTATTTCACTTTGTTTTGTTTTTATTAGGTGAGACTCTATCAGTAAAGTTTTTTGCCTTTTAACTTCTTGAAGGACTTGCTAGAGAGACGCATTCAGCAGTGTGAACCTCCTTACTTCTTAAACTTAGGTCACTCTTCTCATATCATCATTCTCAAAGAATGTTGTCCATTCGAGAGAGCATCATCCTTTTTATTTTCTGATCCGACTTGTTCCGCCACTAGACTTTTTTTCCTGTTGAAGTCTCAAAAATTTTTCCTGTCAACCTGTCTTCTCCTATTATCATATTTTGGAAAACGCGTTTTGTCACATGAGAATAACTTGATCCTCAATTTTGATCTCATCCAACAGCTTCCTCCTAGTCATTTCATAAGTGGTGATGGACGACTTACGAAAAGTATACCATCCCCGGTCTAATCGTAAACCTTTTTAAAAACCTTCTAATACCAAGGGGTGATGATAAGCTCTTAACTCCATCACCTCATCATGATATCCCTTGACGAAATTTTTGAGATTTTCTCCTCCTCCTTATTTCATCAACAACAATGAGCTTAGAGTTTTCATACTAGTAACTGCTTCTTTAAACTTATTGATGAATACCTCATATAGCTGATCAAACCTGTGGATACTGTTAAAGATCAGACTTGTAAACCACTTTATCAATTGTCATTCTAATGTCAATAGGAACAAGCGGCACATCTAGGATTAATTTAGTCTTTTATCAACCTCATCTCCTTGAAGAAATCCATATGGAGAGATAGATCGATTCTCCCTATGAATGGAGTTATTTGGGGCATCTTAAACTTCTTAAGGAGAACGAGATCCTGAATTCTCTAGGATAAGAGATATATAGAATGAAATTCTGAATGAGATGTCAATTCAGCACTCATCCTCTAGACCCGTCTTTTCTGACTTTCCAAATCTTTCACCGACCTCCTGACATAGACTTCGATGTCTTCTATTCCTTCGACTTACCCCTTACTTTGTTCACCCCAAGATTCACTTTGCTTGAAATCCTCTATCTCCTTTTGAAGTTTTCGATTGAGAATTCTTCTCATGTCTTTCGAGCTTAAACTGCATTCTGACCTCCATTTGCAGCTTATCACCAGGCTATTCAGCAAGTGCAAGGACTCAGGGTGATGATTGTCAATAATCCTAAAAGGAGCATTATTATCTTTGGGCATTGAGGGCCTTTTCTGGAGGGTGGTTAGAGATCTTCTCCTTTCCCTTTTCGGCGGCAGTATACCTCCTCATGTAAATATTTTAGTGGGGATTTACTTTATGGTTTTTGGTTCGTAGGATGTTGAAGTGTTGCTCTCCACTGCTTCCAATGGTGCAACCATCTTTTATGCGAAAAAACTACTTTGAAGCATTCTTTTCATCTCTATAATTTTCTCCGACAACATTTGAATTTGTTGGTATTTTTCTGCACGTTTTCTTTCACTGTCTTTCAATCTTTGCATCCTCTGGGTGACTTCTCTGTCACCTCTCATAGAGGGATTTTGGTGTGGAGACAAAACTTTTAAATGACAATTGCGATTTACGTCACTAGGGGGTGGTCGTTGATAGTTGCAATTCAAGTTAGCTATAGTTGTTGCTTCGAGAGAGTTTCCTTTCGGATTTCCTCTCATCGTTATATGTTTCCTAGTTATATAGGTTTGTGATGCTGTCATGGCTTTTATCGTGATCACTCAGCTTTTTATTCGATCCTCACAGATGGCGCCAAATGTTGATGTAATGAAATTTTCCTTCGAACTCTACGCATCAAAATAGTCTTCTTCACTTTGTTCGATTGCTATATCACTTAAAATTATAAAGGATATCAATGGTAAAGCTAATTGTTCGTCGAAAACCCTCATAAGTTAGGGTTTTACTTTGTGTGTGTATGAGAGAAGATAGTGACAACAATTTGACAATAAAAACTTAATAATCTTAAATATCTTAATATATCATGAAAAATATATTTTGTATTGTGTTTACCTGGTTGCCTTCTGCTTACCTTATATATTTTGTTTCGTCTTACTAACATTACGTTTATCAAGTTCATTAGATTCTAAAAAATCAAAAAAATCATAATCTCAAACTTATTAACATTCTGGAGATCATGGAATTATAATTCCAAACATATTGGTATTTTAGAGATTACGAGATTTTGAACTCTATTTGCAAAATACATCTATCATGTTACAATTTTTTATTTTATTTTGGAAAAGTTCAAAAAACTTAAACTTTACGATAGTCAGAAATAACTATTGATGAGAAGTTTCAAAAATCTTACACTTCATTTAAAACCTTTTTCTTCAACAAGAATGGCCTCGAGTTTTAATTATTTATCTGAAGTTTCTGTCATGTTATATCTGAGACCTTTGTTAAGGAAAGAAGTCTCGAATTTTCATGTCTAAATCCGAAATCTTTTAATGAACTTCAAAGGTCTCGGAACATGTCAAGTTTGTGATCTTTATTATGTTATAATCGAGATTTTATAGACTGAGACAAACTTCAAATTTTATCTATCTTTATAAAATTTTTATTTGTGATTAAAGTCTTGTGTTATTCCTAATTTGTGCTCCAAGTCTTTTTCTTAACAAAAATTATTATGGAATAAAGATTCTGGAAGGTTTATGAATATGGCTTTAAAATTCCAAAGCATGAATTGAATACGAAAGAACCTTGAGATTAACAAATAGTCATGCAAGAAGACGAAGCCTAAACCCCTCTTTAAATAATATAAGAGTTTAGATATTCTAATTATATATATTGGGCCTACTAGTCTTGTCTTGTCTTTTCCTGCCTAATTTTCTATAATTGATTCCAACAATTACAAATAACCCATGTTATGTGATGAGTATTTGTGTGATAATCAGAAATTTTAATTCAGCTCCATGATAATAGCATCGTATCAATTGACACATCACTCAAAATTTAAATATTAAAATATGTAATACATATATATATATATATATATACACACTTGCATATTAATTTTTTATTTATATATTTCAGTAAAAGATAATTATTGATTATTTAATTAATAATATTTTTAGAATGATAAAAAGGCTTAAACTTCAAGATTTGCTTACATTAGAGTTGAAAAATGATTTAGTTTATATTTATATAATAATTTTTCTAAAAATGCAAACAATTATATATATATATATATATATCGTAAATAAACAAAAAAAAAGTATTTTAAATTATTTGAAAAATATAAATAAAGCTTAAACTATAATGTAAAATTTGAAAAACATTACAAAAGATTTAATAAAATGAAAGATTATAACAATTATACTATAGATTGACCTTAATAGAAGATATTTGTACTTATTTTATAATTCATAAAATAAAAATGAAAGAATATACATGTTAGACATTAATTTATAAATGTAGTATCTGATATTACGTTTATTGTAACATAAAAAAATTAATTTTTAATTATTATACTTGTCAATTTGATTTTTTTTAAAAGGATTTATTTTTTATATTAAAATAATATTATTTTAAATATAAATAAAATAAAATAGTTAAAATCATTTCACTGAGGAGAGGAGAGAGTGTAAGATGTAAGATTACTTTTTGTCACGTGAGAACAGTAATGAACTGATTGCCATGGATACGGTGTCGTATGTAGTATTTAAAGTGTCCTCACGGGATTCGCATGAGCTTACCCACGTGCCATTTCAGCCCACTCCCTTGCAAAAACAACTGAATATCGCCTGAGTTGCGGCTCCAGCGCTCGCCGGAGAACTGAACAAACATTTGAGTTACAGGTGAACTTATATTTATATATATCGAGAATATTTGATTATATAATCAAAATTTTGCTAATTATTAGATGCGTAATGAAGCAGGGAATGAGAACGGCAAAAGGAAATCGAGAGGAGGAAGAGTACCAAGACGACGAATTCATGTCCAAGAAGGAAGCAGCTTCTAACATTTCTAATGCCAACTCCAAAGGTACCAGATCCATATCTTTCTCTTGTTCTTTATTATTTTCTGATTTATTTCTTTTTAATATGTTATTTTCTTAATTTTCCCATTAAGAAATTTTAGACGCTTTTTGAATTCTTGATTGGTAGATGGGAAAAACAGTGACAAGGCTAGCGTTATACGATCGAAACATTCAGTCACTGAGCAGCGAAGAAGAAGCAAGATTAATGAGAGGTATTCTTTTATTCTTTCATTAACATGCTTATTATTATTTTTATTGTTATAATTGTGTAGTTTCAATTTGCTTTTTATTTGGTGTGTTGTGTCTACAACTGGTCATGAAAATAAATTGTGTGGGACTGTTTTTAAACGGAATTCATATGGTTTTGGGGTTTCAGCAGACCAAATAGTTAGTAATTACAAGTAAAAACTTGTTAATGTTTCAAACTTGCGCTGACAGTGTACCGTAATCTTTTGTTTTCAGATTTCAGATATTGAGAGAAATCATACCCCATAGTGATCAAAAGAGAGATACTGCTTCGTTCCTGTTTGAGGTATGTTGTATATATGGGAATTATTGTTGTATGTGTGTGTTAAATTGAGAAACTCTGTCCTTCAAATTTATTGAGTGAATGCAAATTGTCCTCTGCAGGTGATTGAGTATGTCCAATATTTACAGGAAAAGGTGCAAAAGTATGAGGGTTCATACCAGGATTGGAGTGCTGAGCCCACGAAATTTATGCCTTGGGTAAAGTTCTGATACTTGGTCTTGTACGTTTTTTCTATATGATGTTTCCTGAATTTGTTCTTTCGGGTTAACACAGAGTCACTGACACTAATGTAATGATGGACACACTCCTGGTATGTATGCTACCTCCGACGTGGAGTTAATGATAGAAAACTTGATCCAAGGGTAAAATTTTGAAGCTTCTATATAAACATACTGGATCTGATTTTGCTTGTTTTCAGAAGATAAGTGTAATTAAGGAAGGATGCTTGTAATTTATGTCACTATAAAACGTTATGAAAGAAAAAAAAAATGCATAGTACAGTGCAGGAAAATAAAAATCCATGTAGTAATTGTTAATTGTAGATGTTGCAAACCCTTGTAATCAAAGAAGTTAATTCGAACATATTAACCAAGAAAATTTGGAAATTTACATTTTCATAAAGAGGCTGTTCATTCTGACTGAAGGTTTATTCTATTTTTTGGGTGGGTGGGGGTTGAGGATGTTGTAAATTCCTTCTACGGGAAGTATTTTGGTGGTGAATAGCCGTTGGGAGTGCATTTTAATATCATGCTTGTTTGACTCATGAAACTACTTAGGTCTTTACTTACAACTCTCCTTCTTGAACCAGAGAAATAGTCACTGGCGCGTTCAGAGTTATGTTGGTCACCCACATTCCATAAAAAATGGTTCTGGTCCAGGGTCAATGTTTCCTGGGAAGTTAGATGAGAATAGCGTCAGTATTACCCCAACCATGCTTACAAGCATGCAGAATGCAGTAGAGTCAGATCCTAGCAGGGATGTTGCCTCCAAATCAGTGGATCAGCAGCCCGAGTTGGCAAACAAGGGAATATCTCTGCCCGTGCCTATGCAGGGTAACATGCCTGCTCCTGTCCAAAGTGATGGTGTGTTATTGCATCCTCTTCAGAGACCAATCTCTGATGCTCAGTCAAATGAATGTCCTACTACAACTGATACATTGAACCAACCGGAGGAGCTGACAGTTGAAGGGGGCACGATTAGCATATCTAGCATCTACTCCCAAGGGTGGGTAAACAACTTTAAGATTTATTTTTTTTTTCGTTGTGCTTTGAAAACTATGGTTTCTAGATTTTTGCAAGTATGATACACCAATTACGTAGTTGACTATTGTCATTACATGAAGAGGGTATTGAGGATCATTATCTATATTGGGTTGCCCCCTTCAAGGTTTTGTATCTTTGTTTCTATTTATTGTTGCTTTATTGCGAGGCAACCTATCATTAGAGCAAAATGCTTAATAGTCATCTGTGTAGCTTTAGAATGCTATTTCACAACATAGAAGTATTTGTCAGCTTGTTTGTCTTGATCGTATTTGGAAGTTCAACAGCTTTCAATTCACCAAGTGTGAAAGATTGAAGCTTGAACATTATCCATCTTATGTATTGCTAGAAACTACTAAGTGGTGGTGTCAATTGTTGCAAGGGTTGTTATTGCGTTATTTCTGTTGTTTTTGGTGGCTCTGGCGGTCAATCTGGTCTTATAATAGCATAGGCTTCTCGTATGAGATATTGCAGGGTGCTGCAGTGCTTTAGCTGACGAAAAGACAACACAAATTTTTTTCTGGTGGCCTATTTTATTTAAATCTTTGAAAGTCACACATATGTCACTCTTCTAGGAGTGTATTGTTATTCTCATGAACTGTTGGAGTTTGTCTATATTCTGTTAACTGATGGTAAGCTTTGCTTTAAAATTTTGAATTTAATTGATTGTATTATTGCCCAAATACATATAGGCAGTCATATTCAGTTTAGGCCTGTTTCTTTGCAATATATAAATCCTGTACTATTAGTTTAGTGACTATATATAGATCCCGTGACTAGTTTTAAACTGATGTTTAATAATATCATTGCTGGAATAATCCAGGGTTACTTGTATCTCTCCCCAGTCTTTTGATCAACAACTGCTAATAGTTCTTTTTGGCAATGGTATCAAAATGTATTGACACTTAAGCTGTGCTTTAGGTGGTTCAATCATTCAAATTAGGTATGAGATGATCTTTAATAATATTCTGTGTTTCTTTTTATCACACTGAATATCCTTTTGATGCTGTAATTTATTTTTTTCTTCTTTCCTCTCCTTTATATCTTTGATTTTTTCATAATTATGATTCTATTTTGTCTTGAGTTTATAATTCTTTTCTCAAATTAGTTGACCCAACAATCAATCTTTTGGAGGTTGCTGACTGGACAGATTGAGTATTTGTTCTTTTAAACGTTAAAACTCTTTATACTATCCTCCTTAAAAGTGGTTCTAATTAGCATGTGTACCTCATTTCTCTTGAAACTTTCTCCAAGGTTGGGGTGCTATATTACAAGGTGCTAATATTTGTTAAATTTGGTACCTACCAGGTTGTTAAACAATCTTACACAAGCATTGGAGACTGCTGGCATAGATCTATCACAGGCCAATATCTCAGTGCAGATTGATCTGGGTAAGAGAGCAAACAGAGGGATGATATCTGAAGCATCCATTGTGAAGGTATTAAGTGGGTGGATAGCAAAATGATATTGATTTGAGGGGTATGGTTGGTTAGAATGGGGAAACTTTGATTCAGTTACAAATTTACAACATATCATATTACAGCTGTATTTGTGGATTTAGTTGACAATATCAGTCTTTAATTGTGTCCTAGGACCCGGAGAATCACCCCTCTATTAGTCAAGCAATGGCAAAACTTAGGGATGCAAGCAGCAGAGAAGACTCAGATCAAGGTCAAAAGCGGTTGAAGACATAAGACTAGTATGGATTTCCTTAAGTCTTGATTTTCCCAGTTTCTTTGGTTTTCTCCTTCAATTATTATACTTGTCATGCATTTGGTATTCTCGGGTTCGTACAGTTTGTGGGTCTCCTGTTAAGTGCTGTTCCCCGAAAAATATTTTTTTATGTAGTTCCTCTTGTGATTTATATTCAGGGGATGTCATTGCCTGTACTGTGATTGTATCATATATAATGATTTAAAATATATGAAATGCAGCCTTTTGGGGGCCATTGCTTGGGTAATATACTAGTTATTTGTGGCCTTTTCTTTTTATCATGTAAATAGTAATGATATATCACCCCTATACTAGTCAACTATATTATGTAACTTCTCCAAATTGTCTGTTGGAATATTGCTTTCATAGAAATATTTAACTGTACTTTGGGCAATTGATTATTACATTAGGGATCCAAATGCATGCTATGAAGCAGTGTATCAATAGCTTTGTGTATAGACTGTTTTCGGAGAGTTGTTGGGGAGCTGGGCTTTTGAGCTCCTTAATTCTTTTTCTATTCTGTTTTTGCGTGTTGCCTTTTGTCTTTGGTCAGTTTGCTTTCTGCATGTTAATATTCAGCAGGTAATCAAAAGTAGGTATTTGCCATGTGTACATGTGATGCAAGATAATATTGACAACTTTAATGACTCTAAAGGAGGACCACTGATCAACTTTCATTGAAACTGAGAATTCTAAGAATGAAATACTAGCAAATGATTTATGCACTTTGTGTTGATGTAATATGACCTGTAGCTGGAGTATGTAGTGCATGTCCAAATGACAAATGAAATTTTGAAGAAATTTGTTTGAAAGTAAATTGTTTAGGCTTTGTTTGGGAAGGTAAATTGTTTGGTAAACACTAACTTTTGGTGGAGACTACTTCTTTTGGTGGAGACTACTTCTTTTTTCACTTATATTTGACATCAAATGATTTCACCCTTTTACAGTTGTAACTTCAAAGTCATAATACCTCAAATACCTAACAAAGCCTTAGTATCATCAAATTGTTGATGGTTCAGCAAATGGTGGCAAACATTCTTGTGGATTAGAGTAGTAAGAATCCTCGAATTTTGGTTCTTTTGGAATCTCCGTTCTTTTCCTACGTTCCCCTGTTTGATTAGCATAATATACCTTGACTATTTGGGAGAATTCGTCCCAGTTTAGTTTTCCAGATTTATACTGATAGATCAAATTCACTAGAAGCTTTCGGTTTGGAAAAGTAGTTGTCTTGAATCCTAAGTACCTGTAGATAGATATCACAGAACACAAAGTTGATTAGGTGCCAAAACCCATTAATAATTCATGTGCAATAGAATAGGAACAATTGGCTTAATGATATGTAGATACCAACCGATGGCCCTCAATAGCTCTTGCCATGTTTCCTCCATATGTAGGAATATAAATATTGCTTTCTATAACAACATAATCCAGTACTGCCATCTGGTTTGAATGATTCTGGAACGGCCTAAGATCTGAGGGTTTCAATAATGTCTCCTTCCTCACCTATTTCACACAGCACAGATGAACTATTAGTATTAACTGTACAAATATGCAACAAAATTTCTGTGCTTTTGTTTCTTTAAAATTCGTTCTACTAACTAGATTTGGATAAGTTTCTGTTAGATTTTCTATTCTCCTCTTATTCCCATATATTTCTCTAGAAGCTATATAGATTTGGATGTTATAATCAACGCCCAATGCCTGCAACACCAGCAATTTCCTCAGGCGTTAAAGGGCACAAACCCAACTGTCTGCTTCTTTTTGGTTCTATCTTCACATGTTTTCAGCAGGGGTGAGCATATCTGTTAACATGTACAAATAGTTTGTCTCAGGAAACATATTGCATTGTTCAATGTTCATTATGTTGAAGAAATGAAGATAGATATTGCTTGCCTCGTTTCTGTCAACTCTACGGTCTCTTTGTTAGAGCAACCTTCGGTACAGCCAGTGAATGCCAACATGTCATTTTCATGTGAGATGAACTAAGAAAAAACCTCTTTGCCGTAGAATCCTGACAATCTTTCTTCCCATTTCCTTTATTCGGGTTGTATATTTAAGTGCTTTGAAGTTCACTTGACACTGCAGCTTCTGTAGCTGTTCCAGTGGACCATTATTAACTAGCCTAGAGTTGGTAACTGTGAAATGCAATTTTTTATGCCTTTTATGAAAGGAAGAACCTAAGTGCAAATGTATTTATAAATTTAAGCGAGGAAAATTGTGAATTGTGATTCAAAATTCACAAGGATAACTAGTCTTTGTCTTCAAGCAGTTAGACTAAGTGTCAGGTTGTATTAATGAAGCTGACATGACAAGAAGTTAGTGGTGCTGAGCTGGAAATTCTGTTTTAGTTGCTAGCATTCAATTTGTTAGTTAACTAACTTGAAAACTGAAAAACTGAAAAATGAAGCATGTAAAGAAAAGAAATCAAGACTGGAGGGGGAGAGGAAAAAGAAAAGAGTGTTTAGTTTTTCTTGTTTTTCCCTTCTGTAAAACTCACGGTGATTCAATGAAAGTTTCAATCTTGTTTCCTGAAATTGATTTTGCATTTTGGGTCGACATTCTTCTGTGTTGTTTTTTGTTTTGATATAGCTTTGGTTTAACTTCTTGTTCTCACTGGATATTGATCTGAAGCACACCTTGTAAATGATAATGTGATCTAAGTGGATTGAGTTCTTAGCTTCTTCTACAAGTGATATCAGAGCACAGAAGATCAAAACCATGGTGTCTAGAAAATTTTCAATTGAAAAGTTCACTGGAGAAAATGATTTCAACCTTTGGAAAATGAAGATGCTAGCATTTCTGGTGCATGAGGGACTCGAAGAAGCTTTGGTGGAGGAATCCAAGATGGCACCTGAATTGGAAGACTCAGAAAAGAAAGACATTCTCAAGAAAGCTCACAGTGCCTTGGTGTTTTCTTAAGGTGATAAATTTCTGAGGGAAATTTCAAAAGAAAACACATCTTTGGGAATTTGGGAACAAGCTGGAAACGAGGTACATGACAAAGTCTTTGGCCCATAGATTATACCTTAAAAGAAGACTATATGCCTTCAGTCTTGATGAAGGAGGATTTGTTGTTGATCACCTAGATGAATTCAAAAAAGTAGTCTTTGATCTTGAAACTATTAATTTCAAGATATATGATGAGGATTAAGCTTTGATTGTCCTCACCTCCCTACCCAAATCATATGAACATTTCGTGGATACCTTGTATGTGAGGGATTCTGTATCTATGGATGATGTTAAATCATCTCTTAACTCCAAGTAGTTGGATAAGAGAGTTGAAGTAAGGGATTCTAGATCAGCAGAAGGTCTGTATGCCAGAGGAATGCCAGATAAAAACTATAAGGGCTGAAAGAATGGTGCTAGGTCTGCTTCCAGGACCAAGAAGCTGAAATGTTTTTACTGCCATAAAGAAGAACATTTCAAGAGGGACTGCCCAGAGAGAAAAATCAGAAGAAGGAGAAACAACCAATGAATCATGGGGATGCTGCCATTGTAACTAATGAGGATTTCCAATCTGCATTCATACTTGTTGCTTCAGCAAACACATATGAAGGTGAGTGGATCTTGAACTTGGGCTGTTTATTTCATGAGTCCAAACAAATCCTTGTTCTCTTCCTTAAATATGATAGAATGGTGAAAAGTCCTTATGGGAAATAATGTGGCTTGTGATATTAAAGGAGTTGGTATCATAAGAATTAGAATGCAAGATGGGGTCATTAGAGAACTAAATGAAGTCAGATTTGTCCTTGAGTTGAAAAGGAATTTAATCTTATTAGAAATGTTGGATTCAGGGGGTTATAGCTTTAAGGCAGAAGGTGGAGTCTTGAAAGTGACTAAAGGCTTCATGGTTGTGTTAAAAGAGGTTAGGAAAAATGGGTTATATGTGCTTGAAGGCACTGCCATTCAAGGAAATGTGAATATAGCAATAGATAAAAAGGCTGATAGAATTATGCTATGACATCTTAGAATGGGGCATTTGGGAGAGAATAGACTTACAGAGCTTAACAAGCAAGGCTTGTTAAGTGAGGGTGCATCAAATACTCTCAAATCATGTGAACACTGCATATTGGGAAAGCATCAGAGTAAAATTTGATGCTAGAACACTTACAATACTGAACATCCTGGACTATATCCCCTCTGATCTATGGGGGCCAGCACAGGTAGTATCATGTGGAGGCTCAAGATTCTTCTTGTCTATTCCTGATAATTATTCAAGAAAGACTTGAATATATGTTCTGAGAAGTAAAGATCAGATGTTTGAATGTTTTAAGAACTGGAAGGCATTGGTTGAAAATCAAAGAGACAAGAAAGTGAAAGTCCTTTGAACAGATAATGGAATGGAGTTTTGCAGTGGTGAATTTGACAACTTTTGCAAAGCATGTGGAATTGAAAGGTATAAGAATGTAAGGTTCACCCCACAGCAGAATGGATTAACAGAAAGACTTAACAGAACCTTGATGGAGAGGGCTAGAAGCATACTGCTAAACTCAGGCTTATCAAAGTTGTTTTAGGCAGAAGCAGTTACCACAGCTGCATGTGTTAAATAGAAGTCCTTCCACTATATTGTACTTTAAGACACCTGAGAAAATGTGGTCTAGAAAGCTTCCAAACTTGAATCACTTGAGAGTTTTTGGCTGCGCAGCCTTTGCACATGTTGAGCAAGGGAAACTAGATTCAAGAGCCATAAAGGAGGGTTTCATTAGGTATTTAGAAGGAGTTAAAGGCTATAGGATTTGATGTCATATTGGAAAATCAGGGAATTGTGTTGTGAGTAGAGATGTAGTATTCTTTGAAGATAAGATGCTGAAAAAAGAATTTAAAGAAGGTGACAGTTCAAGAACTGAACTAAGAAGCTCAAAGGGAACTTAGTTGGAGGTGGAGCTTGTGGATGAAGTTGATATGTCACACTCTATATCTACACCATCTGATACTCAACAAGATCACAGTCAAGCTATTGTCAAGATTACAATTTGATTAGGGACAGAGCAAAAAGACAGGTGAAACCACCTGTGAGGTATGACTATGCAGACTTTAAAACCTATGCACTACTCACAGCTGAAGAAATCAATAATCCAGAACCAAATTTTGTAGATGAAGCTTTAAAAGGTTCAGATTCTCACAAATGACATCAAGCCATAAAAGAAGAAATGGATTCATTGATGAAAAATAAAACCTGGATACTTGTTCCTAACTAGAAAACAGAAGAATTGTAGGCTGCAAGTGGTTATTCAAGAGAAAGGAGGATGTAACAGGCTCATGATCAGTCAAATATAAAGCTAGACTAGTAGCCAAAGGGTTTACACAAAAGGAAGGTGTTAATTTCAGTGAAGTTTTTTCACTTGTGGTAAGACACTTCCATGAGAATCCTGTTGGCATTAATTTTTGTTTTTGATTTAAAATTGGAGCAAATGGATGTGAACACAACCTTCTTGCATGGCAATATGAATCAAGAGATCTACATGGCTCAACTTGAATGTTTTAGTGAAAAAGGAAAAGAAGATTATGTCTGCTTCCTGAAGAAGTCTCTATATGGTCTGGAATATGAAATTTGATGATTTCATGATTGAGCAAAGGCTACTACACAAGGAATTGTTATGATGGTTGTGTATACTTCAAAAGTGAAACTCAAGATGAAATGATATGGTTACTGATATATGTTGATGATATGCTAATTACAAGCAGTCACAAGGAGAAAATTTCAGAACTGAAGCAGCAATTAAGCTCAGTCTTTGAAATGAAAGATCTAGGGTCAGCTAAGATGATCTTAGGCATTGAAATCTATAGAAACATAAATGAAAAAGTATTTAAGTTGTCACAAGAGCTGTATTTGAAGAAGATGCTTTATAGATTTGGAATGGTGAATGCAAAATCAGTAGTTGTTCCTTTTGCATCACATTTCAAGCTGTCAAATGAACAGTCTTCTAAAACTGAGCTGAAATGGAATGTTTGGCAACTGGGCCATATGTAAGTCTAGTTGGATGCCTCATGTATGCAATGGTGTGTTCAAGACCAGATTTAGCACACTCTGTCAGTGTGGTAAGCAGATTCATGGGGAAACATGGAAAGACACACTAGTAATCCTTGAAATGGATACTCAGGTACATAAAGGGAAGCATTGACAACTGTTTGAAATATACAAAGGAAATGATTCAACCGAAGAAGTCATTAAAGAGTATGTAGATTTTGATTTTGCTGCAAATTCAGACAAAAGAACATCTCTAACTGGTTATGTCTTCACCCTATTTGATTGTGTCGTCTGCTGGAAAGCCTCACTTCAAGTTGTTGTTGTACTTTCAACAACAGAGGCCAAGTATATGACTGCTACTGAATTAGTAAAGGAGGCTTTTTGGTTAAAATGAATTGTAACAGAACTGAGAATTAAGCAGGAATGTGTTACAATCCATTGTGATAGCCAAAGTGCAATTCAATTTGTAAAGCATCAAGTGTTCCATGAAAGGACTAAACACATTGATGTTAGATTTGATCTCTAGTAAGGTAGTTAAGTTGCAGAAAGTGCATATAGTAGATAATCCTACTAATATGCGTACAAAGGTTGTACCATTAGCTAAGTTCAGGCATTGCCTGCATTTGTTAAACATAGCAGTTGATTAATTGATATGGAATAAAGCTGGAGATGTTTCAGAGTTTGTGTTTTGTTCAAACACTGAAGATGAATTCATCTGGAAAGGCTGAAAACTGAAGGAAGGAAGATTGATTGTGAATTTGGAATTAAGGTAGAGATTGTGAATTGTGATTCAAAATTCACAAAGATTACTAGTTTTTGTTTTAGAGCAGTTAAGACTAAGTGCCAGGCTGTATTAATGAAGCTAACATGGTAGCAAGTTAGTGGTGCTGAGTTGGAAATTCTGTTTTAGTTGTTAGCATTCAGATTATTAGTTAACTAACTTGAAAACAGAAAAAGAGAAAAACGAAGCATATAAAGAAAAGTAATCAAGACTGGTGGGGGAGAGGAAAAAGAGAAGAGTGTTTAGTTTTTCTTGTTTTTCCCTTGTGTAAAACTAACGGTGATTCAATGAAAGTTTCAATCTTGTTTCCTGAAATTAATTTTGTATTTTGGGTCAACATTCTTCTGTGTTGTTTTTTGTTTTGATGTAACTTTGGTTTAACTTGCTGTTCTTGTTGGATATTGATCTGAAGCACACCTTGTATATGATAATTTGATTTTCGTGGATTGAGTTACTCAGCTTCTTCCACAAAAATGGATGGAAATCTTAAACAAACAAACAAAGGTGAAAGGAAATGTAGTTAGAAAACAAGAAGAATGAAGAGCAACTTGAAAACTATTTCATTCACATAAAAAATTACAACCTACTAAAAAGAACACCAAGGGCATATGTACAACAGTGGCTTGGAAAACAAGAATACTGAAAACACTAGAAGACAAAGAAGCCAAAAGAAAAAGATATTTTGCAATGCAATAAGGAGGAGAGTGAGCACTGCAGACTGTAAAGCTGTTGTACTGGTGTACTGCTAAAGCTGAGCTGTACTGCTAAAGCTGAGCTGGCAAAATAAAATGTTGTGCTGCTAAGGCTAAGCTGGCAAAATAGAATGTTTTGCATTCGAAGGAAAACCAGGGAAAAGAGATGAAGTAGTCTTCCATTTGTTTTGCTTTGTAGGGCTTGAATGGATGGTCTAATTGACCAAGTGGGCTGCAGGTGCAATCTGATTTGTTTCAGGTTCTTTAACTAATGTAAGTGTAACAAATAACCCTGATTAAGTTATATCTCAAGCTCGCCGACGACGGTAAAGGATAAATGGAATACACCGATTCTAACTCTGCTTTTCTCTTCTGATCTGGAGGCAGCTCTTTAAGTGTACGGACTTCATACCTTAACAATGAAATCAAACTGCTTACACTAGTTCTCATCTGATTTAAGCCTCCGTTGCATGAAATCATTAGATATCCATTATTTTCGTAAGCACCTGAAAAAAGTAAAAGAAAGTTTTCAGAAATTGCAAAGGTAGCAAGCACTTATATTTGCATACATACAAACAGAGCACAAAATAATTAAGCATACTACTTACTTTCAGGCGGAAGAGGAGGATATGAAGACCAGTAGTCTTGCAATGCATCTGCATCATCCATTGTTACCAAATTCCCGAGAAGAAAACACATCAGAAGCATCATAATAGTATCTACAATCGCCTGAAACTTTACACAAGAAGCAGCTATACCACTCTTCGTCTTTTCAGCTTTGCTCCCTGGGATTGAATGTTTGCCCTCCACCTTAGATGATTTCTCCTTCTCTTTTACATCCATAGATTCAGAATTTTGATGCCAAGTTCGGTGTTATGATCTATCTCTTCATGCAATTATCTTCTATAACTATTTGCACGTCATGTAACATATTATACGGAAACTGGGTTTAGGAGTTACCCGGAGCCTGCAGGAAAAGTATGTTTGCTTATTTGTTCTTTAATACAAGAAATATGTATTAAAGGTTTGCAAGTGCTTGGAAGATCAGCCAAATGACAAACATAACTTGAGTAATAGGGACATTTATCCCCGGAGACTCGATCTCCCTTTCTTAAAATGGCTTTTGTACTCAGGTTGGTGGATCCTTTGATATGATATTACACTCGTGTCAATCCTCAATCAGTAAATTAAATTGATTTCCGGAGCATCATCAAGTATGAAGGGGAGAATTGGTTCATACATAGACCATAATTTTGTTAACGAAAACAACAGAACAAAACTGTAGACACGAAAGCTTGGTGTAGTTAGCTGCATTTAACAGAATTGCGACGTCTATTTTCATATATGATGGTTTTGACTGTTATCACATGCGATAAAATCACTCTCTCGTCTTTTATCAATGTTTCAAGATGATTCGACCAGTAGCTTTTCGATCAAAAATCTAAGAATTCTCGAATGCTTCTTCCAAATCTGCATTATTTTTGAGGGCTTAAATAATCAGTAAGGCTAATTTCCGAAGTGGCACGCTCTGTTCAAAGTTAATGAATTAAAAAAATACGAACTCATAATCAAATTCATTCACACAACTACTTATCGTGTTCTACATTTTTACGATAATAAATAAAAACTCACAAAAATAAAATAAATAAATTATACGAGACATGTTGTATTAACATAATTTTATCACGTTAATTTGTATAAAATAAAATTATACAAAATTTGTTATTATAATGCATTATCTCGGTTAGTTAGTAGAAGTTAAGGTTTAGATAAAAAAAATAAAAAATAAAAGAGAAAAGGGATACGATGTTTTTTATTTTTAAACACTCAACCATCGAATTAAAGATACTGAATCAAAGTCTTAATCAACTTTGTCACCTCATTTTTTAATTTTTAAATTAAACCTCATTTGATAATATTAATATTAACGTAAAACTGATTAATCACCCAAATAGGGCGAAAAAGATTATGCTTACCGTGTGATTGATAAATATCTTTAGTATTGGAATTTAATTGAGGAAACCAAATGTAATCATGTTTATCATCCCAATATCTCGTTTAATAATTTTCTCTTTAGTCATCATCGTGATCATTGGCACCATTAGTACTGTCATTATAATTAAATCTTATGATTTGCGGGAAGGACTTTTTTTCTCACAGAAGATTGAAAAATGAATATATGAAAACGTATAAAATATAACAAATTACCAATCCCTCTATTTAAAGAAAAATCTAAACACAAAATCCCAGTACATAGAATATTTTTAAGTTAAATAACTAATATATTTCAACCTTTTAAGTTGGCTTCCCCTCTCTGTTTGCACGAGCAGCCTTCATCGATTGTGAGAATTGATTCCAGTTCAGTGTTCCATTTTTGTATTAGTCTATCAAGCTCTCTAAAGCCAATCTGTCTAGAACAATCGTCATCTAGTATCCCAAATATCTGCAATAATTCAAGCATTATCAAATTAACCTCTTTGCTTCAAAGATTTGAGAAAATGGCATTAATTAGATGCCAAAGTAATTAAAGAACTGTTATGAAAATCTGTATATGGAAGCAAAAGAACAGAGTTTTGAGGCGTGTGTACTACACTTGTTTTAAGGTAATTATTATCCCCAATTTGTTGTCAGGTTAAGATAATAAACCTCCGGGATACAACAAAGCCAAAAGCTAAGAAATCACGTACCAATAATTCTATGATTCCAACAAAAAAATTCAGAGAAGATGAAAGAAGAAAAAATAAAAGAGTTATATATAACTGCAGAGATACCTTGGCTCACTTGACTGGCATCCTAGCGCCCTCTTGAGGCCAAGCTTTTGGAGCCCCTCCGCTTGAGCGCCTGGTTAGCGCTTTCGTGGCGCGCAGCATTTGTCTTAACTTTTCTCGACACCGACAAATGTACAACACCGAAAATGGTTGCTTCAGCATACCCTTGTACATTTTACTGGTTGCTAAATATTTTTCATTAATTCAACATTCTCATTTGCTTTAGTTTAAACACATTGTTTATTTCCAAACATTTATCCACCCTCAGAATCACTAAGCACTAAAATTTTTAATAGTACTTAAAACAGTCTAATAATTAATTATTACCCATTAAACCTTAAGAATGATTTCGACAAAATGAAGGTTGGGTTCCCACTAGTAGTTACTTATCAGAACATCCTTTGATCCATTCTGATAGCTGTAACTTAAGCCATATCTTTAGGGAGTGCTTTTATAAATGGGTTGGCTAGATTATTATTTGATCTTAGGTAGACAACTGTAATTATGTCTTCAGAAATTAGTTGTCCAATGTATTGATGACGTAAGCTAATACGTCAAGATTTATCATTGTATATCTTGTTAAAAACCCTAAACATTGTAGCTTCACTATCATAGTTTAAAGAGATCGTTGGCATTAGTTGTGGCCAAAACTTAATATCTAATAACGTGTTTCTCAGCCATTCCTCTTCTTTTCCTGTAGCTATCAGAGCAATAAACTATGATTCCATAGTGGAACGAGTGATATATGTTTGTTTCTTTGAGCCCATAATATCGCTCCTCCACTTAATGTAAACACCTATCTAGAAGTGGATTTATTATTACTACTAAACTTATCCAACTAGCATCATAATATTCTTTTATTACAATGGAAAGTTATTGTAAAATAGAACCAAGCTTTTTGCTCTTTTTAAGTATTCAATAACTCTTCCTATTGTCTTCCAGTGATCAACATTAAGTCTTTGGGTACACCTAGACAATTTGTATATTAAAAATACAATATCGGGCCTAGTACAGTGCATGGCAAATATCAAACTTCCAACAACACTTGCATATTCTAAATGAGCTAGTACTCTTCCTTCATTTTTAGTTAATTTTATTGAGACATCTGAGGGATATTGGCTTCCTTTTATAATTAAGTGATTAAATTTATTAATCACCTTTTCAATGTAATGTGATTGGCTTAATGCATAGTTAACTGTAATACTTAAGAAAATATCAACTTCTCCCAAATCTTTCATTTTAAATTGAAAATTTAAATACTTCTTAGTTTTTGAGATGCCTTGCTTGTTGGTATTAATAATGAGCATGTCATCCACATAAAGACATATAACAGTACTATGATTACTTGTGAATCTAGAATAGACACACATACTCGCATTATCATGCTTACATCTATGTGATAGTATAATAGAATCAAAATTTTCATACCATTGTTTCAAACCATACAAAGATTTCACTAACTTGCAAATTTTTTTCTCATTTTCAGGTGGTACAAAATCTTTAGGATGCTCCATATAAATTTCCTCGTATAAATCCCCGTTCAAGAATGTTATTTTAACATCCATATAATGTACAAATAAATTTTTTGTGGATGCTAAATCAATTAAGTTTCGAATAGAAGTAATTCTTGCTATTGGTGCACAAGTATCAAAGAAATCAATTTCTTCTTTTTGTTTAAACCCTTTAGCTACCAACCTTACTTTAAAGGTTTGAATAGATTCATTAGTGTTGTATATTCTTCTAAATACCCACTTATAACCGATAGGCTTAGAACCATGAGGTAAATCTACCAATTTTCATGTATTATTTGAAATGATTGAATCCATCTCATCATTAATTGCTTCCTTCCAAAATGCAACCTCTCTAAAAGCCATTGCTTCACTAAATATTTTTGGATTTTCCTACATGTGAAACATAAAGGGAATTTTATTAAGCAATTTATCTCTATTTTCTTTAACTAGGAAAATAATAGCATCAGTAGATATAAATTAGGATATAATTATTTTGACTTTCTAGTTCTTTGACTTCTCTTAATTTCACTAAACACTTCACTAACTTTTCTTTTACCAATCAATGTTTGATTAGTATGAACATCTTGTAAAATTTCAGAGTTAGAACCATTTCCATATCTTTAAGACCATCACTTTGTGTAGTTGAACTACTTAAGTTACCATGAAGAAATTTATTCTCCTAAAGCTCAACATCTCTAGATTTTACAATTATATTAGAATCCAGATCTAACAATCTGTATGCTTTTGAATTCTCAGCATAACCGACAAATATACTTTTAAGTGTTTTTGGTCCTAATTTAGTTCTTTTAGGTTTAGGAACCTTACAAAAGGGTAAACAACCCTAAACTCTTATGTAACTTAGATTTACTTCCTTCTTCTCCATATATGATAAGAAACTTTTAGATTATTTGAAGGCACATTGTTATTTATATGACAAGCTATAAGCAAAGTTTCTCCCCATAAATTCTTTGGCAATTTGGCATTTAGTAACATAGAGTTAATCATGTCAACTAACATTATATTTTTTATTTTTGCCAATCCATTTTGTTGTGAGATATATGGAGTAGTTCTTTGGTAGATTATGTCATTTTCCTCACAAAAATTATCAAATTCAGTAGGAAAATATTTTCCACCTCTATCACTTCTTAAGATTAATATTTTTCTCCTTTTGATTTTCAACCAAAGCTTTATAGTTTTTAAACATGTCAGATGCTTGATATTTTGGTCTCATTAAATAAACATGTGTATATCTAGAATAATCTTCTATGAATGTGATGAAATATCTAATACCTCATCTAGTAATTATTCCATTAAATTCACAAATCTCAGAATGAATAAGTTCAAGTATTTTTGTAGATGTTTGTATACTTTTAAAAGACTTCTTAGTCATTTTTGCTTGTACACACACTTCACATTTATTTTCATTATATTTTTCATAAGTTATATATCCATTATTGACATATATTATAAAGATCTATAACTAATATGTGCTAAACAATTATGCCGTAATAAAGAAGAAAACTCAACAATATAAATAAAAACATCATTTGTATTATTATTATTATTACTCAATTTGAAAATACCATTACAAGAATAACCCTTCCCAACAAACATACATTGACATGATTAATTTTTCTTCCCTAAGAACAACTTTAAAGCCTTTCTTACAAAGTAAATAAGTAAACACAACATTTATTATAACATCGGGAATACGAAAAATATTAATAACAATTAGTTTCTTTCCATAAGTGAATTATAGGTCCACTGTCCCTTTGCTATGAACTTTTAATTTAATACCATTTTCAATTGACACTTGCTCTCCCTCAGTTGCATTTACAGAACCCTTGAATTGATTTTTTTCATTGTAAGCATGTATTATAGCACTCAAATCATACCACTAGACCATTGATTTAGTCACTTTAGTCATGTCTAGTTTAGTAATTATGCTTATCTTCATTTTAGATACCATGGCAACCAATTCTAGAATAGACTCCTTTTCAACCATATTTACCTTCGCATGATTCTCAATTTTATGTTTTTTTTCACAATCATCAAACCATTTAGATATGCCTTTTTTTTCTTGCAATGATAGCAAGTTTTGTTCTTGTTCTTTTGGTTATTCTTATAGCCATGATTGTTCTTGTTGGAACCACTAGCATATTCAAATTTTCTTTTTTGCCTTTTATTTTTTCTATGTTTTTGTGTCATTCTCAACATTATGCACTTTTGAACCTGACTCCTTAACATATCCTTTATATCATTTTTTCTTGAATTCGAGTTTCTTTCTCAATTTGTATATGTTTAAGAAGTTGGTCAATTGAAAGATTTTCTAAAGTATGTAATAATTTCTTTCTTTAATTATTTCAAGATGCAAGCAATTTTGCCATAATTGTAGCAACTTGTAATGTTTCAAAAACATCTACTTTCAGATCTTTCAATTTAGACACTAAAACTCGTAGTTTATCAATTTAAGTCACCACAAAATTATTTTCAATTATTTTATACTCAAGGTATTTCATAGAAAAGAATTTATCAATGCCTTATCTTTCTACAATAATTTTGATTTTAATTCTTTTCAGATGTCCTTAGGAGGCTTGATGGATTGAAAGAGATCATATAAATTATCAGATATATGGTTTAATATGTGGCCTCTACAGCGTACGTTGTCAACTTCAGATTTCTTGAGAACAGTCTTAACCTTATCAGTATCATCTTCCTTTGGTGCAGGGATTTCTGGAAGATTTTCATTTAATATGTAGAACATTTTGGAAATTAAGCATACTATATGTAGCAGGGATCATGTTATTTGTCATGTTTTATTATCAACTAAACATAAAATTAAAAGATTAAGACGTTAGATCTTCACTACTGATGTGGTAAAATAATATTCTCTTAGATTTTTTACAAATCCGTAACTTTCAATGCCGTTTTAACCTTCAAGACATTTGAATTTCAATTCATTCATGAAATAAAAAGTGACAAATCTTTGAGTCTCCTTTCCATAACTTTTTGAATTGTGTTAATTCAATATTGGAACTAAAAGTTATAGCCCAAAAACAAAAACTGTGTGATCACATTTTTCTAAATCAACCACCAAGTGTGTTATCTCTCATAGTAATCTATACAAGGTAGAGAATTAGGGTTTTAAGATTTCCCTATATCTTGATTATGTAGAGTGTTTATTTCTTGAATGTAGTTCTTGAAAAGAAAAAAGTAGGGTTTTGATATTTTGAGAACTTTTGGTTAAAACAAAATTTTCTCTCAACTCTTGAAGAAAATTCTCTATCTTACTCTTTTTCTCACTTTACTTATATGTTGTTGGCTCAGGTGGCACACTTAAGAGGGTGGTGAATTGGATTTTAATAAAATTTAAGAGAGTTAATTCACCTAACTATGTTTTTGTTCAAGCAATGGTATGCAAATATATATAATAATCAAATCAATAAATTATAAATGCTTGAAATGTAAAAGATAAGGGAATAAGAAAGCAAACTCAGAATTTATAATAGTTTAGCAAATACGGCCTATGTTCACTCTCTCGGATTCTCAGCACACTGAGATTCTACTAGTTTTCTTATTCGATTCGAGCCAAGTGTAACTCAATTACAACTCATTCTTAATGATGAAAGGCAACCAAAACAACTTGCTTTAAACTAGGTAAAGTGTAACCCAATAACGACTTACTTTAAACAGATGAAGTGTAACCCAAATACAACTCCTTCATTGGACGGGTAAAGTGTAACCCAAATACAACTCCTTCTTTGGACGAGTAAAGTGTAACTCAAAATAAAGAGTAATCCTAAAAAGGAATTAGAAGAAATATCCTCTTTAAATGATTGATTTACAAATTCGGCTCACACAAATTTTTATTCAAGATGAATATGAATTTGCAATATGAACCTTAATTAGTGTTTTTCAAAGATGTATTACTAGTTGAATATTGATCTTCTAATTCTTACTCAGATTTACTTGAATAATTTTCTCAATAATTATTCATACTTTCTTTGTCAAGAAAAGCTATTTTTATAGTGCTGAAGATCTTCTCTGATTTTTTTTTTCCAATGGATACTTTGAAAAACTTTAAGTGAAGATTATGTTGAAAATTAGCCGTTATGTTTGAAAATATTGCCATTATATTTGAAATCGACGTTATGTATCGATCTGTTTTGCCTCTAGTATCGATCTTTTCATTTAAATTTAAATATGAATTTTTCTTCAACATTGAGTATTGATCTCTTCCTCTTCATGTATCGATTTAGGCGAGTTTGTAAATAATTTTGAAGTCTTTAACTTGAAAGTATCGATCTCTTTAGTAAACGTATCGATTTGGTCGAGCTTGTAATTTCTTGTGAAGTTTCGGACTTGACTGTATCAATCTGGGTTAAGTTGTAAACATTTTTAAAGTCTCTAACTTTGAAGTATTGATCATTTTCTTTATGCATATCGATTTAAACGACTTGGTAATTTCTTTCGAAGTTTCGACTTTACATGTATCGATCATTTGAACTCTGAATATCAATCTCTATAGAAAGTGTCAATCCTTTAATCTCCATTTATCAATCCTTTAATCATGTGTCGATCTTTATAACTCTATGTATCGATACTGTAGGCTTAAACACAGATTTCTCACAGAAAATTGTTTAATTTTGCTCATAAAAATATTCATATAAAATTTTCTTAATACTTAATATATTTAAACACATTTTCATCAATTTAATATTCATTTGACAAGTGAAATTGACATCATAACGAGAGATATACCAATTTGTTCATCATCGAAAACACATAGGCATTCAATATGATATCATTCACAACAAATCAAACTTTCCTCATACATATGCTATCATCAATATCCCTTTTTTATGATGAAAAAAAATAATATTAATTACCAAGATTTGTGTCATTTCAGTCTTATTCCCCCTCAATGAATTAGTTTAAATACTCAATTTTCATTCATTCATTTAGTCTTTTTCTTGTATCAATCATTCTCCCTTTTAAGGTCAATAGTTTATTTAATCAATTATGTTCTCCCCCATTATTTAATTTCAATCAAATTAAATTATTCAAACAAATCAATTGCTATCTCCCATTTTTTGTCAGCGGTTAAAGAATGTATGCTATTTATCAATCAATTAAATACTTAATCAATCAAGAATTCAAACAATGTGAACCAAAACACTGAATTATATTAAATATCAATTTTGTTCAAATACAAATCAATCATAAAATACAAAACACATGAGCATAGACATCAAATAACCTAAAACTACTCTGAACTACTACTATCAATGTCGATATGGATAGGACAAGGCGTTTTAGGTTGTAACATAGACACATACAAGGACTGGTAACTGGAAGGAGGTGGTCGTGAACTGTGAGAGGTAGTTATCGATCCTCGGTAGTATGCTAGAGTCGATCCTATTGACAGGCCTTCTATGACTTGGCGAGTTTCCATCCGAAATGCAAGAGCTAGCTAATCGAGCTGGAATATTGTATGCTCTCCTCAGTCTAGCTTCTCTTGCATATGGTACATCTAAGTTGTGATAGTAGTTTGAAGACTACTGACCCGGTCGACGACATCTGAGATGGTGACTCTGGTCTCATCCAGTATGGCTATAGATGATGATGCAGTTAGTGCCAAAGCAGTCAGCTAAGACACATCCTCTTGTGGCAGTTGGTCGTCTTCTACTCGAGGTGGAGCTAGATCGTCCTTGGGCTAATTCACTAGTAGTGCTTGGCCTCTATCTAACACCAAGTATCTGTAACTCGCTTAGAGTACCTACTCATCATTTGCATTCTGCTCATAGTACATATGGCAGAATGTACTCTCCGATAGTGTGGTTGCTAAAAAAGGAGGCTTAATCAAGTCGACCTTGGCATAAATCCGTGTCAAACCAATGCGTATGATACTCGAAACAATATACCCATAGTGCAAGTGACTTGCTCTCATGGTCATTGTCTTGATCATAGCAATAAGCAATCACATGATCAAATTCGATCTCTTGCCCTCCATAATGCACTGCATCTACCACATGTCCTCTAGTGTTATCTTTGAGAACCGTTCTGATTGTGAATTTAGATTTTATGACACAATCAAATAAAAAATCTACTAATGGAACCCAAGGTTTGTTGTCCACCTCCATCATGGTGGGGTCCTTGAATAACACTTTTCAAGCTTCTAAGGCTTGAAAGTGGCTCGTTAGGTAGAACTCTTCGCTGATTAGCACGAGTAACCCTAGACAGTATGCTATCATCAACCTTAAAGTCATGTCTTCTGACTGAGGTAGTAAAGTTGGTCATCCTCATTCTCTCTGAATGAAGGTTCTTCGTGTCCAAGTTCGAGTAAAATATCTTTACTAATGTATCAAAACACGTTCCTCTAAGCCTCAAAAAGTGAAGCCAACCAAACTCCTTAAATTGTTAAAGATAGAGGAAATGAATGGATACTAGAAAGTCAAAATCAATTACCCGTCACAGTGCTACCTTTCGGTGAAAGTATTGGGTAAGATATCGTTCCTCAGCCGCTTAGTTGGGAACTCTCGAATTGACGAAGAGGGTTATGTTGTGCATTGCCTCTTGCATTGTGAAACTTTCAGGTTTTTTGTGTAGACAGGCATCTTTGAATCTTGGTAGAGAGATTTGAGAGTTTTTTGCAATGTTGATTTTAGAGAGAGAAAGCTTGTAATTTACTTTTCAATTTTTCAGATTTTAAAAAGTAAAATCGCTTAAAGGTATCGATACTTTTAAGGATGTATCGATCTATTTTTCAGATCTGAAACGAATGTATCTATTTGACTTTAAGAAAGGTCGATACTTTTGTTTGAAATTTGAAAAAGTATCGATACATACTGGAGAGAAGATGAAAAGATATCGGTACTTTCGTCAGATCTATCGATACCTCTCTGATAATGACACATGTCATTCATGCATTTAATTATGGCGGCTATTTCATAAGTTTTTAAACTTCTTTCCTTACACTTGTACGGTGTATTAGATATGCATTTATTGCATTCGTCTTACACTAAGGTATCAATCCTAACACGAAAGGTACCGATACATTTTAAATTTTAATTCAAAATTAATTTTTGCATTAATACACCTGATGACGTGTCGATTCTAAATCAAAATAGTAAAAGTATCGATACATTCATAAGAGCATATCGATTATTTTCAATGGTATCGGTACTTGTATAACAAGGTATCGATCCAAATTTGTTCAGAATAAAAATAAAAACAATAACAAAGATTCAAACAAAAGTCAATCAATTTCCATCATTCCTAATTTATTTCTAATAGAACAAAATCGTTCACGATCAAGAGGTTTTGTAAAGATATTAGTTAATTGATCATTTGTGATAATATACTTTATATAAACTTCTTATTTACTAACATGATCTATAATGAAATGATGGCAGATTTTTGTATTTTCTGTTCTGGAATGATGCTTAATTCACAATAGTTGTGTACAACAACTATCTACTAACATATATTCTGCTTCAGTAGTTGATAATGCAATTGTACTTTGTTTCTTACTAAACCAAGATACTAGTGCATTTTCAAGAAAATAACAAGTGTCACTTATACTTTTTCTATCTATTTTACAACTCCCATAGTCTACATCTAAATATCCTCTTAAACTAAATTCACCATCCTTTGGATAAAACAATCATAAATTAGGTGTAATTCTTAAATATCTAAATATTCATTTCACTGCAATTAAGTGTAATTCTTTGGGATTGAATTGAAATCATGCACAAACACAAACACTATAAAGAATGTCAGGTTTATAAGCAATTAGATAAAGTAGTGAACCTATCATGCTTCTATATAGTTTATGATTGACATTCTTTCCTATTTCATCCTCATCTAAGGAGGTAAATGAAGTCATTTGAGTGTGTATAGATTTTCCTTCTATCAGTTTAAACTTTCTCAATAGCCCTTTGATATATTTTGACTGAGAAATATAAATTCAATCATTTGTTTGTTTTATTTGAAGACCCAAAAAAAAAAATTAATTCTCTTATCATACTCATTTCAAAATCATTTTTAGTACATAAGGATTAATTTGAGCTTCCAAAAATGATGTCATTAACATAAATTTGAACTAATAAAGTATCATCATTTTTAGTTTTAATAAAAAATGTAATATTAACACTCTCCTTCACCAAATTATGATCAAGCAAAAAGTTAACTCTTTCATATCAGGCTCTAGGAGCTTGTTTCAAATTATAAAGTGTTTTAGTGAGTTTGTAGACATGATTTATAAATTTATAATTTTCAAAACAAGAAGATTGTTCTACATAAACTTCTTCATTTATAAAACCATTTAGAAAATCATTTTTAACATCCAATTGATAAAGTTTGAAATTCATAAAATATGCAAAGGCTAAAAGCAATTAGTCTAGCTTTATTTCTGGTAATTGTATCATTTTCATCAATCTTGTTTCTAAACACCTATTTAATACCAATTGTTAGATGATCATTATGTTTAGGTACTAAAGTCCATACTTCATTCATTTGAAATTGATTTAGCTCCTCATGCATAGCCATCATCTAATTTTCATAATCTAAAGCTTCCTCAATGTGACTTGGTTCTATTTGAGATCAAACACTAAGTTTTGAACTTCTTTTATATTTTGAGAAATTTCTTTACCTTTTCTTCTAGTTTTAACTTCTTGAGAAGGATCTCCAATAATTTGCTTCTTTTGATGATTTTTGACAAATTTTCAAACTTTAAGCAAATCATGTGAAATTTGTTCTTCTTCGACAACTTCTTTACTCTTTTCTTTAGAACCATCTCCTAAATTTAAGATTTTCATATTCTCTATAATTTCAATTTCTTTTTCTTTTTTCTTTGCTATTAACTTAACTAAGTTGAGATCAAATTCATTAAAAGTGACATGTACGGTTTCTTCTACTACTTGAATCCTTTTGTTAAATACTTTATAGTCTTTGGTTTTAGACGAATATCCTAAGAATATCTCAAGGTCATATTTTGGCTCAAACTTATGAAGATTATCTTTAGTGTTAAGAAAATAGCACTTATATCCAAAGACTTTTAAATACTTAATCTTGGGTTTCCTTTGATAGATAAACTCATAAGAATTTTTGTCTAAAATTTTTCTTATTTCACTAAACATGGTTCTTCCCATTTCTTACAAGGTTCTATTTTTTCTTTCTGCCACTTTATTTTGCTATGGAGTTCTAGGTACAAAAAAAATTATGAGAATATTCATTCTCATTATAAAGGTTCTCAAATTATTTGTTAACAAACTCCCCACATTGATCATTTTTAATTTTTACGATCTTATAATCAATTTTATTTTGGATTTTCTTTAAGAAATTTTCAAAGGTTTCAAAAGTATTGGTCTTATTTCTTAAGAAAAATATTTGCGTGAATCTAGAGTAATCATCAACAATTATATATGCATAAAATTTTTCTCTTAATAATGCAATCTTATTTGTTCCAAAAAGATCCATATGTAGAAGTTCTAGGAGTCTTGTTGTGGAAACTTTTTTTTTTTATTTAAAATGAGTTTTAACTTGTTTCCCTAATTGACAAGAACTATATACTTTATTTTTGGTAAAATTTAGATTATGAAGGTCTCCTAATAAGCCTTATCTAGCTAATTTTCATATGAGGCTCATGCTACAATGTTCTGGCCTTCTATGCCATCTCCAATAATCATCACATAAAACTTGCAAACAGATATCATTCAATTTATCCAAGTTCTCTAGTTCTATGATGTACACATCACCATTTCTAAGTGCATAGAATGATTTGTTAGCATACTCATCAAACACGTCACATCCATTTTTAAGAAATATTACTTTATAATTATAATCACACAATTGACTAATACTAAACAAGTTATATTTCAGGCTTTCAATATATAAAACATTTTTAATTAAGATAGAGTTTATGTTAATAGTTCCAATACCTTTCACCTTGTCTCGGCCACATATTTTCTTTCTTCTTTCTTTAAGTGGAGAAATAATTTTTTTATTTCCTGTTATATGTCTTGAGCAACTACTATTGAGGAACCATTTTTTCTTGTACTTGTTGCTCTTTACATAAGTTCCCTACAAAATTGTAAACCTTGTTCTTCGGACATAGGGGTAAGATGGTCATTTCATAAGATTCATTATCCCATGTGCATTGTACAATATTAATTGACACATTAACGAGGTTTAGGTTAATTTAAATTTAAGTTTAATAACAAGAATATAATGAAATTGGAAATATAATTTGAAATTTTACATAAGTTGGGTTTTCGCATATTGCTTTATACTAATGCATTTGGTGATCTCGCTAGCTAGTTAGCGAGCGGGGTCAAGGGGCAACGCTCTTGCAGGGGATCGGGGGTGGAGCCCCCGAAAGGTAAACAAAATAGTTACTTGAAAATGAAGATAAAATGTCAAAAATCTATCATGAGCATGAAGGGATTGATACCTACGAAGAAATGTATCGATACTTTGCAAGTCAGAAACTTGGGAAGAAATTACAAACTAAACAGATTGATATCTTCCTTAAAGGTATTGATACATTTCAAAATAAAGAATTCAAAAATAATTAAAAGATGGATCATATCAATACCTTCATCAAAGGTATCGATACATGGTCACAAAGAGAGTTTGAAATTAATTACAAGTTGAACCAGATCAATACCTTCAACAAAGGTATCGATACGTTGAAAAGAGAATGATCGATACATAAAGGCAAATGTATAGATACTCGGGGTCGAAAAAATTTTCAGAATCGAATTCTTAAGGAACTAATCGATACGTGGACCAAAGATATCGATACTCAACCTAAAAGTATCGATACCTACTTTAAAAGTATCGATACCTAAGCCAAAAGTATCGCTACTTTACACAAATTTGGGCAAGATTGACAACCAAATTAGTAATTTCACTCACCTTTATAAATACCCATGAAAGGGAAAACATTTTCAGTGTGCTTTCATTCGTTCATTTCCCTCTCTCACTCTAAAAATACCTCTCTCATTCTCTCTATAGCTTTTGGTCGAATCTCCTCAAACCCTCTAGATTTTTTTGCAAATGTATGTAGCCAAGTGATAACCCATCCTCTCCTCGTCAATCTAATACTATTTTGGACTAAAACCAGTAAAAGGAAGTAAGAAAGGAAAACTAGGTTTTCGAATAAATTGGGGGTTTTCCATCCAAATGACAACGCAAGGGTTCTAAGGACATCTACAGGCTAAAGGTAAACCTATAAACTCATTCTAAGCTCAATTTTATGGATTTGAGTATATTTGAAATATGAATTTTATTATTTACCTAAGGATTTCTGTTTAATCTAACATAGGAAACATAGATTGTGTTAATTAGTGATATTAGAAAGTATATAATGCTAAATAAACGTAAAATAACACTTGGAACGTGCATAACCATTTTAGATGAAAATTTAAAATTTTAGATAACTACGGCCATGGGATTCCGTTGTTGGGAATCGGCTAAATGACCATTGTTAGAAAGCTTCGTAAAGTTATATGTGCCAAATTAAGGGATTTTAGACATGATGACCATGAACATTGCATTTAATGCATAATTATTAAATATTTAGAATCTTGAAATTTATAATATATATATATATATATAATATTAGGCGTCGAGCACCCGGGAGAGAGACATACAGGGCGCGAGGATTAATGTGGGAGTGGTGACCCTCCATTTTTACTGTGAATGAAACTATTTTTACTTATTTTCTTGCTTTTAAAATACTTTATGTAACTTGTGATTTTATGAATTACGAAATGGTTTATTTATTGTTGATTTGAATTAAACATGAATGGCATATGGTTTGAATGAATATGTGATTGGCCAGGAGGTCAAGATTGATATTGAAAATATATGGCTTGCAATGATATTGAAAATGAAACGATTATAAATGTTTATGTAAATGAATTTGATTGTGGCTTTGTATTGGTGATATGGCCGGAAGGGCCAAGATTGTATATATGACTGTAGCTATAAGGAAGTAGCCTAAGGACGGACCTATGAGAGGCCACCTAGGTGAGTGCGCCATAGGTGGGGCAATTGTATAGGTGGATGATGATATAAAGTTATCCATTTGTGGGATTGACGAGGACAGTCATAAGTATCACCACATGACTACTCGAGGCTAACGTCAGTGGTAGACCAGTTTTTGAAATTAAGCATATATTTTTATACTTAAAGAATTGTTTTAATAAATGATCATCGTTTTCTATGCATAAAGCCTACTGACGGTCTTGGAGTTACCGTTGCCAAGGTAACTACCGGGAAGATGAGCCAGCCTAGTGATTTTGTATAATAAACCTTGTTTTATCAACATCGAATTATTTTATATGCATTAATAAATGTTTTATTAAACTGTATTTTTATCCACTCAATGAGTATATCCCTATATACTCACCCCCTCACCATCCAGCTTTCAGGAAATTGAGCGAACCAAAGAATATTACTAGATGGTGGTGATCATTCAGGGGTGTAAAGCTACAGGTATTGGTTTTGTTCTCAACTCACTAGTTGGCAAGATAGTCCACTAGGTTTGTTTGAAAAGCTTTTGTACATATTTATTTATAGATGTAAACCAATGAAAATTAGATATGTAACTTGTATGTATTTTATATTGAGTATACTATTATTTTATGAGATGTTTTAAAAATGTCTCGGAGTGACAAGATTAAAAGAATGATTATACAGGGAACATGTACTTAAGTAGCCTTACAGGCCTGAGGGACATATTCAGTGGTTAAGAATATATTTTAAAGGTCTGTGGTGGTTGTCATGTGTGGACTTTACGAGCGGAAGAGTGACAAAAATAGATAAGTTTATTTAGGTACTCAATTGCCTTTGGGTCTAAAAAGGTTAGTACCTCCCTTTGGAACCCACTTCAATTTTTCACATGCATTCCCATTAGTTTTAGAGCCTTTAAGAATCCATATTAATTTTGGTCTATTGTATGTGCAGTTCTTAAGGGCACATGCATAACTATAATGACCATTTTTGCAACAAAAATGACATGTAATGAATTCACTTGTTTGTTGACTTGATTTAATGAAATATTTTGAATAAGCCTTTTGTTTAACATTTTGTTTGTAACCAATGCCAGATTTATCAAAAACAAGTCTTTGATTAGATAGTAATTTATCTAAAATTTTTCATACCTTGGGTAAGTTTTGCTAATAAACCATTTAGATCATTAACCTTATTCTTAAGCAAATCATTTTCTTTAAGCAAGGTATTCATGGATACACAAGATTCATATTTTTTTTTTTGCATTTAGCTTATGTTCATCATTTTCATTAATAAACAATAAACTTTTCTTCCTTGTTTCTTTATGCTTATTAAATAATGATTTAAAGTCATTTTTGAGTTCATCATACAATTCAAATAATTCTTTATATGACATGTCATGCTCACTATCAGTATTTTCACTAAAATATGATTCATATGATGTATTCTTAAATTTAGAGCATACCTCATCCTTATCATTTGTCATGAAACATAGATTTGCAAATTCACTCTCTGATGATGAAGAATTTGAATCATCAGTGGAATCATCCCATATTGCTTTCATTACTTGCTTCTTGCCCTTTTTGTTCTTCTTAGATTTCATTGGACATTTTAGTCTAGAATGGTCGGGCTTCTTGCATTCATAACAAATTATCTCCCTTTCTTCTTCCTTGTCCTTATTCTTCTTATATCGATCTTTTTTCATAATATTTTCTTTCTTTATTTTTGATTGCTTTGGATCTTCCTTTCCTTAAGTACTTTCTCATATGTTCTACCACAAGAGGTTTTCTTCTTCATTTGGTTCAGCCTCACTTTCACTTTCATCGTATCATCAGTGATCCAAGAAGTTCTTCTAGTGGCAAGGTCTTCAAGTCTTTGGATTCTTGAATAGCAATAACTTTTACTTCCCATAACCTAAGCAAACATCTCAGAATTTTTCTTACAAGATCAGCATTAGTATATGATTTACTTAATGATTTTAATTCATTTGTACTGTTAATAAATTTGGTAAAAATCTCTTTGATGTTTTCATGTGGTTTCATTTTGAATAGTTCATAATCATGCACTAAAATATTTATTTTAGAGCCTTTAACTTTACTAGTGCCTTCATGTTTGATCTCTAATATTTGCTAAATAGATTTTGCATTTTTACATCCTGATGTTCTATTAAATTCAAATCTATCTAATGCATAATAAAGTATGTTCATTACTTTGGCATTTAATGTATAGAGATTTTTTTCTTTCAAAGTCCAATCTCTCTTAGGCTTTAACATGGTCATTTTTGTAACCACATCTATTATAGTAGGTTGAGTGTACTCTTCTTCTATAATACTCCAAATTTCAAAATCAAGAGTGGACAAGTAAATTGACATTCTCTTTTTTCAAAAAACATAATCATTACCATCAAAAAATGGTGGTCTATTTGTAGATTGCCCTTCAAACATTTAAGATGGTACATTGCTAAAGGTGGCCATAATATCTACTAATCTAGGTTGTTAAGCTTATATGAAAAGAAGAGTTCTAGCTCTGATATCACTTATTGGCCTAGGTGGCATACTCAAGAAAGGGGTGAATTGGATTTTAATAAAATTTAAAAGAGTTAATTCACCTAACTATGCTTTTGTTCAAGCAATGGTATACAAATATACACAACAATTATATTAATAAATTATAAATGCTTGAAATGTAAAAGATAAAAGGAATGAGAAAGTAAGCTCAGAATTTATAGTGGTTTGGCGAATATTGTATATATCAACTTTCTCGAATTCTTAGCACACCGAGGTTTTACTAGTCTTCTTGTTTGATTCAGGTCAAGTGTAACCCAATTACAACTCATTCTTAATGGTGAAGGGCAACCAAAACAACTTGCTTTAAACAGAGTGAAGTGTAACCCAACAATGATTTACTTTGAACGGGTGAAGTATAACCCAAATACAACTCCTTCTTTAGACAAGTGCAACCCAAAATAAAGAGTAATCCTAAAAAGGATTTAGAAGAAATATCCTCTTTAAATGATTGATTTACAAATTCGACTCACACAAATTTTCACTCAAGATGAATATGAATTTTCAGTATGAAGCTTACTTGGTATTTTTCAAAAATGTATCACTTGTTGAATATTGATCTTCCAATTCTTGCTCAAATTTAATTGAATCACTTTCTCGTTAATTGCTCATATTTTTTTTTTTGTCAAGAAAAGCTCTTTTGATGGTGCTGAAGATCTTCTCTGATTTTCTTCAATGGATACTTTGAAAAACTTTGAGTAAAGATTCTGTTAAAACTAGCCGTTATGTTTGAAAATACTACAGTTATGTTTGAAATCGACATAATGTATCAATTTGTTTTACCTCTAGTATCGATCTGTTAATTTAAATTTAAATCTAAATTTTTCTTTAACACTGAGTATCTATCTTTTCTTCTTCGTATATTGATTTGGACGAGTTTGTAAATAATTTTGAAGCCTCTAATTTGAAAGTATCAATCTTTTTATTAAAAGTATCGATCTGGTCGAGTTTGTAATTTATTGTAAAGTCTCAGACTTGACTGTATCGATCTAGACCAAGTTGTAAATATTTTTGAAGTCTTTGACTTTGAAAGTATCAATCATTTTCTTTATACGTATCGATCTGGGCGACTTGGTAATTTCTTTTGAAATCTCTAACTTTGCATGTATCGATCATTTAAACTCTGGATATCGATCTCTTTAAAAATTATCGATCACTTGATCTCCATGTATCGATCCCTTAATCATATGTCAATCTTTAGAACTCTATGCATCAATATTGTAGGCTTAAACACAGATTTCTCATAGTAAATTATTTAGTTTTGCTCATAAAAATATTCAGATACAATTTCCTTAATACTTAACATTTTCATCAACTTAATATTCATTTGCCAAGTGAAATTGATATCATAACAAGAAATATACAAATTTGTTTATCATCAAAAACACATAGGCAATCAATATGATATCATTCATAACAAATCAAACTTTCCTCATATATATAATATCATCATATGTTTTAGGCCAAAATGGGGTTTATATAGGTTTCATATTTTAACTTTTAAAATTTTAATTAAAGTAGAAAAGTCACTAAATAGATTCATAATCTTATTAGTAATCTATTTTAAATTAAATACTATTTAATTAATCTAATTAATTAAATAATATTATCTTAATTAAATTAGAAAACCTATAATTAAATACAAATATTTTGCATAATTATAATTTAACCTCAATAGTTATCAAAACTATTAAATAAATCTTTAAAGATTATAAATTTAACAATTAAGTCCTTAATAATTTATTTACATAATTTAACATTAATTCCTCAAGACTTTTAGTATATAAATTGTTAGATTTTTTCTTATGTTGGAATTGAGATTAGTTATTGATTTTTTAAGTCTAAATAAATTAATCTAATTAATTTATCATCAATTAACTCATTAATTAAAAAACTAATTTTCATAGATCAAAAGTGGCATCTAGTAATACATCATGACCCCCAATTGAGAAAGAATACTAAATTTAGTAAAATTTATTCCATATACAATTACCGTAAGATACAATCCTTTTGCCTCATACATGTTCCACTAAAGATTCTAAAATATAGAAAATGTCTACTCTATTAAATCATGATTATTGAAACTTTTAACTTAAACTGATAATATAATTTTAGAGACTCTGAAACTTCTTTCAAAACTCGTCATGACCATGAACTTATATTATCATTTATGTCAAAATGACACCCCTTAGGATATCGACTCTATATTATCTAAAGAGGTGAATTCTTTATTGATTTTTCATAATCTTCGCATGTTTTTCATATTATATAATCATTACCTTATATGCAATCTCATTATAAATGACAGAGGTGTAATGTCAAAGGATATATGATCCACAAACAAGGTACTATAGAGACCTTAAGTCTAAGGATTAGTCATACCATCATAACTTAAAGAAATCTCACAGAGACGTGAATAACAACACTCTATATGAGTTTTCAAACAGATCAATTCAATGTGCTTATTTTCTAACAAACATTTATATGTTAGACTAAATAAACATCTTCACTAGTAGCTTATGAGATTAACTACCTTCTTTTTCTAAAGAAGCAGACATAACATATGTTGATCTAATATGAATTATCAATGTTCTAGTGTAGATAATCCTACGATCGGGAACATTTAAGAATAATAGGATCTCATAAATTAAACTTCTATTAATTCCTCTGATTATCATTCTAAGGACTTTATATACAAGTAGTCAACGTAGACAAAATTCATAAATAAATTATCAATTTTATTAATCAATGCAATAATACATAATTACATATTTGTCACTATTAGATCTAGGGCATATAACCAACAAAATATAACCAATTCAATTAGAAAAATGTAAACTTATCTTTCCAACTAATATAATTGGTGCCATCAAATCACTTCAATTTTTACATGTCTTGGTTGACCATTTTTATGTATGCAGACTCTGTTTGATGAAACTCCATAACATATATATTACCTTACGATTGTTATGAAAATTTATATATGGAAGTAAAAGAATAGAGTTTTGAGGCTTGGACTTCACTTTTCTTAAGATAATTATTATCTACAATTTGCTACTAGGTGACAATATACCTCTAGGATACAACAAAGCTAAGAAATCACAGACCAACAATTCTACAATTCCAACAATTTTTTTTAGAGAAGATGGAAGAAGAAGAAACAATAAAGAGTTATATGTAATTGCAGAGGAGAACATGCATTTATATAGAGATTGAAGAGATACAAACTCAAATATTGTATCACTTCAGAAAAGGCACATTTTGGATTAAATACTAAAAGTTATATCATTTTATTAAGACATAGTTTAAATATCAAAATTATATTTTCCCTCCAATTTATTTATTTATAAACTCTTGTTCTCGCACAATCAATGTCGCACAATCAATGTAGAACAGTATTGCAAGATACAATAATAATAACTACGGTGAGGAAGATTGATTTTAACAACTCTTTTACCATAACAAGAGATTTTACCGAGTCAATTAGCTAGGAAATTAGATCCTTAATTTCGGCGACCTTCAACAACTTGTGCCATGTTTCTAGCTCCATAAGTTGGCATGAAAATATCACTAGCTAATGCTACAAGATAATCCAACGCTACCTCTGCCATCTGGGTTTGAATGGTTTCTAAAGGGAACGAGAGGTCTGAGGCTGTTAGTAATGTTTCTTTTTGAACCTATGTTGCAAATCTAAAAGCAAGGAATCTAAACAAGCATGCAGGATGCTATTTATTATATATACAAAATCTTCTTAATTTGTATCAAAAAATCAATTCTCTTAGAATACTAAAAATCTTCTTCCCAGCTCCTCTACTGGTTAAGTAAACTCCAGATCTTTGTATATTACTCGACACTGCAGCTTCTAAATGCCTTTAGGAAGGCCATTATTGAAAGGTCTAGCATCAGTTCTAGTGAAATGCAGTACTTTATGCCTTTGGATACGAGGAAGAATCTGTACAAAGGAAATTCAAATATTTGCACTGTCAACCATTGTAGGCAAGGTAATCAAATATAGTAAATCGGAAATTAACCAAAGCCAACCGTGTCATAGTAATATGACATTTTTGACCAAGGAATTTTTCTCTTTTCCTTAGTAGGCGCGCAGCTCTTTGAGTTCCGAACCTCATCTCTCAATGAATTGATGAAATTAAATTATCCACATCACATATATCTTGGAACTGATTGCCAATGAAGTACAGAAACTATAACGCACCTCCGATCTTGCCAAAATGAAGCGTAATATTCCAATTCAGGAACTACAAGTGTGACATTCAAATATGTTGCAATGGCAACCATGTCAACAATCTGTAGTCCACAAACAAAGGATTAGTATCAGAAACTGTAAATTTCTAGAAGCAATGAAACGAAAACGAATGTTGAATCGCAGCAAATTAATTGCACCAGTTCGCATTTGATTCAATCCTCCATAGGCTGAAACAATCAAGTATTCTTTGTTCTCCGTAAACCCCTGAAAACAATGACGAAAAAATTGGATTTCAGATTCAGCAGTAGTTGAACATTATCAATGCGAGTACGTACCGATATAACATTAAATATTTTGAGCTGGGCTATCACAGCATGGAACAATATGATTTACACCTTTAATTTTCAGACACATAATATTGTATTAACTAAAACAATCAATTTTAGCCAATCTAGAACTAACATTTTGATTATGTACTTCATGTGATTTCAATTAAAAAAAAAATTATAAGTATAACAACAACAACAATATAATAAAAAGGGATGTCTAGTATTTTTAAGTGTCAAATAAGACAAAATACTCTTTGTTATTGTTTGGGATTCGGTACAAGTGAGATTTTGTTGAATGAAGAATTGAATGATAAAGGGGGAGATTTTTTATGACATCAGATTGTCAGAGGTAAGCTGGAGGTAGTTTTGATGACCTCAAATGCGGTTACATGAGCGCAGAGCTACCAAACCTGGTTGGGTTCAAAAATGGACATAGCTGCAAAAAAGGAAGCGTGTGAGTTGTATACGTCGATGGGGCTGGCATGCACGCTCCGACAGCCAAGTCAGATCAAAATTAATAAGAATTTTAAAGAAAATACCTTGTTCCAACAGTAGAAAGGCTACAACATTAGAGACAACTAAGTGCCTGGTTAACAGTGCTAATTAACACTATATAAATACTAAACTAAAAATATAAATATTTATTCATGTATTTTGTTATTAATTTTATATAAATACTTATCAAATTTAATTAACACTAAAAGTATTTTTTAAATTAACATATAATTACATATTAATTAAAATAATATTTAATGTGTTTTGCGGTTAACATTAAGAGTTTTAATAATTTTTTTTTAAAAGTGCTATGCATTTTACCTTTTTCTTTTAATGTTCTTCTCAAAGAGACCTTAAATCAAACAACTAAACAATCACTTTGATTTTTCAATATATGACATCTTATTTGATTTTGAGTTTAGTTGAAGTTTTCCTAAAAATTCTAAAACATTAAACATTATCCAAATTATGATTGTCTTTGTATTTTACAATTGACGTGCAATGATCAGATCACCGTTAAACGTTGAAGAAGCAACAATCCAAGGAGAGAGATCAGTGGCTGGCAAGTCAAATCTTGTGAAATCCCATAATCCTTAACCAAATTTAGCGGTCCTTCAAATTCCACGCACATACAAGTAGTTGGCCTCTCTATTCTTAAAGAGTTTAAATCATTTTATAGACTTCACTTACCACGTTGTTAGTTCGAATTTTAGTTGTCCATATCGATTCATAGATAAAATCTGTCCCAAAACAAATAAAATCTAAGAGCATCTTTAACTAAATATCTGGCACTCGAAGAAAAATTTTGAATTAACCAAATACAGTGCTGTACAAAGCCAATAAAGGTACCATGCCCCTTTACTTAATTAACGAATATGCATCATGTGTAACTTGTCACATACATACCATTAACACAACCAATGACATAAAACAATTAACATCTATTGCAGATTTAAGATTTTCCAACCAGCCAACCAGACCTGCTATATCAATCCAAATTCCACCTTGCAAACTTTCAGATAGAGCAGCAACTGTTGCTTCTTTTCCTCCCTTCTGCCTCTTCATCAATTACACAAGCTTCTTATTTTATTTCATGTAATCCTTTGGACTGGCAGTATTCAAAATTTTTTAGTAGCTTACACCTCCGAATGCTTATCATCCTCAATATCCTGCAAGTAGCCATAAAATATCAATTCAGGTACAAACCATTTCGGTATGGATATTGCATACTAAGCCTATCTCGTTAATCAAATTGAGGTGAAACCTGAAATCATTCACAAAGCAAAATGAAACTCAAACAAAAAGGGAAATAATGGCTACGGCCATGAAATTGGCATATAAATGAAATCAAAAGATAATTCCAACTTACAGAATTTCCAATCTTGTCAAAATCATCATCAAAGCTCCCATCAGCATCATCTGAAAAGCAAATGTAGTAATACTTAACAGCTTGAGTGTGAAATTGCCAAAATGAACTCCAAAGAAAATAGATACGACTGATCGAATACAGTTTATCTAGATGTTCTTTCCCCATTGCATGTGTAGAAATTTGTAACAGAGAAAGTAAAACTAGATTGTCTGTTCTAGAAAAAATCTCGATCACTTCATCAAGAAAGGATCAGCAATTGACAAACAAAATATAGCTAACAGGCCAACGATGACAAGCAATAACCAAAATATTTATGGGGTCTGAGTGTAGCCAATAGGAATATATCAGCTAATTATATAGAATGCAGGGCGTTCTAAGAGTTCAACCATAAGGTCAGTTCAATATACAAACTCATTCCTATTGTTCCACTGTCAGAAAATGATGCTTCCCTAGTGTGCATCCAACATGTATCCCATATCCCTACGAGCTTTGATAAAACAGAAATACTCGAGCATTTCAGTTTCTGTAAGGAGTTCCACCTCCTCAACTTTCCTAAATTCTGTACTATTTTAGCAGTTTCACAATGGACTGATCCATTACTTCGTCATCAAAAACAACAATTGACTACACGGATGAATCATAACTATGTTCAACAGTTTGAAAGGACCATAAACTGCATAGCAGGAGATATGCTTGTTGGTACAGAAAGATGGTTAAGTACTTAAAAGTGTGCAATAATTGAATTTTTGTTAATATCATAGCCACCAAGACAAGGCAATTAAAGTTTGTATAGAAAGAAAATTATGTGGCAATCAGATGAAAAATGAATAATAGATCCCAGAGGGTAGTTCGTCATGTCTGAACCCAGAAGGTTAAATTATATACCTGGACCACCATCACTGTCTTCAAGATCTCCCAAAAGAAACGAATCCAAGTCCTGCTTGGTTGATGAGGAGGTTGAAGTCTTACTTTTCAAGTTCTTCTCTGTCACCCCTGATTGAGAAGTGTCCCCAACTATTGGAGTTAGCTGCACTGTATTATCTGTCATCTGCTTTTCTTCTTTGAGCTTAATCTCCTCCATGTACTGCTTCTCATAACTGCTTGTCAGGATAGCAAGAAAAGGGGAAAGAATTCCATTAATTCAACAAGAATCTTTGTTTTATAAGCATATGTGAGAAAAGTCTAGGTAGTGTCTATGAAACTTATTTTACCCATGAATATGAAAGAATAAACATCCATAACACATATGACTTATTATTTTATTTGGCTTACTTTCCTCTCTTTTTTAACACGGTACCGCAATATATTGTCTAATTTGAAAAGAGAAATTTTCTGAAAATGACATCAATTACCAACCTCAAACTGTTCTTCTACTAATAACATCTAAAGAAATATAAGAACATCAATATTCATACCAACACATCCATCAACATAACTTTTTAATTCTAAGATCTAAAGATAAAATCTTGTATCCACTGTAAATCAGACCAAAAGTAGAGAGCTCTGGGAATTAGAAGCTACTTACGGAGACACGTGAGTGCTCACAAGTGTAAAATATATCTTCCAAAATTTACTTTCTTTCATAACACGCGGACATAATTCATATCTTAACTTGGAGATTCCCTGCAACAAAGACATTTCAAAACATTAAGACAAATTTAACATTTGATGTACACATATATCAAGTTAAATACATAAACATTTCTAAAATTACAAACAATTACTTTTCAAGCAGTTTATTTCTTTCATTTTAAGCACCTAAAGAGTTCAAATAAAAATTATAAGAGCAAAAAATAACTGATCTTTGACAAGAAATTAACCTTAACAGTGGTTAGAACGAGGGTGGCATGTCTCTCTTGCCACTCCGACAGATCCTTCCGCACATTTGACGCCGTGGTCGGCACATCAGACGTTTCAACTTCATCTACCCACACATCAACCAAACAACACAATATTCAATAGAAAAATATTGAAAAACCGAAACAAAATTGAATGCATTGAGTGAATTTACGTACCTTGAATAGGAAAGTTCTGAAATGTACTAGAAGTGAGTCCTTTAACAAACTCTCTCAAGTCATCGGTGACACCAAATTTCCGGAGCTCCGAATCCGAGACGGTGGAGCCGGAAGAAGATGATGAACTAGCAATGGATGATAACGAGGAGGAGAGTTGAGGTGGAATGATGTCGGCGATGGACTTGATAGGGATCAGATCGGCTTGCTTGAGAGCTGCCGTTTTGATCTCATCGGCTTTCTTGGACGCCTCCAATGCAAGTTCTTTTGACTTCTTCGTAGTCACGGCAACCAGATCGGCGATTTTCGTGGAGGTGGTAATGGTTTGTGATTTTTTTGCTGCTTCTTCCGCGAAGTTTTTGGCTCTCTTCCAAAAATCCTCCATTTTTTGGGTTTCTGTCAAATATACTTCACTCGCAGAACTTGGGGAGTAGCAGTAGCTACTTGGGAGGTTGAGTGTTTTTTGTTATGGTCATGCGACGCCGTTTCTTTATTATCTGCTATCAAAAGCAATGGATTTGTCACTCAAATTCATGAAAGGTAATACTGTATTTTGGAATGTGAAAAGTAATACATATTAATTAGAATTATTGGTAAATCAAATTAATATTAATAAGGTCTTGATCCTTAGAGAATGTAAGTGCCATTGGTGCACAATGAGCAAATGTAACAGTTACATGTTTTTGTATTAATTGACTTGCAATGACATTAGTCTTCAGGTTGAATTAATTAAAATTAATTATGTTGGCTGTTGTACTACTCAAAGAAAGGCATGTGCATAGTTTCCTTCATTAAACTGCTGCATAATCAATCATCGATCATCGATAATCAAGGATAAGAATGGTCGCCCACTTTCATAAAAATTAATTAACCGAGCACGTAATGTTAGGTTTCACTAGTACTACCTACAAAAATATATATTTGTTAGTAACTTGCGAAAGCTTGTTACGAATAGCTAGCTAACAAGCTAGCTAGTTGTAAATTAATTAATTAACAAGTACTGCATAAAATAAACAAAATAAAAAGAGAAATTAATTTCATTATCTTACATAAGATAATTAAGATAGCTACCTCTCTTAGTTAATTAGTGACAACTAAATTACGGGTTTAATTATGTCGGCCATGATAGACAAGGACAAGGACAAGGTTCCTCATTTCCCTAATTGTATACATGGTGTTGGATCTCTGTAGGTGTAGTAGCCTGGGAAATGGCCATGCATGCATAATTTAGGGACCAACCGGCAAGGATTTGTTGTGAATAGGGCGTCGTCGTTTAACATGAGAATAATCCATCGTAAAATATTGAGATGTGTCTCCTCCTTCCACCCATTCTTGCCATGTCCCTTTGTTATTGCCCAGCATTCCTTGCATCACTCTTTGTTCTTTGTTGTAAAGGCTATTTCCTACACAACATATATATTATTAAAAGAGCATTAATCAACCAATTAATAAATTATGATTTTTGATGTCTTTTTATAGTGTATAATACAATAATCCTATATATAAATATTTATAAATTTATTATATAATTGTCAATTTTAAGATATGCATAGACCAAAATATTTTGTCTAATCATGTTATTCTTTTAAAAGGGGAAAACGGTCTATTAATTGTACATTTTATGCATTAATAAATAAGGCAAAATGTCTAATTTGGAGGTTGAAAGTGAAGTAACTAAACTGAAATTATTCCCTAATTGTTTGCAAGATAGGTTAAGTATTGAAGTGCAAAAGTTGGCCCCGACTACTGCTATTTTGACTATTAATACGATTATATATATATATATATATATATTATGAAACTTATTTAACTAAAATCAAGATATTAAAAATAATAACAACTGCTAGTTTTATAAATGAACCAGCTAAAAAGAAATAAAAATAAAAATAAAAATAAAAATGAATGAATATTGTTTCTTCTGGTGAATCTTTTAAGAAAGCCACTGTTTTGAAGCTAGGAAATGAAGTATAAACTCATCAATATAATCTTAAATAACCTTAGAGATAACTTCAATATATATATATATATATAAACTAATCTGGGCCTCTAGTTTAGTTGGTGATGTGGACATGAAAGAGTAGTTAATTATCAAAGTTTTAGAACTTTCTAAGTTGTATATGAACTAGTTTAATTAATAGATGATTACCTGCAGCTGGAACATCATCCTTCACCTTCAGCTTGTTGTGTGTCGTCAGTGTGTCTTGGTCACCTCCATGTCCTTTAACCTCTTTCTGAAAATATACAATAATATTTGAGGAAATAAGTTTCAGAATGAATATGTTTGCTGCTAATTTATTATGTCAAAGAATAATATCAGTATCAGAAGAGAATACTTACTGTTACTTCAGCAATAGTGAATCTGAGCTTCCTTGGCAGAGAAAGTTGATCACCATGAACTTCATGAACTGCTCATAACAAATGCAAACTCATAAATTAAGCTCATCCTCACTAGAAGACAGAAAGAGATCAAAGACAAGTTCTGAACAAATTACCTTTTTCATGGGAATAATGTTGTTGCACCTGATCAACTTGCAACGAAGCAATACAGGATGTTTGCATAAAAGAGAGACTAATGCAAAGCACAGTGATGACTATCATCAGCTCCATATTAATTACTTAAATTCACAGAGAAGATTTTGCACAAGAGAGATTATGATATCTTTTGTGGGTGTGTGAATTCAAGTTTATATCTACCCAACAAAAAGGAAGACCCTGGAGAGAGAGAGAGAGAGAGAGAGAGAGAGAGAGAGAGAGAGAGCATACACAAAGCACAAAATTTCAGAGTTCCAAAACAAGTACACAGAAATCTTATATTTATACTTGCTTTTTAGGAGACTTCAACATTTCACACCATTTGAGTTTTGCATGTTTTTGTCACTACTATATATATTATAATACACTGTAGGGCATGGCCCTTATTTTCTCTAGTATTTTAAGAGTAATGTCTACACTATACTGCACATATCAACATCCACCCAAAATGCTAATAGCTTTTGAGATTCAGCAACACCTAAATCTTTCTTTTTGCTCGAATGGAGAAAGAAAATAGTTGATAATCAAGTTATGACGCACCTAATTCCCATTTCTTAGCTAAAAGAAACTCAAGCCAGTTCACTTATATTCGTTCGAATCATTCAATTAGTATACAACAAAGCCTAAATTATATTGCTATGACTCAACTTCAACACATTTCAAATTCTAATTTCCAAATTAATGTCTATGAAAACATCCACTTTGAGGGCATTAGCATTGACACATCTCATAAGCACCAATTTTTCTTGCCACTAGCTACCTTTTCTTAACTTGAATATTCCGTAAAGTTATTGATCGGCCTTATTTGTTCTTCTATAAGAAGTCATGAATTGATATGTAACAAAGTTTAACGTTAAATCCATTTCCCAAATTTATATAGGCCACCGGGCATGTTTTTGCGTAATTTTAAAATTATAATAGATAGAATATTTTGATTAATATCTTTAATTAATTTCGTAATTCTTGTTTTAGAATATTAAGGGTAGTGGTAGATGAATTTGTCAATATTTTTAAAACTGTTGGTCTACTTCTTTTGATTGTTTTGTTATAATTAATTATTATGATTTCTTTTGAGAATTTGTCTGTTACACCTTCCAAAGTAAAAATGCTTCAGAGGATTACAGCTATTCATTCATATTGGGAATTCCGCTGCTCAGTTATTCTACATAATTAGACACACAATATGTATCTGCTGTAATTCTTAATTTATTAAAGCCACGAATTTGCATACATGCTCATCTACGACCAAATTTGAAATTCGGGATGACCACATTAACCTAATCACTAATCTAATCTGAATCTATGGTTTGACTGGCTCGAAAACCATGCCAAAGAGACACATTCCATGGACACATCTTGTTCTAAGAACGTGTAATACTAACACCATTTGCTATCAACTTCTTGTCACACAGGGCATTATCCAAACTCTTGACATAATTGAAACCGTAACCTTTCACCACAATAACTACAATGATATTCAGGTAAGTAAATATCAAGCAAGTTACTATACAAACACATAACATGCCTTATTTCCTGTAATTTGCAATAAGAAAATAACTTCACCGTTTCATTTATAACTTTCAAAAAAAAAAAAAAAATACATTAGAAACTTCAAATTTGCAATGTCCAAGGAAATGCTTGAAGTTGAAGGTGAACTATTGACCACTTCCAGGTTGCTACAGCCCCATAATTACATTAACCCCCATATTTTAAGATTTAGATCCCATACTGATTACAGTTTTGATCTTATGGTAATTATATATTTTCTTAAAATTGTTTTGTTAAATGATTGTGTCCAAAATATAAGAGAAAGAGAAGAGGGAGAGTTCGTAAAGAATTTTAAGACTTAAAAAAAAAAAAAAGTCGACCATTAAAAATTAATAAATACCACGTGTTATATGATCTTATATTTTAATTATTTATTAAATTTGATAAACAGGATGATCTAAACAAAATTGTTAGCTTATTATTTTCTTGATATTACCTTTCTGATTAATTTCTTTTATTCATTTCACCATTTTTAACTTAACAGTTTGATTCAAATTTGTAATTGACCTGCATCTACTATTTTAATTTGTCAGAAAAAAGCCATGAACCTTATTGATATATATATTTTTTGTTACTTATAATATATAATACCATATGGATGTTTGTGTCTTGAATTTTTTTTTTTTTTTTTAAAATGACTATAGAGTTACATAGTAGAAAATAAATTTAAATAAATGAACAAAAATAAAATAAAATTTCAGTTTATTTATGAAAACTCTTTACAACATGGATTTTTGTACTTTATTTAAATTAATTTAAAAGGTAATAAAAAAATACCAGTAATTAACTAATAATTTTGTTATTATTTTTTAAAAATCAATAAGAACATGAATTTTATTTTTAAAAAATATTAATTTTAAAAGTTAATTCGTTATTTTTTAAAATTGTTATTATAATTAAATATTTAGATCATGATAGTTAGCTAAACAATTAATTTAAAAATATTTAAATTTGTACAATAATCCATATTTACAAAGAGATTTTATAAACAAGTCAAATTTTTTTATTTTTTTCGTTTACTTAAATGTAATTTTTACTATAAAACTCTATAGTCATTATTGTTTTAATTTACGGCACAAACATCCATACGATATTATATATTATAACTTACACAAAACACATCAATAAAGTATGTGGCTAGTTAGACATTTAAGCCATCGAGCTTTGATTTTCCATCACCGTCATTTTTTTGATAAATTAAAATAATGGATCCGGGACAGTTTCAAGAGATAATAGAGTATTTAAAAAAAAAAAAAAAAAAAAAGAGAGCATAAACTAAAATAATGGACCCGAGTCAGGATGTAACAAAGTTTTTTTTTTAAAAGGTAACATCAAGAAGGTAACGAAATATTTTTTAAAAAATAAGAGGGTTAGTAAGGAATTAAGCTGATAAATTGAAATAATAGATTTGACTAAAATACATTTTATACATCTTACATTCTTTAATATAAAACTTAAAAACATGAAATAAAAAACTTGAAACAGATAATATATAAAATAAAAAACTTAAAAATTGAAACAATTAATATAAAATTTAAAACATTCTTTATATGGCGCACTATATGGCGCACTTAAGAGATGGTGAATTAGGTTATTATAAAAATTATAAGAATTAAAAATTAATGCACTCAAAAATATTTTTGTTAAAGTAATAATATGCAATTTTATGTAACAACCAAGTCTACAAATTATGAATACTTAAAATATAAAAGATAAGGAGACGAGAAAGCAAACTTAAAATTTTATAGTAGGTCGGTAAATACAGTCTACTAGTCTCCTTATTTGATCCAGGTCAAGTATAACCCAATTACAACTTCTTCTTAGCAGTGAAGGATAACCACGTCAATTTACTTTAATCTAGATCAAGTGTAATCCAATTATAATTTCTTCTTAGCAGTAAAGGATAACCACAACAATTTACTTTAAATCCGGTAAAGTGTAACTCAAATAACAACTTAATTTGAACAAGTGAAGTGTAACCTAATTAAAAAAATATCCTAAAAATGATATAGAATATTTTCTCTCAAATGATTGATTTTACAATTTTAGCTCACAACAGATTTTCTCTCATGATAAATAAATAGATAAGAAAAATGAAAGAGAAAATAAAAATTCACAATTTGTAGCTCACTTATTGATTCTTGATGTATCTCAATTTTTATTACTTGTTCTCTTTTTGATCAAGTTATTTTTCTCTGTCAAGAGAGTATTATTTATAATGCAAAAGATTTTCCTAGATTTTCTCTAACGAATAGTTTAACTTTTATTCAGAAAAGATTCTACGAAAATTTGTTATTCTATTTAAAATTTGCATCAAGTATCGATCCGTCAATTCTGAAGATTTCTTCATATTTTTTTCAGACTTCAATTATTGATCAGTTTAAAGTACGTACCAATCAGTTTGTCAATTTTAAATGTTTATAAATTGTTTCGACAAAAAATATCAATCTGATCGAGTTCGTAATTTCATTTGAAGTTACTGACTTGAAAGTATCGATCTCTTTGAAGAATGTATTGATATGGTTGATCTTGTAATTTTTTTTGAAATCTCTAACTTAAAAGTATTAATCTTTTTGAGGAATATATCGATCTTATCAAACTTATAATTTCTTTTGAAGTTTTTGACTCGAATGTATCGATTATTTTTCTTATATGTATTGATTTAGTCCAAATTGTAATTTCTTTTAAAGTTTATAACTTGAATTTATCAATCATTTGTACTTTGTATATCGATCTCTACTATATGTATCAATTCTCCAAGCTTTATGTATCGATTCTGTTGGCTTATACACAAATTTCTCATAGAAAATTGTTTAGTTTTGCACAATTAATAACATATATTCATATTATATTATCAACAATATATAAACACATCAATCTCCCTTATGTATCAAAAATATATACATATCAATCTCTTTTATATTTAAACACATTCAACAATATCCATATTACAAGTGTAATTAACATCATTAAGAACTAGATATACTTCAATTTATTTAACAACATATATTTATCATTAAAAATATATAAACACATCACACATAGTATAAAAGACTTGAAACACATAATATAAAAGACTTAAAATATGAATATAAAATAAAATAATTAATATAAGAGTTAAAAATATTAAATATATTTTACATCAAATATATTGTAACCAAACCTAAAATAACAGATTCATATTGATTGGGTCAATTCAAGCCAAAAAGTAACATTAGGTTTTTTGTTTGACAAATTAAAATAATGGATCGGAGTAAAAAATAAAGTTTTAATAGAGTATTAAGCTAACAAATTAAAATAATTGATTCGGATCAGTTGGGTCAATTCAAGCCAAAAAGTAATATCAAGAAGGTAACGAGGTATTTTTCAAAAGAAAAAAGTAACATAAGAGAGATAACGAAATATTTTTAAAAAATAAGAGGGATAATAGGGTATCAGGCAAAAAAATATAAGAGGGTATATGCGGCTTACTTCTCTACAACACGTTGGAGAGGTACTCCACACTCTCAATTTTTTTTTTTTTTTTTTTATAAATTCAAATATAAATATTAGTAATTAAACTTAAAATATGTATTTATTTTTATTTTTATAAAAATAATATGTAATTATAAAATATATAAATTATTTATAAAATTTGGTTGACTAAATATACTTCTTTTTTAATATTCTGACCCCTAATTTTGAAAAGTGAACATTTAACTCATATATTCCATAATTGTTTCTCTAAAGATTTAGCCCGCAAAGTTTGCTTCGTCGAACATTTTGAGTTCCAAGGTCCCCATTTCTGATTCCGCCCTTGGGCGTGGGTGTGTTACAATGTGCTGGGAGTGACGTTAACACTATTTAGTAGATAATTAAAAACGTTCTTTGTGTATAGCTGTTATAGAATTTTCGACTGTATGCAAGCATAGAATAGCATTTATTGAGGTTCCAAGTGGTAATAACAGATGAAAATTATCTCATTTTTCAGTGATCCAACTCTGCAATTTTGCTCGCAGATTAATTATTATTCAATTTTCATGGAAAGAATTTAATATGTATCTTAACAAATTTGGAACAGATTTAATAAATAAATTTAAAATCTGCAACCAATTTAGAATTGATACAAATACAGATAGATATCTATAAATATTCGTAATAGATATTCACGAATCTTTTTGTTTATATTTATTTATATCTTTTTGACTATTATACTATCTCATTACTAATAATTTTTTAAATAATTTTATTCTACAATAATCATTTTATACAATATATATATTTATTTTCTTTAATTATTAAATTATATATAAAAACTTTTAAATTAAATTACTTAATTTAAATTAAAAATATAAAATTTGAGCTATTAATGCATGTTATTTAAGAATAGATAAAAAAATAATGAATTGATAATATGAAATATTATTTATTAATTTTGAATTTCAGATTTGTATAAATTAATATTCCAAAATTAATATCATTAGTTTAATTCAAAATTTTTAGTTAACGAAACTCCGAAATATATATATATATATATATATTTAATTAAGTTAAATGGTGTGTATATATATATATATATACACACACCATTTAACTTAATTATATTATGTGAAATATATATATATATATATATATATATACACACACCATTTAACTTAATTATATTATGTGATGAATCATTCAATTAAAAAAAGTAAGAAAAAGTAATAATTTGATAATAAATAAAAAATTAAAGATATTAATAAATAAAAAAAATGAAGTAAAAGTATCTTTCCTAACTGTTTTTATTTACCATTATTAATTTATAAATTTCTTCAACTTTACGTGAATAATATATTTTATTTTGAATTAATATTAAAAATCGCATACCATATTTTCTTCAATACTCAAATACTATAACAATTTACTAAATTCCAGTCATTTATATGAAACCACAAAACAGGCTTTCAGTAAATGTATTAATACACGAGGAAAGTTTGATATGATCTAACTTTGAGGGACAAACTATACATACAATCAAAGTTTGATAACGTGTATCTTACAGCAGTAACCAAGAAAGAAAATAATAATAATAATAATAAATGGAAAAATGACTATAAGGTTATACTCGCATAACAATGAGACCAAAATCAAGGTGTCACGCGATAGACCTACTACATATTACAATCCAAGTGAGACCAAGAGGAGAATGGTGTATATTTATATTACTCAATAAACCATATTATAACATGTGAAGGGGATGAAGCAGAAAGAAAAAAAAAAGGAAGGTTTGATGATGTATTTATTTTTGAACTCGAATCTATTGATAGAAAAATAGAGCATTCAGAATCTACAGCAAAGAAAGCCCTGCCTCCAACACTTATGCTTCCGGTAATGTCTTCGGTCAGCTTTTGCCATTCTTACCGGACTGCTATTCCACTCAGACTGCAATCTGTTAATGCATAAGCAATACAAAATTGTTAGTTATGGATTTGATCTATAACTACAGATAAAGAATGTTAAAGAATTTGTTTGATAGAAATTTACATAGGGAAAGCAAAGGAACGGGTGCTTGTGCTGCTGCTATCTGATCGAAGAGAGATGTTGCCAGAATATGCTATCGGTCCTGAATAGCTAATCAGACTAGGTAAAAGACCACTTGCAGAGAAACTGGACTCCCCAAGACTACTGTGAACCTGGCTTGAAACTGATTGACGTTGAGCATCTTCAAGTCTGGATGTACTAGGAGTCTCAATATTTTCAGAATCACCATTCTGAAGAGTCTCCTCCTTGCTTCTTGCTGCAGGAGCAGAACCATCAAAATCAAACGTGATGCTTGCTGTCTCCACCTTGCTATTATAAGATAACTTGTCAACAATGGTGATTTTTGTTGATTCTTCTAATGCAGAAACCAGATCAAGGTTTGGCAAGGATGCTTCTTCACTGTTATTATGCGCTTTTCCAGTAGCAGAAACAAGAGCAGAGTTTGCTAAGATTGCTTCCCCACTAACATTATTCGATTCTTCAGATGCAGAAACCAAATCAGATCCTGCCATAATTGCTTCCTCAGTGCCACTGAATGATTCTTCAGCTTTACAAGCCAAAGCAGCGTTCACCAATGCTGCTTTTCCACAAGATCCCTGCATTCAAATCATTACAATCCCCATCATTTTCTCTCTTCTTTCCTCTTTCCATATGCAGATGCCTAATACTTTTCATTGTCAAGCTGAAATACTATTCTAGCAAAAGGAAGTTGTGGAGCCATCAATCACTACGTCCAACAACTAGCATGCACAATGGTTCAGAATGTAGAATCATAGCTCTCCAAAAAATCAAGTTCACACGAGTAATACTAAGTTCTTTGTTATTTAAGAAAGTTCATTTGTTGAGGTCATGCTTATGCAACTATTGAAACACTTTTTGCCTGACATACTCATTATCATCCAGTACTTTCAATAGTGACAGTTCCATGTGATCGTACATTGCAGTTATAAGGTAAACATTTCCCTATGATCACCTCAATCAATAAATAAACATAACGTATAGAAAAAATTGATCCTAAATGATGTTTGGAGTAGTATAATGGTGGACATACTCATACTACCATCTAGCAGTTTCAATAGTGATATGCTATTATGCAAAGAAATTCTAGCAAGTGTAGAGCAAGTTTTGTCCAGGATATATGCATACCTGAAAAGACTCTTTTTCAGCTTCATTGCCATCGTTATTGGAAAACTTGGAGTGAGAGTTTTCTATGCCCAAATCATGCATTGAAAGCAAATCTCCAAGTGAGAGCAACATTTTAGAGACATCATTAGTAATCTCGTCTGTTGCCTCATCCTTTACTTCCCCTGCCAGCATCAAATCCTTAGAATCATGTAGATCAACAATATCCTCGTCAGAATCACCTTCCTGTGAAGAATCACATAGATTGACAATATCCTGATCAGAACCATTTTCTGCTGAAAATTTCATCACATCTGGAAGGGGTTTTTCTTCCATCAGTGCAGTATCTCTATCTTCCTCAGAAGGCAGGAAGGTATAGACACCCTTCTCATCAGCATTACGCTCAAACAAGATCCTGTCCTGGGCAGGTACTCCTTCATCAACACAAATATCCTTGACATGGTATGTACTCTCTTTGTAGCAAACTATTAAATCTTGCAGTTCATATTTTGTAACACTTTTGTCCATATAGAAAACTGATTCTTCAAATGATTCCATTTCTCCGCAAGAATGAGAATCGGGAGCTTCCAGATCTCTGACATTTTTGTCATTATCATTTACTAAATCATCCAAACTCATAGAACGACAAAGTTTTTTTGCAGTCCAACCATCTTCGTCACTTGTCACATATAGTAAATGATCAGCAAGCCCTTCATTGGATTTTGAAGCACATAAGGCTCCATTCTTATATTCTTTTTCAATACTATTTTCTGACTCCGGTCCAGTAGAATTGAGTCCATTCTCATGGTATTCAAAAGGTTTAGAATCAGGCTTGTGGCCTAGAGTTGAATGAGGAAACACTTGTTCACTATCTGAAACTACATTAAAATATTCAATTAGGTTGAACTCAATACATATTAAATTTGGATAAAGAAGTTGACTGAAGAAAATTAGATAAAACAGCAAAAACTGATGAGAGGGAAGATCAATGGTAATTAGGAACTAAGAGGTGAAAAAATCATGAGAATCCTAAATTTACTAAGATGTACAAATAGGGATAAACATTAAAAAAAAAATAATTATAACAATAATACTAATTAAACAAAAAAAGAGACCATAATATTACCAAATTTCATGTTTCACATGTATTGGGAAAGATGGGAAGTTCTGCACTGCTTCTATGGGTGATATCTTTAAGAAAACACAACTTAGGAAAGTGCAAGCCAATTCTGACAACAAAAATATAGAACAATTAAATTAATAAGCAACTTCAACTTATCCCACCTTTTAGATTTAATAATAAGAAGAGCAAATGAGTATGAAGATGCTTAATTGAAGGATTGAACAAGAAGAATTCACTTCAATAAAGCAAACCAAGAGCAAACATCAAACTTAGGAAACATCAAATGTCTTATACGGTTCAGCAAGATTGAATTACGCACAAATTTCATTATCTTATACTAATTTGAAACCTAATTAGCCTCACATCAATACAACTTTTAAACGTATTAGTAGCAGTAGAAGTACTGCACAATACTGAATATAACATAAAACAATTGAAAATTGGGTTGAGTACAATATAGTAAAAAAAAATAAAATTGGGATTAGCAACAGGGTACGAGTGCAGAATCCTAGACATAAAACAGAGCAAGTGCAGAACATGATCAGATGGAAAGTGCTAATGAAAGATGCAACTTTAAAGAAACAATAACTACTAAACATTTTGTTAAACAATTAGAAAATAAAACTTACGCATAGAGAGGGGAAAACCATCACCAACCAGAAACCACTAAAATACTCACCAATCTCCAACTAATAGTTCAAATTAAGTAAAAATGTAGGCAATCATGCACCTCAAAAACTGCTTTTCACTTTTTGACAATTTAAAAGATCTAAAGAATAAAAAGGTAAAATGAGGACCAGTATCAACTGAGCAGCAGCTTTAACACAAAATTAATCATGAAAAGTTACCTAACCCGCTAAGTTCTCCATCTCAAAGAAAGCAGAGCTCAAACAGAAATTAATCCCAGCTCAAACAGAAATTAATCCAACAACATGAATGTATATGTGTATATGTATGATATATTATATAAGAGACTAGTGTCGCCGTTAGTTGTAAAAGAGCTAACAGTTATCCAATTATCCACAGCAAGAACATTATCAAGATTAATATATACAGAAATATCACTCCAAATCCAAATCCTTTAGTCTAAGCATGTGGAATCTTAAGTCTGTCCTCGATAAAACAAAAGGACAAGAGAAAAGTTTAAAACTTTTCAAAAGCTTAAATAAACTTTCATCAGTTAAATCATAACCTAAATTTTAAAATCCTAACTAATGACCCATATGGGTCTCCTTAAGCAACAATAACATAATCTGCTTTGTTTGCTAGCTCCAATAGGATCTAACCCATCACAATTAAAAAATTAAAATTCTAGAAGCTCACTAGAGGAAATCCCAGATAGGTTTCACCTTAATCTCACGAATAGACATAGTAAAAACCAAAATAAGAGAATGACAGAGATCTACAACAGATCCCAACAAACACACAAAACCATAGAAGAAAACTACAAAAATATGCAGTAACTTTTTTATCAGCTAAAAGGGACTGGCCTCTTACTCCTATCTGATTATAATCATAACAGACACCCAGTTCGTATATTCACTATAGAAACATTAACAAACATAAATAACCCATAGAGGTACATATAAATGAAAGCTAAATATCCATTAAAAAATCCAACTCAGTATATCATAAAATTGGAAAGAAAAACTGATTGGATCCACAAATAAGCTAACATGCGAATCAAAAAGCAGAGAGATCAAGGGGAAGAGAAAAAGAAACCTTAGTTGATGATATTGCACAAATATAAAAGAAAAGAGTTGCTGTTTACAGGGGAAAAGAAAAAGAGAAAATAAATTTAAAAAAAAGGTAGAAATACGATAAATAGAGATAGATTAGAAACGGAGTGAGTGAGTTGTAATAACAAAAACCTAATAAAGGTCAAACTGCAATTAATTTTGAGAGAGAGCAACAAACGGCTCTTTGTAGTTTATGTGAAGTGAACCCCCACCTATTTATTAGGCTTAGTTTATGCATTGATTATCAACCCCACCCCAACAGAACCAAAAAAACATTTACAAACAACAATTTTAAGTACAGTATATATATATATATATAAAATAAATAAATAAAAAAGAGCAAGAAATTTTTGTTTCCTTACCAGCTGTTCACTTTCCTTTTCCAACGCCAGATTTTCTAGCTGACCAAACAGCAATAAAAACCTTCCCAAGAAAATAGATCGAAATCCAGAATCGTATGTTGGATCTACCAAAATGCTTTGAGTTTCGTGATGAATAATAATAATAATAATAAAAATCTTGAGTAATACTAGAAAGTTGTGCTTTGTTTTTGAGTTTTGACAATCTCCTTAAAACACCCAGCAGCTGCTCTGGTTTTGTTTTGTTTTGTTCTTGAAGCTGACAAAGATTGTCGTACAATCTCAACTCTCTCTATCTCACAAGAACAACAAACAAAGTCAACTGTTTCTGTCTTTCTCTCGCCGGAGGGGAGACTTTTGTGTTCTATTTAGTTTAGTTTATGTAATGAAAAAAAGAAAAAGAAAAGAAGGGAAGGATGTATCAGAACAAAATGTATTATAATGTATTTGCTATGTCAGTTCAGTTCGCTTGAGATATTTAGCCGGCTCTCCTTTACTCTATACCAGGCAGGCAGGCACTAGTTTATTGATATACAACTCTCTCTTTCATTTTTGTCAGCTTTAATTTAATTTAATTTTCAATTGGGACCACTGTTTGTATTATTTTACTACTTTCTATTTTCATCCTCTCCACTCATTTTAGTCAAACTCACCCCCCTCTCTTTTGCATAAATTTTAGTCTATGTGGTAACATTAACAAATATCATCTAGTAAATTATTTATTAAAAAACACAGTAATATTATCTACTAAATTATTTATCAAAATTAAATTAAACTAAATTATTTGTTAAAAATAATTAATGTTAAGAGTCACGTGATTCACTTAATTATTTATTTAATTTATATGATTTTTTTTTTATTTTTAAATTTCTTAATACCATAATTTACTTAATAGTATTAGAATAATAAATTATACAGTAACACAGAGGGGAAATCACATGAAGTCGGCTGTTAACTGGATGGACAACACGTGTATATGATGGCAATGTGGGTGGTGCGCGCGGGGGGATGATGATCATGATGATGATGTAAGATTAAGGGAGCACGTGTGCATGAATGAATGAATGAATTGACAAACTTAGTAAACTAATTTACATAGGTAGAAGTTAATTGATGGGATATAAAACTGACAAAGTAATAATGGCATGACATTGTTGATGGTTCTAGACTACTAGTGTCCAATGGGAATAATTGTAGGAAAATTAATTATTGAATTGAATTGAATGGAATGGACTATACACATTATTACATATTCCATACAATTAAAAGTTAAAATTAGGTAACGCTTCAATCTTTATATGAGTTTTCAGCCCAAACTAAATTGTCGATACGAAGTTAAACTACTGTTGTTTTGTTTTTTGTTTTTGGTATGAAATCTTAATCTCCATATATACTCAAATTCCAATATTTGTCACCCAAAAACTATTAATAGAGATCAATGTATTAAATTTAATATATTATATAGTATAGAGTATTGTGTTAAATTTATATTTTAATTTTTTTTATTCATATAAATAAAATATTAAAATATTTGAAACAAAAAAAAAAAAAAAGGCATGTGATCCACACCCCACAACAAGTCTGGTTAAGTTCGGTGTATTATTTTATATTTTTAACGGTTGCAGTTCATTTTAATTTTGCAGCCAAATCCTCATTTAATAAATTTTAACCCATAATTGTCAAACAGAAAAAACATAGTGAAATATTTTATGGTAACAAAAATTGAATGTTCAAATCTCGCTGACAGTAAAATTATGAAATTTCAATTTATATTTATGTATTAATATTTAAATAAAATAGAATAATTATATTCCTTTTTTTTTAAATAATAAACTAATTAAAAAAAAGAAGATAATAATGCTTTCAATTTTTATTTAGCTGTCCTATTGTAAGTGGAGTCGTTTAAATTTTGTTGACATAATTTTATTTTTCATAATTTCGATACTAAATCTGTTAATGATAATATAAGATTTATAAAAATAAAATTTACAAATTATATTTCAACTAACTTACACGACTTAACAATTATTATGTGTTAAGACAATTGTTACTTATTTATATATATATATATATATATCTTTATTTATGTGATAATTATCTGGTCAAATATTAATTAGTTAGAATATTAAATATACATTACTCATTTCTTTAACACGAAGATAAGCTTATAAAAAGAAATAAAATAAAGGACATAGCAACGTGACATATTTTATAGAAGATTGGGATCCTATCTATGATCTTTAAATCATTTGTAAGTAATCAAATGGAACATTGAATAACAATCCCTTTTTTGATCTCTCGCTTTATGTATAGATGAACACAATTCGAAGAGATTGACCTAGCTGCTATAAACAAAACAAAATTATTAATTATGATTAAGACCAAAAAAAAAAACAGGAGAGTTTTTAATTAATTACACGGGAATGCTAAGTAAATTCTCCTGGTCGGACAGTTCGGTTCTGTAAAATATTTGTTATATTATAACAAGGCCAATTTCCCGTGTTCCAATTCTGTTGTAATTATAAATCTAGGGCTAAAAGCTTGAGTAGTCTGCTTCTGTAAGCTTCTTTAATTAATTAAGGGGTAAATTATAATTAACGTAACGATATTTCTTATCCCAATTACATAAGAAATCTTTATTCTCAAGATGGTCATATGTTTTATGAGGTTGGCTGGCTGGCTGGCTGGCTGGCTGGCTTTCTTTTGAGACAGATGTGTATTAAGCATTAAAGATGATACAAGTCAATACTTTTTAATTAATTTTATCAGATCATATTACATAATGTTAGAATTTTTTAAGTGAGATATTTTGAATTTGATTTCTAATTCATCCTAAAGCTAAACTATTCCAATCTTTTAACATTTATATAAGAATACAGACTCCCTCGAATCTTGATGCTTTTTAGGTTATTGATGCTTGTGAATAAAAAACAATCAATGACATAAGATTAATGTAGATCCCATTATATATATATATATATATAATTATGATATTTCATTTATAATAATTCAGGTCAGGTTGGTTCGTAATTGCATGGGATTTATGACTACTAATCATCCAAATTCTGTGTATGTAGGGTTGCCATTTCTCTATCACCAAGTATATGCAATGCCAACTACTGCTATTTATGAGGAGGGCCCTCGTCTAACCACTGAATTTGTAATAATTTTACCACAATTTTATTAATAAATACGGTAGGCATGCATGGTCACATACAGCTAGTAATTAGGCTTATCATATCATATTTATATTGTATTAAAATATATTAATTCAAACTTAAATTATTTAATAATTTTATTAAAAAATAAAAAATTTAATCCGATACAATGATTAAACGGTTAAACAAGTTATAATTGTATCATCATTTTAATATTTTTTTATTTATATTTTAATATATTTTTATAATATTTATTATAATATTTTCTCAAATACTCATCAATTTTATTTTTAATATAATCAACTACCTTTTAAAATAGATAAATATAACTAAATAAATTTTAAATTATAAAAATTAAAATATAAATTTATTACATTATAAATAAAATGGTACGATATGATTATTTTAATAACTAGTTATATTGTATTATAAATAAATTTAAGTATTAAAAATTTTAAATATAAAATTAATATAATTAATAATTATATTATATTATATTTATTTAATAATTATATCTTCTTATATTAATTTAAATTCACAAATTTTATATTGCATTTGCTTGAGTTTATGTAAACCACACATGCATGCATAGCCTTACATCATATATGTTTTTTTCAGAAACTCCAAATCCAGAAGCAAACAAATTGACAAAAGCTAGTGGAGTATTTATGTGAGAAAGTTGCCATGCCAGCCTCTGTAGCCTAGCTAGCTTGAATTTAAGGATAGGGACAATACAGAATTGCTGTATACTGTGAACTTAATTTGTCGGGTCTCACTCCAATATTCGACAGTTTTACATTATTCGACCAATTGAACATTTTCCATCTTAGGAAGGGGACCTTGTCGCCCAATCTCAATATTTATACAATATACCCTCACATATATTATTTAATAATTATATTCTTCCTATTTCGTAAAGAATTTGTTTTGGACTTTTCTAGAGCAAATAGATATATTACATCAACTGGCCAAAGACAACATATATAGAAAGGAATGCATAGTTCCAATATCTAATCAGTCACATATGTACATAAAAAAATCTTCAATGTACAACATTATATATATAATATACAGCTGTCCAATATATGTGTATATATATATATTCGCTGCTCATCACATGATATATGTAATAAAGTTGAGTAATTGAACAAAGGATGCATGATATCCATGTTGGATTGGTTAGCTGAATTACCCAATCCAACAAAAATTAATAATTATTGAATAAAAGAGTATCTTAATCAAATAAATAAATAAAAAGTTAATTTTACATAAAATAAAAATTCATGTGAGATTAGAATATATATATATATATATATATAAAAGAACTTTACCTTTTACATAATAAAAAAGTATAGAAAAAACACAAAAAGAGTGAATGAAGAGAAAAGAAATTGTAACACTAATAAACAAATGGTCATTATTTCTTTAAACTTTTTTTTTTATAACTAACTATGTGAACCCTTTATTATTATTATTATTTTTTTTTTTTGCGGAGAGCCAATAATATTTTTTCTTGATATTGTGAACCTCTAGTACTTTAGAGAAGATATTTGATTATAATCTCATTATTTGACATAATAGAAGTTGATTTAAAACTACAATCTTGTAATTTTTTTCATTATGAGTTTTCATGTAAAAATTGACATCATTTTGTGATTTTTTGATTTTGTAGTTTTTTATTTTTGCACTAATTATTCAGCACAATATCCAATTTTTTCACACAAAAAGAAAAAAAATCACAAACATAATTTTAGTGGTTTTGTACCACCATGTTGAAAAGGAGAATAAGAAATATGCTCTTATAAGAAATTGTAAGGGAGTGCAAAATAAAGCCAATTGGATAAAGGGCTTGTGAGCTTAAAATATAAGGAAGGGCGTAGTATAATTAAGCACACAAGTGATTTTAAGCCATAGTTGACCAATTAACAACTATGAAAATTACTTTATACGATGAATTACAAGAATTGTTATTACTTAGTTCGTTACTAGATAATTGGGAGACATCGATAGCATCAGTAAATAACTCAATTCCCAAAGGGAAGTTAACCTTAAATATAGTTAAAGATAGATTGCAAAATGAAGAAACTAGAAGAAAAAGTGCAAGCATAAATTCCTTTAAAACATATGAACTTGTTATAGAGAAGCAAGAAAGGCAAGGGAGAAGCTAAAGTAGAAAATTTTGAAATAAGAGTGATACCCATATAATAAGATTTAAGCTTCAAAGACCAGGTATCAAGTGCTTTCACTGTAACAAAATACGGCACATTATAAGAGAGTATATAATATGGAAAAGAGAATAAGTAAAGAAAAGAGGTGAATCACAAAAGAATGAGAGTAACGCAGTCATATCCAAAAATGATGTGGTATTGTTTATGATAAGAACTCTATAAATCTCACATTCCATACTAGTGATAAAGTGATCGATTTAGGTGTTTCCTTTCATGTTGCTTCACATAAAGATTTCTTCGCATTTTACACTAGTGGTGATTATAGCTATGTTAGGATGAGAAATAATGGTGCATCCAAAATTATAGGCATATGTGATATTTTCTTTAACATTGGTGTTAGCTATAAATTATTGCTCAAAGATGTTAAGCATATTTTATATATTTGCCTCAATTTGATTTCCACTAGCATGTTTGATGACGGTTTTATAAACCACTTTGGTAAAGAAAAATGGAAGCTCGACAATGGTTCTCTAGTATTAACTAGAGGAAAGAAATAGAGCACTTTCAATGTGATGCAAGCAAAGCTTAATAAGTCAGGCATGAATATAGCTACAAAAGATTCTAATATTGAACTTTGGCATAAAAGGTTCAACCATATAAGCTAGAAAGGGCTTCGGGTTCTAGCAAGAAAGAAACTTCTACCTAAATTGATAAATAAATCCCTTAAGATTTGTGATCATTTTTTAGTTTGAAAGATGCTTAAATTAGCCTTTCGTACTATAAATCCTATCCTTTGAACTAATGGTAAAATAGTCATTATTATGATATTTATTTTCACACATGCATGTTTCATAGTTAGTTGGCATATTAATGATGCTTAAGTGAATTTAAATTAAGTTTAATAATACAAGTATAAAGAAGGTATTGATTTATTTGAATTAGCATAAGTAGGATTTCAAAATGTTGCCCTACGCTTATGCACTCGATGATCTCGCTAGCTAGTTAGCGAGCGAGGTTAAGGGGTAGTACCCTTGCAGGGGTGTAGAAGGCAGAGCTCCAGTAGAAAAATAAATTTGTTAAATAAAATTTATTGTTTCAGCTTAAAATTTATGTGAGAAATCTAAATGTGAGCACAAGGTATTGATATATGGAACTGAGAGTATCGATACATATCCAAATGTATCAATACACTAAAAATGCAGGTTGATACTCATTGAATGGATCAATACTTAAGAAGAAATGATTGATACTTTGCAAGTTAAAGGCTCCGAAAGAAATTACGGAGTTAACTAGATCAATACATATAAAAAAGTATCAATACATTTTGAAACAAAGAGTTGAGATGCATCGATACTTTTACCACAAAAGCAATGTATCAATACCCAAGATTGAAGGAAATTTCTGAATCAAATTTTCTTATGAACGAATCGATACTTAGACCAAAGGTATCAATACCTAACAAAAAGTATCGATACCCAGTACAAAAGTATCAATACATGACGCGAATCTAGGTAAAATTCAACGGGCAGTTTGGTCTTTTCGCCCATTTCTATAAATACCTAAGTGGGGGATTCGACCCTTTAGTGTTTCTTCACTCGTGTTTCACTCTCTCTCTCTCTCTCTTAAACACTTCTCTTTCTCTCTTTCGGTTTTGGCCGAATCTTTTCAAATTCTTGACTTATTCTTGCAAATGTATGTTGTCAAGTGATTAACCAACTTCTCCTCTACAAATTGGTATCAATTTTGAACTAGAAACAGCAAGGAAGAAATTACGATTCAAGAGAAACTTGAGACTTTTTCGTTTAATCGATGATCTAAAGTTTATACAAATTTTTACAAGTTAAAGGTAGGCTTATTAACCCATTAGAAGTTATGTTTTAAGAATTTGAGCATGATTAAAAACCTAAAATTTACTATTCATCCGAGACTTATTTTAATTTTGCATAGAAAATTTGGATTTATGTTAATTTGAGATTAATTGAAAGTATATGAAGATTATTCACTTACTAGATGTTGTCTTGGAACGAGTATATCAATTTTAAACGGAAATGTAGAATTATAATACTTACGGCCATGGAATTTTATTATTGAAAATCGAATAAATGGCATCTGTTAATAAGCCTCGAGAAATGTATTATGTGTCAACTAAGAGATTTCAACTACATTTTCTACGATCATTGCATTTAATGCAAATGTGTTTGATTATTTAGAATTATGGAATTCATTATTATATGCATATGTGGTATTGGATTCTGAGAACCATGGAGAATGACTAAGTAGGTGCGAGAGACCTTAGTGAGAGTGGTTACCCTACCCTTATTGTGAGTAAATTTATACATACATTACTATGTAAATATATATGTGTGGTGTGTGTGTGTGTATATATATATATATATATATATGTATGTATGTTTGTGTGTTTAAACAAACTGTTTTATGATAAAATAAAATTGAAATAGAATTGTTTATAGATGTTTTATATGATATTGGGATAATTGTTTGATTGATCTGCTGTTTAAAAATCTATTATGTATTTACATACTAGATTGGCCAGAGAGGCCTGATCTATTTATGTAATTTATAATCATTATTTGAAAATGAATTGATTTTATTTAAGCATGTATATTGGTGATGATTCTGGTAAGGTTAGATACTGTTATATGGTCATTGAGCCTATTTATTACTGTATATATAAGGAGATAGGCTATAGATAATATTATATGGTCATAGGGTCTCTATATAACTGCGCATCGGCACACAATGAGCTTGCCATGAATTTCACTCTTACACCAACCCCACTACAGGTCCACTCATTTATAAGAGACTGCATAGATGAGTAGACCTGCAGTAGGGTTGGTATATGAGTGAAGTCCATGGCAAGTCCATTGTGTGTCAGTGTGCGGTTATATAGAGACCCTATAGAAAGTCCCATTAGCTTTATATGAATCTCATGGATTTAAGGGATATGATGAGGACAGTCACTCTATCACTAAGTAACTACTCCAGGCCAACATCAGTGAGACAGATAGTTTTTTATAAATGCATGTTTTACAAAAATAAATGATTTTATCTAGCATGATAAATAGTTTTCTATTTAATAAGAATGAATTGCATATGCTTTATGCATAAAAGGTTTACTGATAATTTTCGATGTTACATCAGTTAAGGTAGCGATCGAGAAAGTATGGCTAACCCGGTTGGTTATTCAAAAATGTATGCAAACCAATGTATTGTTTTCTATTTATTTCATTAAACGAAATGCATATATATATATATATTTAAGAATATAGTAATATGAATCTCAATATCTGGATTTTCAAAATGCTTGTGCTTGTACATATATATGTATGTACTTTATTTACTCACTGAGTATAATTGTATACTCACTTCTCACAATTATAACTTTTAAGTTAGGAATATTAGTTCTTGCCGGGCTAGTACTAGCAGCGGAAAGCCTACGACGCTCAAAATAGGCTTCCTTATTGACTCACATATGTAGTATGTCCCACTAGATAAATATATTTGAATTTTGTAGAGTATTTGTAAACTAAATGTTTATGTAATGATTATGTTTGTTTAACCCGAATGAAAAATGATTTATATACTGTTGTTTTATTATTTGATAATTGTTGTGAATAAATTGATCATGAATGATCAATTCTTTGATGATCATCCCATGGATGAGAATTTCTATTTGCAAACTGTTTTCAAGTTTTAGAAATTGATAGGAAAGTCTTACATGCTTTCTTGATATATTTTGAGTATATTGGGTGTATCATGAGGGTCTGTGACAATTGTCATGGGTGGACCCTAGATTCGGGGCATGACACGTAGTTTTTATCATTCAAGGAAGACAAATGTTATTGATTTGATCCATATTGATGTTTATTTCATGCAAACAAGATCTTGTGGAGGTGCACTTTATTTTGTGACTTTCGTTGATAACTATTTTAGAAAAGTGTAGGCTTTTTTATTAAAATCTAAAGATCAGATGCTCAAGGTCTTTGAGGACTTTCATGTTAAAATTATAAGAGATACATGGAGACAGTTGAAATGTGTAAGGGCATACAAGGATAGTGAGTATAGAGAACCATTTGAGTAGTAATGCTGAACTCATGGAATCAAACTTGAGAAAAGCACAGAAAACTCCTCAATAAAACGGAGTGGCAGAAAGGATGAATAGAACGATTATTGAAAGAGTAAGATGAAAGTTCTTTGAGGTTGAGCTATCTAGATACTTTAGGGTGAGGAGATACTGACTGTAGTTAATTTGATTAACCATTTTCTTTCAGCTCTATTGGATGAGGACACAATTTATTAGAGTTTAGATAAAGAAAAATGTTTCTTACAAAAAAACTAACGAGCATTTGGTTGCAAAACCTATTTTTTTATGTCTACGGATGAAAGATCAAAGATTGATGATAAAACTAAAAAGAGTATCTTCTTTGGCTATGAAAATGAAGAATTTTGTTACAGATTATGAGATCTAATAGATAAAAAAATTATCCAAAGTAGAGATATTATATTTCTTAAAGATCAAATAATTGATGGTGTTCAAAAGGATGATGAGTCTCAATCCTCTCTTGAAATTTCAATTAATCCTAGTTCAATTCCTCCACTTATTACTTATGATGATTTTAGGGAAAAACAAAAAGATCAAGATAACACAAATGATGATCTTGTTAAACCAGCACCTACAGAATCATGTTTATCACCAGCTAATCCTCAACTGAGAAGATCCATGAGAGAGCGACAACCCAACAGGATACCTTCCACACTAGTTTGTGATAATTACAAACGAAGAAGAACTAGAAAGCTTTCAAAAAGTTTTCTTACTTACAAAAGATGAATGGTTGAAAGCCATGCAATAAGAGATGAAATCTTTCATGAGAATTACACTTACGATTTGATAAATTTATTTAAAGTTAAGGGGGGTTTTAAAGATCAAATGAGTGTATAGGTTGAAGACTGAAAACAACTCGCAACTAAGGTACAAGGCGAATTAATTGTGAAAAGGTATGGTTAGAAGCAAGGAGTTAATTTTGAAGAAATATTTTTTTCTATAGTGAAGATGTCTTACTTGGCAACATATATGAATTTGGAGATTGAACAACTTAATGTAAAGACAATATTATTTCATGGTGACTTAAAAGAAGAAAATCTATAAATAGTGCAATGAAAGGGCTTTGAATTCAAAGGCAAAGAAGATCTTTTATGTAAGATGAGCAAAAGTTTATATGGGCTGAAACAAACACTAAAACAATGGTAAAAGAAGTTTGATTCTTTTACAGAGATTTAAAGTTTTAACTAAATTACATTTTTATGTGAATGACATGTTGATTATTAGCTATGAACATTTAGCAATTCCTTTACTATAAATAATTTGAGATCGATAAAATAGATTCTTGGCATAAATATATTCCGTGATAGTGAAAATTGGAAGCTATGATTATCTCAAGAAACTTAATTTGAAAAAGTTCTTGAAAGATTTGACATAAGTAAGGCAAAACCAATTTGTTCTCCACTTTTGGGCCATTTCAAGCTTAGTACAAGACAATGTCCTATAAGTGAGAGAAAAAAAGAGATGCCTTTTACATCAGTCATTGGGAGTTTGATTTATGTTATGGTTTATAGTAAACCAAATATTGCTTATGCAGTTGGAGGAAAAAAGCAAATTCTCTTTAATCATGAAAAAGAACACTGGGTAACAATGGGTAACAATGAAGTAGATTATTAGATAACTCAGAGGCACTTCTAAAGTATGTTTATATTTTGATAGTAGAAAACCTATGCTATAAGGGTATAAAGATCTGACATGGTAAGAGATGTTGATTTTAGATATTCTATTTCAAGATATTTGATAACGTTTCTAAGGGAAGTAGTTTCGTAACAATCAAGACTACAAAAGTGTATTGTTTTATCAACTATAGTAGCCGAATATATTACAATCATTAGAGCTTTCATAAAAACCTTGTGAATGATAAAGTTCTTGCAATAGCTGGGAATGAAGCAAGAAAGCAACATTGTCTACTGTAATAGTCAGAGTGCCATTCACTTGTTAAAGAACTCAACCTTTCATTCAAGGTCTAAGCATATTAATGTGAGATGTCATTGGACACGCGACATACTAGAGATAAAGCTACTGCGACTTGAAGATATTTATATAACTAAGAATAAATATGATATGATGACAAAAACATGATCTAAGGGGAAACTTAAAACATCAAAGAAGAAAGTGAACTTGGTGCTACCCCTCACATGAGGCAGAAGAAGGAGGTTTGTTAAATTGGATTCCACCTTTTGTGAGTATTACCCAATCTAACAAGGATTAAAAATTCTTGGGTAAAAGTATTTTTTAAATAAATAAATAAAATTCATGTAAGATTAGAAAAAGAAAAAAAATTATATAAATAGTTGCTTACTTTAGCTTTTCATCACATAAAAATATAAAAAAGCCACACAGAGAGTAAGCGAAGAAAAAAGAAACAGGTTAGATAAGAGTAGAAATTGTAAGAGCAATAGATCTTATTTTTAATCTTTCTTTTATAACACACTCTCTGAGACTTTTTATTTTATTTTTCTTTATGGAGAGCTAAAAATATTATTTTTTAATGTTGTGAACTTCTTGTATTGTCCTAAAAAGGATATTTGATTGTATTCTCATTATTTAATATGGTAGAAACTAATTTTGAATTACAATTTTGTAATATTTTTGTTGTGAATTTTTAACTTAAAAATTAATGCTTATTTTATTTTATTTTATTTTGTGATAAATGTAATTTTAGTAAATTCTTTCCAACAAGTGGTACAAGAGAAAAAAAAAAGTATTATTCTGCAAACCGGATTTTAGTGATTGATTCCTTCCCAACAAACCGTTATATACATCCTTCTATCCAATAATTAATATATTTCAACTATACTAATTTATGCAATAATATTAACACTTGGCTCTCATGCTTTGATCTGGGCGGATACAAACAAGTCAATGATTGAGAATGGGTAGATTAGACATGCTGGATTCGTTTTTGACTTTTCTTAATAAATGTCTATAGGTTATTCGAGGAAAAAAATGGTAGATAATATGATTATTGAAGAACTATACAGTTTAGATCCGAAATTTTGACTACCCCAAGAGCTTCTTGTATTACTTAGGAGACAAGAAATTAATATATATGTTTTTTATCAAATCCATTTTCTACAATTTTCCATCCAATAAAGTATATGTAACCTAGAAACCAGTTGTATTTGCCACCACAAATTGAATCATAGTCTAGTAGCAGTAGTCCAAGGGTTACATTACATTTCATAACTCTTTCTGCCAATTGGATTCAAAGCTCGTAGCCAGAGTATTCCTTTTTAAGTAATATTTCTAACATAATCAATGAAATTGAAAGCTAAAAGCCATACTGTTCACTTCTGCCTCTGGCCATCCACCTCCGCCTATTGTTGACCTGACTACTAAACATACCCAGGCCAGTCCTTACATTTTATATTTATCAAATTTATCACTTCATTTTCTTTATAATTTATAAGAAATACCCCTCTTCCAATTTTGTTTACTAGTTAATGACTTTGAAAGGAAATTAATGATATTATTCTTCGTTAATCACGTTGCATTGATGAGGTGTTCCAGGTGAGATGATTTTCAATATTTAAGGACATAGCACTTGCTTTTCCAATGGCCACCGACTGTTTCATAGTTCATAAAACTTAATTCCTCCTGCTCAATATCGATGACAATGCAACGACTACATTATTATGCAATGCTGCCTTGCTGGTAACATGAGAACATCTAGTAGAATTTTTACTTTACATGTCATAACTTCAATTTAGCAGGTTGTCCATAAATTTCTAACTGAAAAATTATCAAGCAAAATAATGGGCAAGTATGCGGGGTTGTGGATGGGTATTGGGTCAATTCGGAACTGTGTGTAACCAAACTGGTCAGTTTGATTTAGGAATAAGAAACAGTTGCTTAAAAATATATAAAACCTAAACTGAACGCACCCAAATTTAGCCCAAACCCAATCCAACGCACAAAAATAAATACAAGACAAACCTAAATGTCCTAATTGTTAATAGAGATGGTAAATGGGTAGGCCGGCCTGACTCGTGAACAGTATATGCTTGGTGTAAAGGTCCCCTTTATTTGTTCGTCCAGGGCCAATTAATGAGCCTATGGTTGCAAGTCGGGAAGACACCAATGGGAATTTGTTATGTACTCCTCTGTCCTTAAATTATAATAAAATGAGTACTTGCGTTGATTGTCCAATCTTTCTTGTCCTATGTGTTGTGATGCTTGGTTGTTCAATGTTTATTTGCTCATTGCTTGCTTACTGTGTATTCGCTTAAATGTGTGGTTAGACGATCTTTGCTTGTTTTCAATTATTGTTCGTTACTTGCTTACTTTTGTAGACAACTAACCTACTTGTGCTTGCTGCGTGCAGAAACTTATTTAGGCTGACTTACTAGTTCAACGTGATAGTGAGTACCACACGGATCAAAATTTTGTCTAAGAGAAAAGTCGGTTCGTGACAGTTGGTATCAGAGCACAAGGTTGAAGTAAAGATGTTTACAAAAGCTAATTTTTCGAAAACAAACCGATTAGATGTTCTCGAGAAAAAATGGACAGAATTAGAAGAACGTCAACGAGCATTGGATACACTCGAAGGAAAATTGACAGAATTAGAGAATCGTTAATGAGCCTTGGAGCGGTACGAAAGAGAGTGGGCTCACCCGATACCAAGGACTTGAGACAAACAATAAGATTGCTTAAGTCCTTGAGTGCTCGAGTATGCGCACTTGAATTGAAAGTCGCTAGCTCTAGTACCAAAGTGTCCAGTGGTGGACATCTCGAAGAGTTGGAAACACAACTTGCAGATGTGCAAGCGACTCTATCCGAGTTTGCGGAAGAGTGCTGCTGTGAAGTGGGTATGCTACGGGAACAACTGGAAGACACAAGGGCAAACCTCTTTGCTCGTGCCCTTGTAACTCAGCCAGGAGTCACCCCGAGCCAAGAATATCACCGAATAAGGGTATTGGAACCAAAGCACTATAAAGAAGCCAAAGATCCATCAAGCAATACTTTCAGGCTGTAAAAGCCGATTCTGAATAAGTAAAGGTGACCACAACATCCATGTACTTGTCCGGGGATGCCAAGTTGTGGTGAAGGACGAAGTATCAGAAAATTCAAGATAGACGCTGCACAATTGACAACTGAGAGGACTTAAAACGAGAATTGAAAAACCAATTTCTCCTCGAAAATATAGCGTACCTTGCTTGGAAGCAACTACGTGGGTTGACCCAAATTAGGACAGTCCGCGAGTATGTGAAGAAGTTTGCTAATTTAATGTTAGATATTCGGTTCATAGATAAATATGACCAATTATTCTACTTCATGGAAGGCCTTCAGCCTTGGGCCCGAAATAAGCTTCAGCAATAAAGGTTGCAAGATCTTCAATCCGCATAAGCTGTCGTTGAACTATTGTTAGATTACTCTCGTGATAATGCCTAAGCAAAAAGGTCGTTACCCATATCGGGAAAGAACTGCAATTAGAGTAAAAAGCTTAGGAATTGGGGTCCCAACAAAGGTGGGAGAGCGACTAAGAGGCCAGAGTTGAACTTCCCGAAAAAGTCAACATTTTTTAATAGCGTGGAAGTAAACAAACAGCTGTTTAGGTGTTGGCTATTCAAAGGCCCGCACAGAGCATCAGAGTGCCCCAAGAAGACTAGATTGAATGCCATGAAAGCTGTGGAGTAACCGCAAGAGGAAATTCAAGGCGATTAGAAAGTATAAGAAACTAGTCACATGGTGGCTCTGAGAATGTTAAATGCTCTTATGAAGCAATCTGTGGGCAAGAAGGCGGTGGGAACAGGCCTTTTGTACGTTAACGCCCTAATCAATGGCATTATGGCAATGAGTGTTATGGTGGACATGGGGGCCACTCATAATTTCATTTCCACTTCAGAAGTAGAGCGCATTAGGCTAAAGCTAGAAGCGAATATTGGCCGCATGAAGGCGGTCAACTCGAAAGCCTTACCTACGAGTGGGTTGGCGAAGCAAATGCAGATGAAGATCGATACTTGGGAAGGTCAGATGGACCTTATGGCCGTGCAGATGGATGACTTTGATGTTGTCTTGGGAATGGACTTCTTGTTAGAGTAGGGCGCAATCCTTGTTCCATCTGCTAGTGGTTTATTGATCATGGGAAAATGGCCAGCGATGGTGGCGACCAAGATCAAATAGCCAACTGAGGCGAAACTCTTATCCGCTCTTCAATTAAAGAAGGGGATTAAGATAGGAGAACCCTCTTTCATCGCCAATTCGACCTCAGCGGAGGAGGGGAAATGAGAGCTGACCTCATTGAAGATCGTAGATGTATTAAGGAAGTTTGCAGAAGTGATGTCGAAGCAATTTCCCAAGACCTTGCTACCAAGGAGAGCAATCGACCATTAGATCGAGTTGGTGCCTGGGGCAAAACCACCTTCACGTGCTCCTTATAGAATGGCTGCACTAGAACTAGCTGAACTTTGCAAACAATTAGATGACTTGTTGAAGGCTGACTTCATCAGACCTTCGAAAGCACCGTTTGGAGCCCCGGTGTTATTTCAGAAGAAGTAAAATGAGAGCCTACGGTTGCGTATCAACTATAGAGCTCTCAACAAGCTGACGATCTGCAACACCTATTCTATTCCGCTGATAGCAGATTTGTTTGATCAGTTAAGTGCAGCAAAGTTCTTCATAAATCTAGACTTACGGTCGGGCTACCATCATATGATAATTACCGATGGGGATGAACCGTATACTACGTACGTCACCTGGTATGAATCGTATGAGTTTTTGATGATGCTGTTCAAGTTGACAAATGCTCCTGCAAGCTTTTGCACATTGATGAATGTTGTATTCCATGAATATTTGATGATATCGTGGTCTACAGCAAAATTTTAGAAGAGCATAAGAAGCACTTTGCTAAGGTATTTCAGAAGTTAAAGGACAACATATTATTCATGAAGAAAGAGAAATGTTCATTTGCACAAAAACGCATCAAATTCCTTGGCTATGTGATAGAGCATTGTTGCATATGTATGGATTTGGATAAGGTAAGGGCCATCCATGAATGAAAGATGCCGACAATCTTAAAGGAATTACGATTTTTTCTCGGACTGGCTAATTACTATAGGTAATTCATAGAAGGATATTCGAAGAAAGCTGCACCCTTAACGGAATTATTGAAGAATGGAGTAACGTGGGAGTAGTCTGAGCAACATAGCAAAGCCTTCGACAACTTGAAGAGCTATGATGGAAGATCTGGTTCTTACTTTTTTAGATATAGCAAAGCCTTTTAAGGTGTAGATCGATGTATCCGAATTTGCACTGGGGAAGTTTTATTGCAGGGCCATTCAGTAGCTTATGAGAGTCGAAAGTTATCAGATTCAGAGCGAAGGTACACAGCCCAAGAAAAGGAACTCTTAGCTGTGTTACACTGTTTATGGATATAAAGGCATTACTTATTAGGGTTTAAGTTCATGGTGAAGACGGATAGCACCGCTGTGAGCCATTTTTTACAAAGCCGAAGTTAACCCTAAAGCAGGTCAGATGGCAAGAGTTTTTGGTGGAATTTAACTTCCACTTCGAGCACAAAATCGGGATCTTGAATAAAGTGGCGGATGCTTTAAGCTGCAAGTTAGAACTCGCTAGTTTGAGGAGGGTGACAACCATGTCAGTTACTACGATTTTGATACCCCTCTATGTGCCCATAAGGGAAAACTTGGAGAAGGACCTAATCTCTCGCACGATTATGAATTTAGTAGAAGAGAGGAAGACTCGCCGGTTTTGGGTCGAAGATAGGTTCTTATGGACAAAGGGCAATCGCTTGTATGTTCCAAAAGCTGAAGATTTGCGGTGAACTCTTTTAAAGGAATTTCACGACACTCTGTGGGCGTGTCATCTAGAATGGTAAGGAATGTACGCCTTGTTAAAGTAAGGGTACTATTAGCCACAAATGCGGAATGATGTAGCGGAGTATACCAAGACTTACTTTGTCTGCCAACAAGATAAGGTGGAGAAGTTAAAGATTCCAAGATTGCTAGAGCCGCTGAGTGTGCCGAGTCGACCGTGGGAGAGTGTCTTGCTTGACTTCATCACCAACCTTTAGAAGATTGATGGTGACTTAACTTATATTTTGGTGGTTGTCACTTTTATATCAACCCTAAAATATTGCGTAGTAGAGAAAACAACGAGATTATTTTTTAAGCACGTGGTGAAGTATTGGGGAATACCACAGTACATTGTGAGAGACCGGGACCCCAGATTTGTCGGAACGTTCTGGTTCGAATTGTTTAACCTTCTTGGGTCACAGTTGAACATCTCTTTGAGTTATCATCCCCAAACTGATGGGCAGACAGAGAGATTCAATGAGATGATAAAAGAGTATTTGTGCCATTTTGTAAATGCCAACCAAAAGAATTGGGCGCAATTACTTAACATAGCATAGTTCTACTTCAGCAAGGAAGAATTCATCAACAAACCGAAGCCCATTTGAAGTAGTGCCAGGACAGTAGCCACTTCTACCTTACACCATCACGGAGTATAAGGGAAAGATCCCTCGGGCTTTTAATTTCACCAAGAAATGGAGAACCAACGCCGAAATAGCTCGACCTATCTGGAGAAAGTCACCGCTAGGATGAAGAAGTGGGCAAACAAAAGTAGAAGAATGCTTGAGTTTAAGCCTGGTGATTTGGTGCTGACTAGGTTGATTCCAAAACAGATTCACTTTCGGAAGAGCTGAGATCAGAGACTAGTATGAAAGTATGAAGGTTCAATTCTAGTCATTGCTAAGGTAGGGAAGGCCTCATACAAGGTCGAGACGCCAGCCTGAATGAAGATGTACCCGATCTTCCATGTTAGCAGATTGAAGCCATACCACGCCGAAAATGAGAATTTTGCGCATAACCAACCTATAAGAGAGGAGATCAAGGAGCAGTCACGGAAACAGACTACCAAAGAAGTTGAAAAAAATCCTAGCAGAGTGATGAGTGAAGGGTGCGGGAAGGCTACATTACAAGGAGTTTCTCGTGAAGTGCAAGGGCCTTGGAGAAGAAGAAACCGGCTAAAAGAAAACCGAAAAACTGGAGCCGTTTCAGTAGAAGATTGAAGACTTCAAGAAGGCGCAATCGTTGAGGATGTTGATAGATTAGGTAGGGGAGGGTGTAAAGGTCCCCCTTATTTGCTTGTCTAGAGCAAATTAATGAGCCCATGGCCGCAAGTTGAGGAGGCACCAATAGAAATTTGTTGTGTACTCTTTCGTTCTTGGATTATAATAAAATGAGTGCTTGCGTTGATTGTTCAATCCTGTTTGTCCTATATGTTGTGATGCTTGGTTGTTCAATACTTGTTTGCTCATTGCTTACTTGTTGCTATTCACTTGAATATGTTGTTAGACGATCTTTTCCTGTTTCCAATTATTGTTCGTTACTTGCTTACTTTTGTAGACAATTAACCTACTTGTGCTTGCTGCGTATAGAAACTTGTTTAGGCTAACTTACTAGTTCAACGTGATAGTGAGTGTCGCACGGATTCGAATTTCATCTAAAAGAAAAGTCAGTTCGTGACAGCTTGGCCTGGTTTGGTCCATTAAAAGGCCAGGCTGATCTAAAAATATGGGTCTATCACGGATTTAACCAAGCCCATGCCTGCCGTAAACTGGGCTCGGACCTGTGATCCATAAGCATGCTTAAATTTAAGTACTTAATTTATATGTATATTTTTATTATTTATATTATAATACTTGTTTTACTTTTTTTTCTTTTTATTATTACTATTATTAATTTTTGTTGGCCCAAGTGGCATACCCAATATGGAGGGGTGTGAATTAAAAATTAATGCACTCATAAAATATTTTTGTTTAAGTAATAATATGCAATTGTATGCAGTAACTAAATCTACAAATTATAAATGTTTGAAATACAAAAGATAAGAAGATGAGAAAGTAAACTCGAAATTTTATAGTGGTTCGACAAATACGGCCTACATCCGCTCTCTCAGATTCTTTCCACATCGAGGTTTTACTAATCTCCTTATTTAATCCAGATCAAGTGTAATCCAATTACAACTTCTTAGCGGTGAAGGACAATTACAACAATTTGCTTTAACTCAAGTGAACTGAAACATAAAGAACAACTTCTTTTTAATAGGTGAAGTGTAACCCAAATAAGACGTTATCCTAAAAATAATATAGAAAATTTTTTCTCTCAAATTATCAATTTTATAATTTAAACTCACAACAAACTTTCTTTTAAGATAAATAATGAACTAGTAAATAAATGAGAGAAAGTAAAAATTTCTGTAATTTGTAACTCACTTGTTGATTCTTGATATATCTCAGTTTTATTTCTAGTTTTTCTATCAAAGGATCTCTATGTATAATGTAAAAGATTTTTTAAAATTTTCTTCAACGGATAGTTTAACTTTTATTTAAAAAAGATTTTGTGAAAATTAATCGTTACGTTTTGAAATTTACGTCATGTATTGAACTGTGTAGCCTTAAATATCAATCCATCCATTTTGGATATTTCTTTATTTTATTTTTAAACTTAAGTAGTGATATATTTGAAGGACGTATCAATTTGTTTGTCAATTTTAAATGTTTATAATTTTTCTATTTAAAAAGTATCAATCTTGTCTTCTCAATGTATCGATCTTGTCGAATTTGTAAATTTTTTTAAAGTTTCTATATGTTTAAAATTTTTAAATCTTTTATTTAAAAAAAGATTTTGTGAAAACTAATCGTTACGTTTTGAAATTTATATCAAGTATCGAACTATGTAGCTTTAGATATCGATCTGTTCATTATGAAGATTTTTTTATTTTGTTTTCAAACTTAATTATTAATATATTTGAAGAACGTATCAATCTGTTTGTCAATTTCAAATGTTTGTAATTTTTTTCGATAAAAACTATTGATCTTGTCTTTTCAATGTATCGATCTGGTCAAATTTATAATTTCTTTTTAAGTTTATCATTTGAATCTATCTATCTATTTCTTTTTATGTATCGATTTAATTCAAATAGTAATTTATTTTAAAATCTCTAACTTGAAAGTATCGATCTGTTTATTTGAAAGTATTAATCTGATCTTATCCACATAGGCTTGCCTTGGCCCAAGCCCTACACAGCCCGCGTGAAACGAACATTATAGGCCATGGCAGCCTTCATATTTTACAAGCTAGCCCGCACATAAGCCCTGATGGGCTTCAATTTCATGGGTCAAACCAGCCCATTTGCATCTCTAAATTCGTTAAATTGCCTCCTTTTTTCTTTTATTTTTTTCATTTCTTACAAATTAGGGCTGTGATTCTTTCTGGAACTATCTCTAATTTCTTGTGGGTGGACATAGATTAACTACTTCTTTAGGTGAGAATTTGAGCTCTTTATTTGTTAATTTTGTTCTTGGAAGTACTGGATTGGTTCTGTTGACTAAGATTCGTGTTGGGCTGATTTTCTGTACATACACCAGAAGTTTCAAAAGTCTTCAATGTTTTGTCAAGTAATTTTTCGTCTTCTGTTTTTTTTTTCATTTGTAATTGTAGATTTGATGATTTCACATCTTTCAAAGTCGTTGATTTGCAAACATCGCCTTGATCATCTAGTTTTATTTTACAGTTTCTTCCTCTTTTGAGATTTCCACATCTTCTAATTTAGAGAAATTTTCTGCTTCGTCCATCTCATGCTCAACCTTCTGTTTTTGAACTTCTTCATTTGCAGTTTCCTTTCCAATATCCAGACTCCAATTCTGAGACATTTACTGAATTTGCGTTCTTATCCTGTTTATTCATCCTGGTTCTGTTGACTGAGATTTGTCCAGTCCAATAGACATGTATGTACATCTCAATAAAAAATAGAAAATAGCTTAAACCTTCAAGCAATTTCATTTGCTTTTTACCCATTAATGGCACACATGTATGAGTATGATATTTCAATTTCTCAAAAAAGAAAAAAAAAAAAAAAACAGAAAAACAAAAAAAAAAAAATTATTGAAAGATTCTGTAGATGGTTGAAGGTGATGATTGAAAAGACCAACGAGCACAATCACATTGTAGAATTTGCTAACTCTTCTGCAACAGTTGAAAATAGTGCACAGGAATTCCCAACAAGCTGACACATCTGAAACAAAAACCCTTCAAGAAAATTTGTATTGCAAGAAAGAAACTTTTGCAGAAATTAAATTTGGTGAAAGCAGATACTGGCTGCTAGTTTTGAGCATGTGAACAGCTCTAATTGAGTAAAAAAAAGAGAGGATTTGTCAAAGATTTTGTAACATTTTGATGGTCTTGGCCCTGCTTTGTTTTCTTTTTCTTTATAATACACATCAAACGTTTGATGTAACATTTCCTTAATTTGCAGCATCTTTTCATGATCACAGAGTGCTGAAATTATTCAAGGTTCCATAAATTAATCTCTGCGATCTGCATGAATCATAAGCATGTATCTTATTATGATTGAACATAACCATTTACATTTACATTTACATATTTACTTGTATACATGTAAATTATTTAAGTTTGGATCTTGTTTGTGTATGCATATGATGTGATAAATCTGTCTTGTATGAGTCAGATAAAATCAAATTGAAAAGGTTCTCTGGAATAATTATTTTAAAGTTAATATAATAGTTGAAACAAATGTTCAATGAAAATGGCTAAAAACTAGCAGGACTAAAACTCAAATAGGTAATGTTGTATTGCCGGTTGAGTAAGAATGTCAGTCCCACCAATGTTTACCAGTGTGGTAGTTCATCTTGTACATAGAAAATATATTTTTGTTTTGCCCTTATCTCCTTTTGTACTTTTTTTGTATGATTAAGAATAATATTTTGACTAGTCGTTCCTAAACTATTATTTCACTAATATCTAAGGGATCTTGTAAATTCTGTTACTATTAATTTTGCAAAGTCAAAATCTGTGGCTTTTTGAGCTTTATAGACTGTAGAGGCCATTTTTATTTCTTGTAGTAAATTCATTGTTTCATATTCTGATCTTCCATCTAAGTTTCAATCATAAATTTCTTCTTCTAAATACATTCCAATAATATATTTTGACATTTCTTCATATTATATGTCAGGTGGAGTTGGTTTAAAATAATAATTTTTTTGTGGGGTTATTTTTTCAATTAATAGTAGGTCTACTTCTTTGAACTTTGTTTATGTTGTTAGGTTCATCACTATCAGTTTGATTATTTGGTTTATCTTGTCCTATAGTATTTATGTCTGAGGGGCCAAGTAAAGTTGCCAATTTTTGACTAATTTGGTCTAATAATTATGACTTAAGAAACCTTAATGATTCATTATCTTTTTGAGGCAAATTGTAAAATTTAAATAATGGTGGAGAAATATTCGTTGAAAATTGTGTAGTTGTAATTTGTTTATTATTATCTAATTTATCCTCTATTTGATTGACTTGTTTGAATATAGTATATAAAATTTGAATTTAATAATTATTTTGTTCATAAACTTTTTTAATATCATTTAAATTGGCTAATTCTATATTTGGTCTATTTTCTCCTATTTTAAAAGGAGAAGCAATTATGTCATTTTTTCATATTTTTATTTTAATTTGTTCTAATGGAGGGTGTACTGATTGAATAATTCCATGTTTCATAGTATCTCATTTTTCAAATTGAGAAGTTTGTATGTTAATATTTGATTGTTGAAAAGGAATTTTTATATTATTTTTAAAGGCATAAGTTTCAAACCAGATAAAAAAAGGTATAGTTACTTTTAATCTATTCATTTTTTCATATCATTTTGTCATAATTTTTTCAGTCTTTTGTTTATTAAAACTTAAAAAATACAAATTTCTTTTTTCTTTATTTTCTTCTAACATAAAATCTATTCGTAAAAGTGGTTTCTCTATTTTAAAATTATCATTTTGAATCATATTAATAATTTGAAAATCTGATAAAGTTGGTGAATTAGGTGATTGGTCAGCTATTGATTTGGCTATTGGTAGATTATAATTTACTCTACTATTTGTTTCTACTTTTTCTAGTTTAATAGAATGTTTTTTAAAATGTTTTGAACTATTGAAATAAGAGAATGATGATCTACCAGATTGAATATTAAAATAATTAGTTTTTTTAGATTTTTTTTATGAATGAATTAAATCTTAATAATATTTTTTCATTTAAAGTTTCAATTACTTTTGATATTTGTTTTTGTACTAAATTTATAGGCGGTCGAGGATCTTATATTTTTCATATTTCTGGGACAGAAATTTCATTCCATTGAAGTAATTTTAGAATATATGATGATGTAGGAGTATTTTCATTTTTTATTTCTATAGCTAATATTGTAGTTTCTCCTCTATGATCTTGTAATAAATATTTAGAATTGAATTCAAAAATTGTATGTTTAAAATATATTTTGTATAATAATAGATATCTATGTCTACTGTCTTTGAATTTGACATCTGGTAAATGAATATTTAGAACTAAAGTATCTAAGATAGTTGGGTTATATAAACTAACTTGAAAGTTTGGAGCACAACTAAAATAAACTGCACTGTTACATAAGTTTGATTGTACTACTCCTAAAAGTGAATCTTCAAATTTGAGTAAAGTTTTATATCGTAATAGTATAAGTAGGGGGGAGTCTAAACCTATTTTTGACAAAGGTTTTATAGCTATTTGAATAAGTCCAAAATGTATATAATTAAAACAATTTTTTTTTATATTTATCTAATCTATTTTATTGAGTAGTTTAATTTCTTCGAATTCGCTTTGTAATGATAAGGTTTTTTCGTGTTCTTTGATTGAATAGGCAGTTTTGAAATCGAATGTTCCTATTTCATAAATAATATCAGGTGAAACATATGGTAATCTATCTTTTGTTATTGTTTGACTAAAATTACTTATTTTTGACATTATTTCTCTAGATCCTATAGTCCTAGAAGACTTTTTAGCTTTCGAACCAAATAATTTCTTCATTGATGATGCCATATCTTAATTCTATTATTACTTGTTGTCCTTAAAACACAACCATTCTCAGGTTAAGGGAGTCACTGGAACACTTAGGTAATCCAACGGTCTAACTGCCTCAACTTACTACTTGGTATGCTTGGCTTGCCAACTTATGAATAGCTCTCACTGCCCCCTTCTCAACTTTTAAATAGTGTATTTTAAGAACAAATCAAAATATTCCTAATATATATTACCAACAAATTTGAACCTAATTGGCTCTGATACCAAAATGAACCCAAGAATATAAAAGATAAAGAAATAAATTGAAAATAATTTAAAATAAAATAATGAAAATAATTTGAATAAGAGAAAATAATATTGATTTAATAAAATTAGATAAATAAGAAAATAATGAAGTCATTGTGAATAAAACTTAATTTTATAGAAATGTTGAAAGATTGTACAAGGGTTGTATGCAGGGAATTTAAAGGATTTTATAAGATTGTTTACTCCCCAAAATTGTCTCTGCCTCTACAATGAGTAAAGACTCTCTTCAATAACTTAATTTTGCTAACTATTACAATTATTACAAAAAAAAGATAATATTCTTTTAAGATAAGATCAACTGAAGTAAAGTAGTATAGTTGTTTTCCATAATTTGATTTGTCTTCTTGTTGATAATAGTAACTTTATAATTAAAAAAGGTTATGCACTAGTGGCCCACCAAAAAGGTCTTCTTTCAGTGATTGAGTATTGTTTATTGAGGAGTCACTATTTAGTTGATGAACAATCAAGGCCATTACTTCTTTTAACTTGTCGGCCTTTGATTTTCTTTTACTAGAATCCAAAGATGAGCTGAACATCTTGTCTTTTGGAAGTGGAGTAGGTGGAATAATTGCTAATGAGCTAGATACCTCTTTGATTGGTAAAGAGCTGGACACCTCTTTGATTGCTTTCTTAAATATTTTGCTGTCTTTAACCCATTGTTGGATGATTTGAATAGAACATTTAGTGAGATCAAATTTATCCCACCATTTAATTTTGAATTATCTTAAAAGAGACAGATGAAGATTGGGGAAAATTTTATCAATGGTAAAATTCCAAGATAATATCCATAACAGATTAAAATCAATGTGGAAGTATATTTGAGTAATAAAGGAATCATTTGGAGTTTTTGTATGCTTTGAATAATAAAGAAAAGATAATTGAGAAATTTGTTTAGGATAAAAATCTATATTTATTGGTAAAGGTTCAAAATAATACCACCATTCAACAAACCAAGATGGTAAGGTTTTTGGACATTGGGGATCAAATGAAATAAACCAGGAATGATGAAAGAAGCGTAAATTAAACATGTTAAACCACGCTTTTTGATAATATATAAAATTGAAACCGTTTGGAATATAAGGTACGAAAAATGATATGGATGTCCATAAGGACATAAAGCCAAAGTCTTTTATATTTTGATTCGTTTGATTTTACAGGTTGAATAAGCAATTAAATATGGGTTTGAAGGATTTTTATGATGAGTAATTTCAATGGAGTTTGATTCAATAAGGAACAGTTCATAAAATTTTCTATTTTTGTTGGAATTATTAGTGATATATTGATAATCAGGAAGGAAAATTCTTTAAATAAATTATTTGAGTTCAGATAAGTAGACAAGTTTAGAATAAAGAGTAACTTGTAAATAAAGTCTTTGAGGTTTTGTTATGTATGAAGATTTTTGAGTAGATGACGTAGGCTTTTTTTGGACAGAAGATCCAGTTTGAGTAGATGACTCAAATTTCATAGCTTGACTAAAAGATAAAGAAAGAAATTCGGCCAAAGTAATATAAGAATTTGAGACTGAAATGTTACCATATCCTGGGATATTGATAGATGAATGAGTATTTATTGCATAATTAACAGCCTTTATGATCTTTTTGTTTACCATTTTGAATAATAAATGTTTGATGTTTCAATTCTGTTTTTCCTTATAAAAACTCTCAGGTAAGATAGTTAGGGAGAGTATTTTCTTTTCCCTTAATATATTGAATTTTGAAGTAAAAAAATAAACAAAATAGCCTGCTATCTAACAAAGATTTATTTTGACATAAGATTCTTCACATCTTTTTGTAAAATTTCTTTTGTAGATTTGTAGTTTATTCATAATAAAAATGTTTTGTTGAATAAGTCTTCTTGAAATTTCATAATGCATAAAATAATAGATAAAATTTCTTTTTTCATTGTTAAATAATTTTTTTGAGTACTAAGTCAAATTCTTGAATGATATCTAACTACTAATTCTTGCTTAGAGCCTCTTAATCTTTGTTTAAGTATTCATCCATAACCTAATTCTGAAGCATTTGTTTTTACTATTAGAGAAGCATTGAGATTTAATATAACTAGACAAGGAAGAACCTTGACCTTTTGTTTTAATAATTTAAGCATTGAGATTTAATATAACAAGATAAGGACGAACCTTGACCTTTTGTTTTAATAATTTAAGCATTGAGATTTAATATAACTAGATAAGGAAGAACCTTGACCTTTTGTTTTAATAATTTATTTGTTTGGGTATGTTCTTCATTCCATGGTGGATGATTTTTTTGTAAACATTTAAATAAAGGTGTATAAATTTGTTTAAGATTAGGAAAAATTCAGTCACATAATTAAGAGATCTTAAAAATCTTTGTCATTGAGTTTTATTTTTAATTTTATCGGAAAATTTAGTAGCAAATTCTATAGATCTATGTATAAGTATAATTGTTTATTGATAGATTTGATGTTCTAAAAATCTTATTTTTGTTTGAAATAATTTTATTTTAGAGGCTGATATTACTAAACCATTTTTCTTGATAATATGGAAAAAAGTTTGTGAGTGTTTAAAATGTTGATCAATAGATTTAGAGAATATTAAAATATCGTCTATGTATACTATAGAAAAGTTTGAATAAGGATTTAATATATCATTCATGATATTTTGAAATTCTGAAGGAGTATTTTTAAGACCAAATGTCATAGCGTTTCATTCATAATGACCAAGGGGTACGGTTAAGTCTGTTTTATATCTATCATTTTTTGCTATTTGAATTTAATAAAATCTACTTTTCATATCAAATTTAGAGAATATTATAGAGTCATAAAGTCTTTTGAGTAAGTCTTTTTTATTAGGTATGAGGTATCTAATCCATTAAAGAACATCATTGAGAGATTTATAATTAATTACTAATCTCGGAACTCCTCTTTTTATTTCAGAATCTTTGTTTACATAAAAAGCTGAACAACTCCAAGGTGATTTATATTTTCTAATAAGATTTTTGTCTAGTAAATCTCGAATTTCTTTTTGTAATATGTTAATAAATCATGATTCATTTGGATAGGTCTGGTTTTGGTTGGTATATGTCTTTCATTAAAGTCTTTCTAGGGTAGATAGACTACGTGTTTCTTTTTATTCCAAAAGGCATTGGGTAAGTCTGAACATATCTCTTTTTGATAAAGTTGCTAGATTTCTTCTATTCTTTTCTTAACAATAACGTTTTCTAATTGTTTATCTATATTTTTATATTGTATTTCCTTTTGTAAAAGTTTAATATGACTTTCTTTGTTTTTTATTAAATTTATTTGGTGAGAAATAATATTTTGTTGTAATAATGAGATTTTTTTTTATTATTGATGGGTGACAAAAAGTGAAATGTAATTGGCGTGTTTAATGCGTTAGTATAGATTCCTATATTATTAACTTTAAAAACGTATATTTGTGTAGGGAATAGTGTACTTAGAATTATATTTTGACTAATATAAATCTATTTTTAAAACAATATTTTCTGTTATAAATTTGAACTTTAGATAATTTATATTTAACATTTAAATTGATTCCATTGACACTACTTAATTTTTCACAAGTTTTCTCATAATATTGTGTAGGGATTAATCATTCTCAAATACAGTTTTAATAAGCTCCAGAATCAATTAAGGCAACAATATCTAAATAAAAACTATCATTTATATGTAAAGATATTTTAATATACCATTTTTGAAAATTAATTTTTTTTCTATATTTTGAATATAATCATTAATATGTTCATTTTGACTACTAGTTTCTATATTTGGGGCTATGTCGTCATTTTGTTGAATAGGTTGTTTTAAATTTTCTAATATATCTATTCTAACATTGTATGTAATTGTTGAATTTGTTGTTGCAATTTTTGACTTATTTCTTTAATTTGTCCTTTTATAATTTAAATTTCTTCTTGTAATTCACCTGTAGTAACTTGTTTAAAAAGACTTTGAATATGATATTTATTAAATATTTTATTTAAACCAACTGGTTTGGGATTACTAGTGTGTTGTTCTTGGGTAATTATGTCTTTTAACTTTAATAAATACTCTTTTTATATCAGGATTATCAATTTTATCTATAATATCTAATAAAAATTGTTTGTCAGCCTTATTTTTAATAATCATATTTATTGTATTACATACAAATTTCTTCTGAGCAATTACTATTTGGATTACTATCGGATGAATAATTACTAGACTCTTGTATTTCATAAATAAAATCTTCTGAACTAGAATTAAATTCTTCACTAATTAATTATTAATGATGTCATATCTTAAGTCTATTACTATTCACTTGTAAATCCAGTTCTTCAAACACAAGGGTAAAATGGTTATTTAAGGATATTCAGTATCATACATGTATAATTCAAGATTTACTTGACACATTAACAAGGCTCATGAGAACTTAAGTTGACTTAACGAATGATTAATATGAATTTATAAATATTTATTAAAATCTGAAAATTGACTAAATTGAAAGATTTTAAGAGACCAAATTACAAGATTTTAAAACAGTGAAAAATAAGTTATTGTAGTGATTACTGTAGTGTTCACTATAGTAGTTACTATAGAAAAGTTGAAAATGGTCAACCGGATTCGAAAAACGGTCTACTAGCAGTAGCAATGTTAGTAAACAGTACCAATCCGATAAACTGAATTGGAAAATGGTAGACCGGTAGTAAGGTTGTTCGACGACACTGTTCATACACTGTAGTGCACTGTTCACCATACTTTATCTATATATATATCTAAGCCCCAATAGTATTTTTAAGCTTCTCTCACTCTAAAAATACACCTAAAAAGTCATTCTCTCTCTAAATAATCTCTCTCACTTCTCTCTTCAATTTCTCCAAATTCTTCCGACTAAATTTGAAGTTTTTGCCACCAAATGACTTCCTATCAACTTCTCTTCGATTTGATATAATATTGGGCTAGAAAACGCAAGAAACAGCGAAGAAGAAAAATAAGTTTCGAGGAAAAATTGAGGCTTTTGCATTTAAGTAACAAATTGAAGTTTCTACGGGTTTGAACAAGTTACCGATAAGTTAAATAAATCATTACAAGCATGATTTTGAGATTCAGAACAAATTGAAGTTTAGGGTTTACTGTTCACATACGAATTTAAACTTGATTTCGCTTAGGAAACATAGAATTGTGTTTTAGAGTGATAAATGGAGTATTTAATGTCAAATGCACGTTAATTCATCGATTTAACAAATATATATATATATATAATTGCCAGAAATATCTATTGTGTAGAATTGTGTTATAAATGGATATTTGTTGAGAATATGGAGTGTACAGAAATTACCATCAATGGAATTTTTATGATGATATATATATATATACACACATACGTTGAATGTTGTTGAAATAGGCTTATTAGCTTTAAACATGAATATGAAATTGGATAGTTACGGCCATGGGATTCCATTGTTGGGAATCAGATAAATGGCCTTGTTCGTAAAGCCTCGTAATGTAATATGTGTCAAACTAAGGAATTAAAGACAAGTTATACATAAACATCGTATTTAGTGCATGTATTAATTATTTGGAATATTGAAATTCATGAAGTTATGCATGTGTGATATTAGGCACCAAACACATGATAGTGGAACCTAATGGGCGAGAGGAGTAATTATAGGAGTAGTGACCCTCCTTGTTATGATGAGTGGATCTAAACACATTTTTACTTTGAAACTATTTTATGAAACTTACGGTTTTATGTTTTAAGAAATATATTTATTATTGTTGTTTTTATGATATATGTAAACGGCCTTTGTTATTGAAGTTTTATGTAAATGGTCAGGAGGCCAAGTTTGATGTTGAAATTGCATGTCTATATTGTAGTTTGAAATGAAATTGATTTGAATATATACATTTGTGGCTTTGAATTTGGTGATGCTCAGGAGGGCCAAGTATGTATGAGACTGTAGCTACAAGGTAGTAGCCTGGGGAGAGATCTATGAAAGGCCGCCTAGGTAAGTGTGCCATAGGTGAGGCAGTTATATGGATGGATATAACGATATAGAGTTGCCCACCTGTGAGATTGTCGAGGACTGTCATGAGAATCACCACATACTACTCAAGGTGAACGTCAGTGGTGGGCAGATTTGACAATTCATGCATTTCTTTATGTTAAAAAAATATTATTTGTAATTTGAGCATCGTTTTATATGCATAACGCCCATTGACAGTCTCGGGATTACCAAGGTCAAGGTAATCACCAAGAACAGGAGCCAACCCAGTAATTTGAATGACAAACCATGTTTTTAACTACATATAATTGTTTTATATGCATTAATAATGATTTTATTAAACTGTATTTTTGTCCACTCACAGAGTATATTCCCATATACTCACCCCTCTTCACCTCCTAGTTTTCAGGAGATCAAAATTAAAAAGTGCATTGCGTAGGTGGTGGTGATCAATAAAGGGTGTAACGTACTTAGGTACAATTGATACTCTCAACTCACAGACTTAAACAGATTAATTCACTAGGTATCTTTTATAAAACTATTTTATGTATGTAATTATGTACATATGTGATGTAATTTAATAAATATTTTACATGTATCTTAAATTAAATATATGCTTATAATAAGATGATTTGGAAACTGTCTCAGAGAGACATGTATATGTGAATATGTTTATGAACTTGTTTTTGAGATGTATGTAAATTAGTATACAAGGTATAGGTACCAAAATAGCCTTACAAGCCTGAGAGATATGTTTAGGGATAAAAGTGTATCTCGAAGGTCTGTGGTGGTTGTCACGTGTAGACCCCACGGACGAGGACGTGACATCACTATTCTTAAAACACAACCATTCTCAGGTCAAGAGAGCTACTGGAACACCTAGGTAATCCAGCGCTCTAATGATGAGTAAGATGAAGAAGACATGTGAAGGTGAGACCAGCTTAATAATCATATCTCATATGTGAGACATACTTTTGTAATAATTTACTTTATGTCATTATCAATAGTTAGTAGAAACAAATAGTAGAGTAAATTATACTCCACCAGTAGCCGAACTAATAGCTGATCAATCACCTAATTATGTTTGATCAAAAAAGAATAGTTTTGAGAAAACTACAAAGCAAAGTCTTGAAAGGCAACTACTGAATAGAAGAAGACTAGATCTGAAAGAAACTATAAATGACAAAGATGAATGATGAGTATGATGAAGAAATGTGAAGGTGAGACTAACTTAATAATTATGTCTCATATGTGAAACATACTTTTGTAATAATTTACTTTATGTCATTATCAATAGTTAGTATTTTGTATTTACTCACTTAAAGTGAGAGAGGCAATTTTCGAGAGAAAATAATCTTGTAAAATTCTCCGAATTCCCTACATATAACCCTTGTACAATCTTTTAACATTTCTATAAAATCAAGTAAGTTTTATTTTCAATGGCTTCATTATTTTATTATTTATCTAATTTTATTAAATCAATTTCATTTTCTCTTATTCAAATTATTTTCATTATTTTATTTTAAGTTATTTCCAATATATTTCTTTATCTTTTATATTCCTAGGTTCGTTTTGGTATCAGAGTCAATTAGGTTCAAATTTGTTAGTGATATATATTAAGAATATTATTGTTCATTTGTTCTTAAGATACATTGTTTAAAGATTAAAAGGGTAGCAATGAGAGCTGTTCATACATTAGCAAGCCAAGCGTATCAGGCAATAAGTTTCAAGAGAGAGCGTTTAACCGTTGGATTACCTAGGTGTTCTAGTAGCTTTCTTGACCTGAGAATGGTTGTTTTAAGGACAGTGAATAGTAATAAACTTAAGATATGGCATCATCATTGAAGAAATTATTTGGTTCGAAAGCCAAAAAGTCTTTTAAAACTATAGAATCTAGAGAAATAATGTCGAAAATATGTAATTTTAGTCAAACAATAGCAAAAGATAAATTACCCAATGTTTCACCTGATAATATTTATGAAATAGAAACATTCGATTTCAAAACTACCTATTCAATCAAAGAACGTGAAAAAACCTTATCATTACAAAGCAAATTCGAAAAAATTAAACTACTTAATAAAATAGATTAGATAAATATAAAGAAAAGGGTTTTAATTATATACATTTTGGACTTATTTTAAACAACTATAAAACCTTTGTCAAGAATAGGTTTAGACTCCCTAGTATTAATGCTATTATGAAATAAAAGTTTACTCAAATTTGAAGATTCACTTTTAGAAGTACTATAATCAAATTTATTTAACAGTATAGTTTATTTTAGTTGTGCTCCAAACTTTCAAGTTAGTTTACATGACCTAACTATCTTAGATACTTTAGTTCTAAATATTCATTTACCAAGTGTCAAATTCAGAGATAGTAAACATAGATATCTATTATTATACAAAGTATATTTTAAACTTACAACTTCTGAATTTAATCCTAGATGTTTATTACAAGATCATAAAGAAAAAACTACAATATTATTTATAGAAACAGAAGATGAAAATACTCTTACATCATCATATACTCTAAAATTACTTCAATGGAATAAAATTTTTGTCTCAGAAATATGAAAAATATAGAATCAACAGCCGCCTAGTAATTTAGTACAAAAAGAAATATCAAAAGTAGTTGAAACTTTAAATGGAAAAATATTATTAAGATTTAATTCATTCAGAGAAAAACCTAAAACAACTAATTATTTTGATATTCAATCTGGTAGATCATCATTCTCTTATCCCAGTAGTTCAAAATATTTTAAAGAACCTTCTATTAAACTAGAAGAAGTAGAAACAAATAGTAGAATAAATTATACTCTACTAGTAGTCGAACTAATTGCTAACCAATCACCTAATTCACCAACTTTATCAGATTTTCAAATTATTAATATGATTCAAAATGATAATTTTAAATAAACAAATTATTTTTACGAATAGATTTTATATTAGAAGAACATAAAGAAAAAAGAAATTAGTATTTTTCAAGTTTTAGTAAACAAAAGAATGAAGAAATTAGAACAGAATGGTACAATGAAATGAATAAATTAAAAATAACTATACCTTTTTTTATCTGGTTTGAAACTTATGCCTCTAAAAATAATACAAAAATTCCTTTTCAACAATCAAATATTAATGTACCAACTTCTCAACTTAAAAAATGGAATACTACGAAACATGGAATTATTCAATCAGTACACCCTCCATTAAAACAAATTAAAATAAAAATACGAGAAAATGACATAATTACTTTCCCTTTTAAAATAGGAAAAAATAGACCAAATATAGAATCAGCCAATTTAAGTGATATTAAAAAAGTTCATGAACAAAATAATTATCAAAGTCAAATTTTACATACTATATCCAAACATGCCAATCAAATAGAGGATAAATTAGATAGTAATAAACAAATTGCGACTATACAATTTCCAACGAATATTTCTCTACCATTATTTAAACCTTACAATTTGCCTCAAAAAGATAATAAACCATTAAGGTTTCCTAAGTCAGAACTATTAGACCAAATTATTCAAAAATTGGCAACTTTACCTGGCCCCTCAAACATAAATGTTATAGGACAAGATAAACCAAATAATCAAACTGATAGTGATAAACCTAACAACATAAACAGAGTTCAAAGAAGAAGTAGGCCTACTATTAATTGGAAAAATAATCTCATAAGAAATTTTTATTCTAGACCAACTCCACCTGACATACAATATGAAGAAAAGTTAAAATATATTAGTGGAATGTATTCAGGAGAAGGAATTTATGAACAGAACTTAAAAGAAAGATCAAAATATGAAATAATGAATTTACTATAAGAAATAGGAATGGCCTCTACAACCTATAAAGCTCAAAAAGTCACAGATCATGAGTCTGCAAAATTAATAGTAATAGGATTCATAGAATCCTTTAGATATTGGTGGGATAACAGTTTAAGAATGACTAATCAAAATATAATTATTAATCATACAGAACAAATACAAAAGGAAGATAATGATGGAAACATTACTATACAACATAGACAAAATGCAGCAGAAGTATTAATTTACACTATAGCAATGAATTTTATAAGAAATCCTCAAGAAGAATTACAAAATTCAGAAATTGTTTTAACTAATTTTAGGTGTCCAACCTTAGGAGACTTTAGATAGTACTAAGATGTATTTATTACATATATATTCCAAAGGTCAGATTATAATGCTTCTTTCCGGAAAGAAAGATTTGTTGCAGGATTACTAAAATTTTTCTCAAATAGAATACTAAAAAAATTTGGGGAATATTCAGGAGGTAGTTCAATCCCTTGGATAATATAGCTTATGGTCAATTTTTTGCTTTCATTAAAAAAAAAAAAAAAAGGATTAGCCTTATGTCAAAAACAAAAAGAAAAAAAAAACAGATAAATATAGTTTTAGTCAAACCATAGGAACATTTTGTGAACAATATGGTTATGAAAATATCAAACCGCCATCGCATAGAAAAAAATATAAGCCCAAAACAATTACATATTATATAAAACCTAAAAAACAAAAAGCTCAATTTAATGAACAATACTATATAAAAAAATAATAAAAGGCCCAATAACAAGTATAAATCTAAATACAATAAAAAAGATTTAGTTTACTAGACTTATAAAAAGCCTGGACATACAACTAATAACTGTAAAATGAAAAATAAAATTAATGAAATATTCCAAGGCCAAGAAGATCTTAAAAATAAATTTACTCAATTATTAATTAGTGAAGAATCTAATTCTAACTTAGAAGATTTTATTCATGAAATACAAGAGTCTAGTAATTATTCATCCGATAGTAATCCAGATAGTAATTGCTCAGAAGAAATTTGTACATGTAATACAATAAATATTATTATTAAAAATAAGGCTGACAAACAATTTTTATTAGATATTATAAATAAAATTGATAATTATGATATAAAAAGAGAATATTTTTTGAAGTTAAAAGACTTAATTACCCAAGAACAACACACTAGTAATCTCGAACCAGTTAGTTTAAACAAAATATTTAATAAATATCCTACTCAAAATCTTTTTAAACAAGTTACTACAGGTGAATTACAAGAAGAAATTAAAATTATAAAAGGACAAATTAAAAAAAAAAGTTAAAAATTGTAATAACAACAAATTCAACAATTACATACGAATGTTATAATAAATATATTAGAAAATTTAAAACAACCTATTCAACAAAATGGCTACATAGCACCAAATATAGAAACTAGTAGTCAAAATGAACATACTAATGATTATATTGAAAATATAAAAAAATTAATTTTCAAAAATGGTATATTAAATATCTTTACATATAAATAATAGTTTTCATTTAGATATTGTTACCCTAGTCAATTCTGTAGTTGATCAAAACTATATTTGAGAAAGATTAATCCCTACACAATATTATGAGAAAACTTGTGAAAAATTAAGTAGTGCCAATGGAACCACTTTAAATGTTAAATATAAATTATCCAAAACTCAAATTTGTAATAAAAAAAAATATTATTTTAAAAATAGTTTTATATTAGTCAAAACATAATTTTAGATACACCATTCTTTATACAAATATACCCTTTTAAAGTTGATAATATAGGAATTCATACTAACGCATTAAACACACCAATTACATTTCACTTTTTGTCACTCATCAATAATAAAGAAATCTCATTATTACAACAAAATACTATTTCTCACCAAATAAATTTAATAAAAAATAAAGAAAGTCATATCAAACTTTTACAAAAATAAATACAATGTAAAAATATAGATAAACAATTAGAAAACGTTATTGTTAAGAAAAGAATAGAAGAAATCCAGCAACTTTATCAAAAAGAGATATGTTCAGACTTTTTAGACTTACCCATTGCCTTTTGGAATAGAAAGAAACACGTAGTCTACCTACCTTATGAAAAAGACTTTAATGAAAGACAGATACTAACCAAAGCCAAATCTATCCAAATGAATCATGATTTATTAACATATTGTAAAAAAGAAATTCAAGATTTAATAGACAAAAATCTTATTAGAAAATCTAAATCATCTTAAAGTTGCTTAGCTTTTTATATAAACAAAAATTCTTAAATAGAAAGATGAGTTCTGAGATTAGTAATTAATTATAAACCTCTCAATGATGTTCTTCAATGGATTAGATATCCCATACCTAATAAAAAAAGACTTACTCAATAGACTTTATTACTCTGTAATATTCTCTAAATTTGATATGAAAAGTGGATTTTAGCAAATTCAAATAGCAAAAGATGATAGATATAAAACAGCCTTTACCGCACCCTTTGGTCATTATGAATGGAACGCTATACCATTTGGTCTTAAAAATACTCCTTCAGAATTTCAAAATATCATGAATGATATAGTAAATCCTTATTCAAACTTTTCTATAATATACATAGACGGTGTTTTAATATTCTCTAAATCTATAGATCAACATTTTAAACATTTACAAACTTTTTTCCATATAACCAAGAAAAATGGTTTAGTAATATTAGCCTCTAAAAATAAATTATTTCAAACAAAAATAAGATTTTTAGGACATAAAATCTATTTAGGAACAATTGCACATATAAATAGATCTATTAAATTTGCTATTAAATTTCTCGATGAAATTAAAGATAAAACTCAATTATAAAGATTTTTAAGATCTCTTAATTATGTGACTGAATTTTTCCCTTATCTTAGACAAATTTATACACCCTTATTTAAACGTTTACAAAAACATCCTCCACCATGGAATGAAGAACATACCCAAGCAATTAAATTATTAAAACAAAAGGTCAAGATTCTTCCTTGTCTAGTTATATTAAATCCCAATGTTTCTCTAATAGTAGAAACAGATGCTTCAAAATTAAGTTATGGAAGAATACTTAAACAAAGATTAAGAGACTCTAAACAAAAATTAGTAGTTAGATATCATTCAAGAATTTGGCTTGGTGCTCAAAAAAATTATTCAACAATTAAAAAAGAAATTTTATCTATTGTTTTATGCATTATGAAATTTCAAGATGACTTATTCAACAAAACATTTTTATTACGAATAGACTGCAAATCTGCAAAAGAATTTTACAAAAAGATGTAAAGAATCTTGTGTTAAAACAAATCTTTGCTAGATGACAGGCTATTTTGTCTGTTTTTTACTTCAAAATTCAATATATTAAGGGAAAAGAAAATGTTCTTCCTGACTATCTTACCCGAGAGTTTTTACAAGGAAAAACATAATTGAAACATCAAACACTTATTATTCAAAATGGCAAACAAAAAGATCATAAAGGCTGTTGATTATGCAATGAATACTCATTCATCTATCAACAATCCATGATACAGTAACATTTTAGTCTCAAATTCTTATACTGCTTTGGCTGAATTTCCTCCTTTGTCTTTTAGTCAAGCTGTGAAATCTGAGTCATCCACTCAAATTGGATCTTCTATTTAGAAAAAAGTTTAGTCATCTACTCAGTAATCTCTTACTAAAAAATCTTCATACTTAACAAAACCCTAAAGACTTCATTTACAAGTTACTCCTTATTCTAAACCTATCAATTTATCTGAACTCAAATAATTTACTCAAAGAATTTTCCTTCTTAATTGTTAATATATCATTGATAATTCTAACAAAAATAGAAAATTTTATGAACTGATCCTCATTGATTCAAACTCTATTGAAATTACTCATCATAAAAATCTTTAAAACCCAAATTTAATTGTCTATTCAACCTATAAAATCAAACGAATAAAAAATATAAAAGACTTTGGCCTTATGTCCTTATGGACATCCATATCATTTTCCGTACCTTATATTCCAAATAGTTTATCTTTTAAACTTATTAAGTTATTATTTTGGTTTAGATTTCACAGCTTGACTAAAAGAAAGGAGGAACTTTAGCCAAAGCAATATAAGAATTTGAGATTGGAATGTTACCGTATCTTTGAATATTAATAGACTCTCTTAAGTCTATTACTATTCACTATCCTTAAAACACAACCATTCTCAGGTCAAGGGAGCTACTGGAACACCTAGGTAATATCTTAAGTTTATTACTATTAACTATCTTTAAAACACAACCATTCTTAGGTCAAGGGAGCTATTGGAACACCTAGCTACTGAATTTGCGTTCTTATGCTGTTTAATCATCCTGGTTCTATTGACTGAGATTTGTGAGATTTGTCCAATCCAATAGACATGTATGTACATCTCAATAAAAAATAGAAAATAGCTTAAACCTTAAAGCAATTTCAATGGCTTTTTACCCATTAATGGCACACATGTATGAGTATGATATTTCAATTTCTCAAAAAAAAAAAAATTATTGAAAGATTCTGTAGATGGTGGAAGGTGATGATTGAAAAGACTAACAAGCAAAATCACATTGTAGAATTTGCTAACTCTTCTGCAACAATTGAAAATAGTGCATAGGAATTCCCAACAAGCTAACACATCTAAAACAAAAACCCTTCAAGAAAATTTGTATTGCAAGAAAGAAACGTTTGCAGAAATTAATTTTGGTAAAAGCAGATACTGGCTGCTAGTATTGAGCATGCAAATAGCTCTAATTGAGGAAAAAAAAAAAAGAGGATTTGTCAAAGATTTTGTAACATTTTAATGGTCTTTGCCCTGCTTTGTTTTCTTTTTCTTTATAACACACATCAAACATTTGATGTAACATTTCCTTAATTTGAAGCGTCTTTTCATGGTCACAGAGTGCTGAAATTATTCAAGGTTCCATAAATTAATCTTTGCTCTCTGCATGAATCCCAATTATGTATCTTATTATGATTGAACATGACCATTTACATTTACATTTACATATTTACTTGTATACATGTAAATTATTTAAGTTCAGATCTTGTTTGTGTATGCATATGATGTGATAAATCTGTCTTGTATGAGCAGATAAAATCAAAATTGAAAAGGATCTCTGGAATAATTATTTTAAAGTTAATATAATAGTTGAAACAAATGTTCAATGAAAATGGCTAAAAACTAGCAGGACTAAAACTCAAATAGGTAATGTTGCATTGCCGGTTGAGTAAGAATGTCAGTCCCACCAATGTTTACCAGTGTGGTAGTTCATCTTGTATATAGAAAATATATTTTTGTTTTGCCCTTATAGATTTGAGATGCTTAATGTTGTTATTAGGATGATAGTCTTCTAGTCTTCTTTTGGTGCATCCCTTTAATTGTCCTTTTACTAAAAGACTTTGTTTTATAGAGCTGAGGTTCACGAGGGTAAACATAGTGTCTTGGAACCGAACCAAAACCAATAAGCAGGATATCCTGTTAAATAGATAGGTTTTGGTTTCGGTTCCGATTCCGGTTCCATTCGGAACCAAAACCTATTTTCCTCACCCCTATTACAAATACAAGAAAATGAACTAACAAATTTCAACGATCTCCATCCATTTTGATTATTGTTAAGCTTTTCAAGGTCGACATATTGTGGCAATTTCTATGAATGTATGAATTTAAATCATCATTTAAGTATTCCAAAATCAGAATTTTTGTTACAACAATTCTGAAACAATTCCGGACATCCAAGTTTACTTCTTCATGTATTATTTTGAGTTTCCTAGTTATTTTATGATTGTGTAATTATCAAGTTTAACTAGGAAAAATATTATGTCAATTTTACAACTTAAAAAAAAAAGAAGAATTATTGGAAAACATATGAGTTTTAGTAAGGAAAAACTTTTTCATATGTAGGAGATTTACTCCAAATGTTCAAGAAATAAAAATCTTATTTGAACATTAGGGTTTCAATATAAATATATATTATTTTTAGTTTAGTTAATGCAAAAGAGCCTTGAGAGTGATTTTTGTCTTCATTGTTTTGTTTTTAAAAATATCTAAGTTCTTGTATTCATTCATACTTTAATAGAAAAATAAAATAGTGAGAATCGTTGGTCCGTGATTCCCATATTGTTAAACTTAGAGAAATAAATCTCTCAAGTGTTGTAAATTTTTTTTGGTATTGTTCTTCGAGATAAGAACATAATTTTCCTTTGGAAAAGCAATTGTACTAGTTGAAGGTAGTTTGACGGCATCAAAACAAAGGAATCTCGCTGAAACAAGTCCACCTAGAAGAGTTAACACAATGGTCACAACAAAAAGAGAAAGTCTTTAATTTGTAAAAGTCCATTGGTGTCTATATCATTTGAGTTATTAGTGGATTATTTTTTCTTGGCATGGTGTAAAGGCCTCATGTATTTGCTTGTCCAGGGCCAGCTAGTAAGCCCGTTGTCGCAAATCGGAAGGCACCATTGTGGCTTGGAGTTGTAGGGTTGTTTACGATTCCAAGGGTGTGACAACTGAGACATGGGTTATGTCTCCTCTTGCCACACTGTAATGTCTTAAAACCTTCTTTAGGGAGGGATGGATCATTGCCTCAAAAGGGTCTTGTCCATTAGTACTTCGGGGGCATTGCTGTGTACTCCTCCATTCTTGGATAGATAAAAATGTGTTGCTTGCATGAATCATTAAAACTTGGTTGTATTGTCCCGATATACAATGACGCCTGTGTATTCAACGCTTGTGCGTATTTTATCAATAAAACATCGGATTGTGTTGGATTACGATAATGGCTTGTTTCTACTTATTTTTTACTGTTGATATAATTTTGTAGACAACTAACCCGCTTGAGTTTGTTATGTGAAAACTCGTTTAGGCTAACTTGCTAGTTGAAATGAGCTAATAAATGCCACACAAGCGTGAATCTCAACTAAGAGAAAGTCAGCCCTTGACATTTGGTATCAAAGTTTAAGGTTGTGGTGATAGTGTCTACAAAAATTACCTCCTCAAGAACAACTCGATTGAATGCTCTCGAAAGAAAATGAGTGAGGTAGAGTAATGTCAATGAGCCTTAAAGGCGACACAGTAGAAAATAGGCTCATTCGATACCGAGGACTAAAGACAAACTTTAGCGATACTAGGGTCGTTGAGTTATTGGGTGAGTGTACTGGAAACAAAAGCCATTGGCTTGGACACAGAGTCATTTAATAGGGGACATCTCTAAGAGTTGGAAACACAACTTGTAAATACGTAAGTAATGATATCCAAGATTGCGGAGGAGTATCGCAATGCAGTGAGGGTGTTGTGGGAATGAGTAGAGGAAATGGATGGATCTTACTTATTCGTATCCTTGCAATTCAGTCAAGAGCCGCTCTAAGCTTATAATACATTCATTTGAAAGCACTGGAACTGAAATGCTATGGAGGAACTCGAGATGTCGAAGTGCTAGAAAATGGCATTGTTAGATTTCGAACAACATTTTCAAACTATAAAGGCAAGTTTCGAAGACGTCAAGGTAAGCTTAACGTTCATGTATTTGTACGGGAATTCCAAGTTGTGTTGAAGAACCCAAAATGAAAGTTAAAAAACCAACTCCTCTCTGAAAATGTGGCGTACCTTGCTTGAAAATATTTGTTTGACATCGAACAATACTTTCGGAATATGATGACAGATTCCAAAAAGGCAAAGGTGACCCTAGCGTCCATGTACTTGTTCGGGGATGGCAAGTTGTGGTGGAGGATTTGAAATGAAAGCTAAAGTTCCTCCCTGAAAATGTTTCATGCCTTGCTCGAAGGCAATTAAATGAGTTAACTCAAAACTGAGGCAATTTGCGAGTATGTAAAGGAATTCTCGAATTTGATGTTAGATATCTGAGATGTGATCGAACAAGGTTGATTGTTTATTTGATGGAAAAGCTTTCAAATTTAGGCATGAAACGAGCTATAGCGACAAAGGGTGTGAGATGTCCTATTTACACGATTAGTAGTTGATAAGACTGTTAGACTACTCATGTGATGAGTCCCAATCAAAAGATCGTTACCCATCCTAGGAGGGAAAGAGAATGGGAACGAGTAGCCCAGAGATTGGGGCTCTAACAAAGGTAGGGAAGCAACCCAGCGAGTAGACCCAAACTTCCCAAGGAAGTCACCATTGTTAATGGTATGGGGAGGACGGGAAGAAATGTTATCACGTTGGTGATACAATGGTCGCATGAGCCATTGAATGCCTCGAAGGGGCAAGACTAAGTGCTATAACAGTTAGAGATGAACTGTAGTATGCACTTAAAAAGTAATCAAGAGACAAATAAGATGAGCCACATGGTGGCACCATGAATGTGGAATGCTCAGAAAGAGCTATCCAAAAAGATAAGAAGGTCGCAAAAAAGGACCTTTTGTAAAGTTGATACTCACACTCACCTGCGAATGCTTTTAAAAATAGAGATTTCAAGTCCAAGTAGTAAGGGAGGCGAACTCCATGGAAATGTGCCAACTTTGGACTGGACCTGCAGAGGTACAAACATATGAAGGTCCGTGGAAATGTGCCAACTTCGAGTTAGACTTGCGAAGTGACAAAACCTTGAGGAACCTTATAGGAGGGTCAGAGGTGTAGATTCTTATCTAGTGGTCGTGAGGTATCCTAAATTGCAACGATTGTGACTGGGTAGCTGGGGCAGGCCTACGAGATAGTACGTTATGACCTCGCCTAGGACCAGGGCCATTGGGTTGTAATGGTTGTGACTCGGTAAGCCAGGGCGGAACAGCGTAATAATGGGTTGTGACCGCGCCTAGGGCTGAGGCCATTGAATAGAAAAGGTTATTGTGGACATTAGAGCCACTCATAACGTCATTTTGTAATGGTTGTAACTTGGTAAGCGAGGGCGGGCCTATATAAAAAAATATAAATAAATAAATAAAGGTTGTAACCGCGCCTAAGGCTGAGGCCATTACATAAAAAGGGTTATAGTGGACATTCAAGCCACTTATAACGTCTTTTACTTTAAAAGTGAAGCACTTTGAGTTGAAACTTGAGGAGAAAATTAGTCGCATGAAAGCGGTCAGCTATGAAGCCATGCCTATGAGCGGGTTGGCAAAGCAAGTACAGACGAGAATTGGCACTTGGGAAGGTCAAGTGGACCTTGTTGTTTTATAGGTGGAGGACTTTGCTACCATATCAGGAAAGGACTTCTTGTTGGAGAAGTGCGCATTCCCCGGTTCATCTACCGATAGCTTGTTGATCACTGGAAAGAGAGACCGTGATAGTGTTGACCAAGTTCAAGTGACCGACAGAGTATCAGAAGAGATAAAGAAAGAAGAACCGACCCCATCGGAGATTGCGGATGGCTTGAGGAAGTTTGTTAGGATGATGTTGGGCAACTGCCCAAGACCTTGGCAAAGAAGATCAATTAGTCACCAAATAGATGGTGTTCGAGGCGAACACACCTTCGCGTACCTTTACAAAAGAACTTAACTAGAATTAGCTAAACTTCAGAAGTGAGTAGATGAATTGGTGGAGGCCAGCTTTCGTAGACTGTCGAAAGCACCATTCGAAGCTCGAGTGTTATTCCGTAAGATGCCAGATGGAAGCATATGGTTATGTGTTGACTAGAAAGCTCTCAGCAAGTTAACAACCGCGTTATCTGTCTCGTTCTACTAGTAATGAAGCTATTTGACCAATTAAGTTTAGCAAGATACTTCATAAAGTTAGATTTGTGGTTAGATTACCATCAGGTGAAAATCGCTGAAGAGAAGAATGAACCAAAAACCATATGCATCACCATTTATAATGGCTTATCGTGATGATTCGTGGTCTACAATGCAACCTTGAAAGACACCAACAAGTGTAGAGAAGTTACAGTCCTTTCTTAGATTGGCTAAACTTTATCAGCGTATCATATAGGGGTACTGAAGGAAAGTTGCACCTTTAACTGAGATGTTGAAAAAGGGTGTAATGTGTAAATGATATGAATAGTGTATAGGAGTCTTCGACAACTTGAAAGAAGCCATGGTGAGAAATTCGTTTCTTAACCTGCCAAAGATAAGCAAGACATTTGAAGTGCAGACTGATGCATCTGACTTCACATTAGGAAAAAATTTTGTTGCAAGAAAGCCACCTCGTAGCTTATGAGAGTTGAAAGTCGTCAAAAATGGAATAAAGATACATTAATCAAGAGAAGGAACTTTCAATTGTACTCATTAGTTACAGACTAATGAGAAGACATAGGGATTCAATGGGACGCTGAAAGAGTATTTGCACTATTTGATCAATGCCAACCAGAGGAAGTGGGCGCAATTACCTAACACAGTCTTACTTCAATGCGAGGAAGAACTCATCAATGAACTGAAGTCTCTTTGAGTTAGTAATGAGACAAGAACTACCCACACAGTTTTAAAGTATAGAAGAAAGGTTCCTCTGGCACAATGAGAGCTATGACAAGAGACTAATGCAGAAGTATGAAACTCTAAGTCCAGTCATTGCCAGAGTAAGAGAAGGTTACATTCAAGGTCAGGATGCTAGCCTAGATGAAGATGCGTCCAGTCTTCCATGTTAGCAAGTTAAAGTCATAACTCGTTGACACAGAAAATTCTACGCACAATCAACCTGTAAGAGAGGAGATCAAGGAGCAAGCGTGGAAGAAAACTACCAAAGAAGTAAATGAGACTCTAGTAGAGGGACAAGAAATCGGGAAGAAATGACGTCATAAGGAGTTCCTCATAAAATAAAAGATCTTTGGTGAAGAAGAAATCAGCTGAGAAAAAGCCGAAGAACTGGAGCAGTTGCAACAAAAGATTGAAGACTTCAAAATAGCGTCATCGTTGAAGACACCAATAGATTAGGTGGGAGAGGATGTAAGGGTCTCATGTGTTTGCTTGTCCAAGGCCAGCTAGTAAACCCGTGGTCGTAAATCGTAAGGCACTATTCTAGGGGTGTGACAATTGAGACATGGGTTATGTCTCCTCTTGCCACATCTGTAATGTTTTAAAACCCTCTTTAGGGGGGGATGGCTCGGTGCCTTAGAAAAGCCTTATCCATTAGCACTCTGAGGGCATTGCTATGTATTCTTCTGCCCTTGGATAGGTAGAAATGTGTTACTTGCATGAATCATTCTTAGTTGTATTGTTCCGATATGTAATGATGCTTGTGTATTTAACGCTTGTACACCTATTGATGGCTTGTACACCTATTGATGGCTTGTACGCTTGTGCGTATTTTATCAATAAATATCGGATTGTGTTGGATTACGATAATGGCTTGCTTCCGCTTATTTTTTACTGTTGAATTAATTTTGTAGACAACTAAACCGCTTGAGTTTGTTATGTGAAAACTTGTTTAGATTGACTTGCTAGTTGGAATGCACTAGTAAGTGCCACATGGGTGTGAATCTTTTCTAAGAAAAAGTCGGCCCCTGACACGTGGCCTCGTAAATGTAGGATTAGAAAATTTGAATCACATTGAAATTGTGTATCACCTTTTCTTGCTTTGTGGTGTGTTGATTTAATTAATTGAATAATAAATTAAAATTGGTAATCTTCTAATAAATTAATCCATCAATTGGTATCAAAATGAATTACTAATTTATTTGATGAGATTTTGGTATTTTAATTCATTACTATATGTATAGATTTTCAAAGGAAATGAGACTCAATCTCTCAACCATCACTATTTGATGACAAGAATAATACATTTCCTAAACTTGAAGAAACATAGAGAAGTGTAGAACATAGCACAACGCATTTCAACTTCAAGGCTTTCAATGTCATTTTTAATGCAGTTGATGTGAGTCAATTCAAATTAATTTCAACTTGTGAATTCACAAATAAGGCACATGACATTCTTCAAGTTACCCATGAGGGAACTTTGATAGTGAAGCGATCTAAACTCTCAATTCTTGCTTCTAGATTTGAAAATTTGAGAATGAATGATGATGAATTGCTTGCTTATTTTAATTTTAAGTTAAATGATATTGCTAATGAATCTTATTATTTAGGTGAGGAATATTCAGAAACCAAGCTAATAAAAAAAATATTGCAATCTCTTCTTGAAATATTTCAAGCAAAAGTCATTGTTGTTGAAGAAAGTAAAGACATTAACTCAATAAAGGTTGAAAAATTGATGGGTTCTCTTAGGACATTTGAGATGAACTTGAAGCAACGAAAGGAGAAGAAAAGCCTAGCCTTTCAAGCCGAAGCAAAACACGGTAAAAATGAAAAAAATTCGAACAATGACGACTTTGAGACACTTCTTTCTCTCAATAAAAGTTTCAACAACATTCTAAAAAAAATAGGATACAAAATAAGACAATTTCCCAATTTCCTTCAAAGGGTAAAGTTTTCTTTCAAATCTTTTGAGAATAACAAAAATAAAGATACTTAATGTAGGGAATATGAAGGTTTTGAACATATACAAGCCAAAAGTGCCAATACATATAAGAAGAAATTAAAGGTCATGTATACTACTTAGAGTGATAATCAATCTCAAGAGGTAACATAAAAAATGCAAGTAATTAAATTGCATTTAATGTTATATCACGTTCTAGAAAGGATAAAAAAAATTGTAGGTATCCAGTCTATTACAATAGAATCGATAGATGTTCACTACATCAAAACAGTAAAAACAACTGACACTGAACTCGATCTCTGTGAAATAGAATTTGAGGAAAATAGTGATAATAATGAAACAGAATTTGAGAAAAATAGATATTATGATGATCTAGACACAGATACCATACAAGCCTTTTATAAATTAATGTTCAAAAAAGGGATGAAAGTGTGCAAACACAACAAATCATTGGAAAAGCAAGTTGGTAGATTATTGGACGAACAATAAAATCGATAGATGTTCACTAATGCATTCATATGTGAGTGCAAGGCGCAAGCGCCTAACGCGGCCCTAATTCGAATTTTTTTTTAATATATCAAAAATAAAAATAAATAAATTTCAATGGTTATATAATAGTTTTATTTTTTAATTTTTAATTTCTTTATTTTTTTAAATTTACATAATAAATAATTTTTTTATTTTTTAAATATACAAAGTAAAAAGTAAATAATAAGTGATGAAATTAATTTTATTTATAGTATTACTATAATAAAATTATAAATTAAAAAATTAAAATTAAAATACACTAAAAAATAAAAAATAAAAAAAACAGACCGAGTACACTAAAAGATAAAAAAAAATTAGCCAAGTACACTAAACGACAAAAATAAATTGGGCCGAATACACTAAACCAAAAAAAAAAAATTGGCCCTATTACACTAAAAGACAAACAAAATTAGCTTGAGTACACTAAAAACAAAACAAAATTGGCCCAAACCTAATGCTCTATGCCCAAGCGCTGGCAAATTTTTTTTTGTTTTTTTTTTAAATTTAATTTTTTTTATTTTTTAAATATACATAATAAATAATAAGTGATGAAATGAAATTTATTTATAATAAAATTATGAATTTGAAAATATAAGAAAATAAAAAAATAAAAGACAAAAAAAATTAGCCTGACTACTCGTAAACTTGGCAAAAGCACTCAAGCCAATTTTTTTCTTTTAATTTTTTTTCATTTTTTCATTTTTTAAAATTTACATAATAAATATATTTTTATTTTTTTAAATATACATAATAAATAATAAATGATAAAATTAATTTTTTATTTTTTAAAATTTACAATTTTATGTAAATTTTATCATGGTAAACTTTATTATAAATAAATTTATTTTTATCACTTATTATTTATTATGTAAATTTAAAAAAATAAAGAAATTAAAAAAAATTAAAAATAAAATAATTAAAAAAATGACTATAACATGGGTACTGTAGCACATGAGCTCGTTTTTAGGTTAAGTAATCATGAGGGTAAAATGACATTACGTAATTAAGAAAATAACTATTCAACCCTTTGAAGAAATTACGCAAGAGTTCTACTCAAACAATCATGATGTGCATTCTCATGGTATTGCCTTTTTCATGTATCTCCACGATGGTATCTTTTAGACCAATCCCAAAGTTGTAGCTTCTCAACTTGACATTCCTTGTGTGCCTCACCCAAAATATCCATTTTCCAGTATGCATCAGTCTTTCGATATTTTTAGACTGGCTAATATATATGGTAGTTGTGTCGAGCCCACCTCCATGGCATGAGTCACAATCGATTTAGCCTAGTACAGCCTTGACCCCATTTGGGCAAGTACTCGAGACCCACACAGCTCATGAAACCTCACGGCCTAACAGGCAGGAGTTTGTCCGCTCTCTAGGTCCTCGGCCCTCACGGGTTTGTACTTCTCCTAACCTTTGCTAAGAGATTCTCTTACTAGGGGAATTGGTACTCACTCTCTACTGTGATTCTCCTTAAAGTAGAGGTCCTAAGTTAAGGGGTGAGGGATGCGAATCTCTTAGCAAAGGCTGGGAACTCGTGAAGGCATTGGACCTAGACAAGATAAATTCCTGCCTATTAGGCCGCGTGGCTTCACAGGCTGTGCAGGTCTCGAGTACCTACCCAGATAAGGCCGAGGCCGTGTTTGGCTAGACCGATCGTGACTTATGTCATGGGGGTAGGCCTGTCCCAATAGTTATAGTCTATTTACAACCGATTTTCCTTAAGATACTTATATCTTAAATCAAGTTATGTGTACAAACTTGTTTCTTACTGATCACCGCTCTACTACACCTCTTCTTCGAGTTATATGTGCTCCATTAGGGTCTTATAATAGGCATGCCTCTCCATATCTAGTAGCTCATTGTACAGGTGTTCCATGGTAGTAATCGAACCCAAGATCTTTCATTTTCTTGCACCATTGCTCGTCTCCTTCAAGGTCTTCGATTGGCAATTTCTTCAATTGTAAGTGACTTCATGAGTTTATCTTAACCTATCAACACTCACACATTGAACTTGACTTGGGCTCATATCTCCACTTAGTCTCCTTCTGCACCTATGGCTGCTTCTTCTATTGGTCTATCCACGCCTTATAGTGTGGCTCCGTCATCAACTAGGTCTGGTGCTACCCTTAACTCATAAGTGAAATCTATGAGGATTTTAATATATAAGCTAAATCGGGTAGCTCAATCATAGTTTTGAATTTGTGTTAGGTAATGCACTTTAAAGGCCATTGTACTTACAATGCAGTATTATACTAGTGAGATACACGTCTATGCTGACTAAGATGCGACGTTGTGATGGTGGTGTGCTGAATGCTTCAAAGTTAGATGAGGATAATGATGTTGAATTTGTGATTATAAAGCATGCTAGCCATTTGTTTGTTCCTAGTGTTGTTAATACAGATGTTTCTACTACTACTATTACTCCTGCTTTTAATGGCAAGGACTTGAATGCATATAATGCTGGCACTATGATTCTTGAGATGGACTTAAATGATCTTCTTTGATTCCTTTGCTTTCAGTAACAAAAAAAAGGGAGCGAAACTAAAATGAGATTATTTTTTGCTTAGTCATCAGTAAGGGAAAGATTAGAGATTTTTAAGTATGCTTAACTTTTTCATGCTTTAATAATGACTGCACTTTAGCTTGGGTTATATTTTTGTATGTTTTCCATTTGCTTTTCATGATGCAGTTATGATTTTTTATTACTGTTTTTAAGATGATATGATAATTTCTTGTCTTTGAATCATAATTTGACTATTCTCTTTATTTCATTTCTACAATATGATATGTTTATAATACTTGGTTAACTCATGCATTCACTTGATATTTTGAGTTTTTCTTACAAGTAACAGGTTTTGGTTTGCAAATTTATAAAGGAAAACGGTTTACAATAGTTGTTAGGTTATATTATTAAATTTTTAGGAAGTCTATTGTGTAAGAATTTGCTTTGGTGATTAATGAAATTTGCGGTCATTTACAATCTTGGCTTATGTGTTTATAAGAGTCTAGTGTTCAGAATTTTTGTCACAGAATGGCCAAAGGGGTAGTTTGTTAGGTACAAATTTTGTATTGGTTTATTTCATGTCAAAGTATTGCGTTTAAGTCAGACAGAGAACTTTCGGCAAGATAAAGCCAACCAATGGCTCGAGTGGACATGTTTAGTAAAAAATAGAATCAGTCAGCCAAATTGCCGCCAACTTCTAGCTCGAGTGGTCATGCAAAGTTATAAACAAAACCTAACTATCCACTTGCCACCAACGTTTAGCTAGAGCGGTCATGCAAGGTTGGAAACATAACTTAGCCTCCAACTTTTGGCTTGAGCAGACAAGTAAGGTTGAAAACAAAACTTAACCGCCAACCTGCCGCCAACTTTTGGCTCAAACGGTCATGCAAGGTTAAAAACAAAACCTAACTGCCAACTTCTGGCTAGAACAGTCATGCAAGGTTGAAAACAGAACCTAACCGCCAACTTGTTACAAACTTCTAGCTCGAGCGACATGCAAAGTCAAAAATAGAACCTATTCGCCAAGCTACCACCAACCTATGGCTCGAGCGATCATACTAATTAGAAGCTAGCCTATAGCTCGAGTGGCCATGCTAGCTGAGCTAACTGCCAAGCTAGCATTCGAGTGGTCATCCTGTTTTTTAACTTAACCTAATAAAGTAGAATTGGGGTTTTTGACAGCTAGTATTAAGGATTGGGAAATTTTTGTTATAACCATCTTTCTTCAAGGAAGAGTTATTGCTTCTTTTTTTTTATTCTCAAGCAAATGAGATTTCAGTGACTATGTTCTCTTATTAACCTTCATCATATTTATTACTCAAAAACTCAATGGTGAAGCCTTCAAAGTAACTATTGTTAGTGATTGGAGTTCTAGTGTATTGAGCATGACATTCGAGTATTTCATAAAAAATAAGATTTCAAAGTTTTTGAGGACAAGACTACTTGAAGTGGGTTGCTCATTAAATTAGTCTAATTCAAATTATAAGAATTCTTGTAATAACCTCTTTTCTATAAAGAAATGAATAAAATAAAATCTTATGTGATATTATGTGTTATAGTTCATATTTTATTTCGGTGATATCATACATTAGTTTAGATTTAAATATAAAAACAAAATTCAATTAAAAAGATTTGCCAACACCCTCGTCATCATACAAATCATCAATCATCAAGTTGACAATCCAACTTGTTTATATTATCAATTTAAAATGATAAAAATAATAATTTTTTTGTATTTGATAACATTAAGGAAATGAACATCATATTCTTTTGAATAGAATGTAAATTAGACAAAAAAAAAAAAAAAAGAACCAATTGAATGGTGGATCAGACATTGTTTGGTAAAAAAGTATCATATAGAACAAAAAAATTGATCATATACCTCAAATTAATAACAGAGTTTTGTTTATTTAACTAATATTACTATTTTAGATAGATTTCATAAGAAATAAAGAATTTGAGTTACTGACTAGGGATTTCTTCGCAAATTTGGTTGAATATTCTCATATTTCCTTTTCTGTTAATTTCCTTACAAATCTCATGTTAGTTAGTTTATTAAAGAATGAAGAAAGTCAAATGGAATGGGATAAAGCAATGTCCAATTTTTTAAATTATGGATTGAGCGTGTAAGAAAGTCTCTATACTTGAATCTATCTAATTTTAGTTGTTTAAGTACTAGTGTTGGGAAACTATCAATTCTAATCATGAAATGTAAGGTCAAATTTAAAAGCCTCGAAATTTTAGAAAATTTTACATTTATTTACAGCGGGAGAATTATATATATATATATATATATATATCATGCGAAAAGGACTCAAATGCTAAGAAAGAAAATAAAATCCTAATTGCCAAAACTCCTTTGGTTTTCGCAACGATGCTCACAGTTGAGCCTTTTCCCTAACTTTTAAAGTAAATACACAACATTTGCTGGCATATTATATCTGCATTGCTAGATTTTAATGTTCATCTTGCTATTAATCTATCACTTCTGTATATTGTAATTTACAATAAGCTTGTTTATAGATAATCACAAGGACAATCGTTCTAGAGATTTTATATAAATATCGAAGTCCTCAGCCAATCGCGTTTAGTAAAGAAGAAAACAAATTAAGCAACAATTATTTAAGAGACCAAATTTTCAATCCAGAATCATGCAATTTCTATTCAGTGATTTGGTCTATTCATTCCACCATATTAATAGTCAGATGATTCATCCAATCTCCGATCTTTCCTCCCCGAAAGAATACCTCAGTCTTCTTACCAGCAGACAATATTCCACTTTTCTTCACCTTTAAATTTCTTAGATTATTGAAGCTACATAATTTTGAGATATAATCCTCAAAACCATTAGTATCTTATTTCGGTGAAAACGGGCAGCCCAGGAACTCTGCTAGCCTCCTTAATGAACGAAACAGTGACTGCAAACAAGATCTGTTTCCATGTGCAGCAAAAAAGTGATGTACGAAATGAAATTCCGGGCTCATAACCGCCGCAGGGAAGCCATGGTTATCTTGATAAATCTGCGGAACAGACTCCCTTTCGATCTATACATGCACACATATGTGTTACAGTTTACAAAACATGCTTTGTTTTGAAAATAAAACAAAGAAAAACCTAACCTTTGGCCTAGCAATCCGAAACTGCAACTATCTTGCTTCCTTGGGTGTCCACATACATCGGTGTTAAGGATGTTGATTCTAGCTTGGTTGGGATCTTTGAGCTTTGGTTTAAGCTTCACCAAGCTTACCAAGCTCTCTCTCTCTTTAGCCTTTCTCTTCCTCTCTCTTCCGGTTCCTGCCTCGGTTCATAACCAAAACACTACACCAAGCTCCGCTTCACCAAGCTTCTATTAGTTGAAGAAGAGGAAAAGGCTTTGGTTTCACAAAAACCATAGAAAAGAAACGAAAGAAAATAGAGAAAGAAAAAACTTCTTCTTCTTACCCGTATTCTGTGTGTGTATATATATATATATATGTATGCAAGCTTAACCCTTAAGCTTTCTTTGTTAAGCAAATCTTTCCACCGACTCCCACATTCATGAATCAACCGACTTACATTTGCAAAATATCAAAAATGCAATTAATGCAACAATGAGTCATGGTTAATTAGGTCGGTAGTATGCATGTCTATAATCATATGCCTGCATTCCTTTAATACACACACATATATATACATACATTAATGCATTAATACATAATCAATACATTAATACATTATAAATATAATATATATATATATATTAATCAAATTAACAAATACATATATATATATATATATCAAAATGAGAGAGAGAGAGAGAGAGTTACATATATGTATATATTTATATACACATATATTAATAAATATCTTACATATATATACATATATATATATATCAATAATATATTTTAGATATTTA